>ML778605.1:1003648-1022227 GCA_009831015.1 Picea engelmannii | reverse complement strand
CCTCAACCCAAGACACTTCTATCCAACAAAAGAAGATCAACAAGATTGTAAAAGAGCACCAAGATATTCCTACTGCACCTGCGGGGATGCCTCCAGACTACCCAGTCAAACCAAGTTATGATAAATCCCTTCATGTTCTTCATGTTGCATCTTCACCAATACAGTCCTCCCACACTCAAGAATATCATGCATTCAGATTGGTTAAATCTATCCAACCCCTCCAACAGCAGGTTCATAACAACCTTCAACAAGCTAAGCAAGGAAGCTTCTTCATCATGGCAAGTAGCTCGCCAAGGTTCATATTCAGCAAAATATTCCCTGGGGACATGATGCAATGGATACCATTGCTTCCTAAGTGGGAAGGATTGATCTAGGAATAAATCGGTGGCCACCCACCTATTCCACTAGCTCAAAACATGGGTTTTCACCTTGGCATATTTTTTACGGGTTTTCGGGTCTTGAACTTCCAGGGTCGTTTTCAGGACCTAAACAAAAAAATTTGGCACAACAATGCCCAAGTAATATGCAAAGGCATGTCTGATCTGAAAAAATATGTACTCCTCGGATAGACCTTTCCAACAAGGTATAGAACGCCCCAAATGGATATCATATGGAAACTTTATGCCCTTGGGAAATTGACGTACCAACTACCCCCATCGAGGCCTGCAAACCTTTTGGCGTTTCATCTTTCGAGGTTATGGTTTTGGATTTTATTTATGTTAAAAATGCCTCTAGAGCCTCATTGTAAACATCATCTTCTTCTTGTGAATGAGCGTAGCCATCACATCTCTTCTCAGAGATAAGTTGTCACCATTCTAAAGAGTCATTCCTCTGTAATTTTACAATTTTTGTACATTCTCTCATTAATAAAATTGTGCATTATTGTATCTCTATGTTTATTGCAATATCTATGTATATTTCATTGTTATATCTCGGCCTTCATTCCGTTCTCAAAATAATCCAGATCAGGATACCTATGAAAAATTTTGCTCCCAATCCAAGGATTAAGGTCAACCTAGACCTTATCCACCTTTCCTACCCTCCAAATCAACCAATTCCCAATTAAAGGGAAGGTTGTTATTGTGGATTTCCAAATTAGAGAATATTTTTGGGCCTTTTTATTAGGTGTTTGAATCCAATCCTCAATGGAGAGAGGGCCAATATACTTGGATTTTATCACTTGAACCTAGAGTTTTTGTCCTTGTAAGAGCCTCCATATTTTTTCGGTTGTTAAATATTTGGAAAAGAAAAATGCATATTTTAGACCCCAACCCCCTTTGATTTTGGGGATAGTGAGATTTTTCCATGAAACCAGATCCATACCCTTCTTCTCCCAGTCCCTTGACAATATGAAATGGTAGTAGAGTTGCCTAATTTTATCAAGGATTCCTTTCAGTATCCAAGCAAGAGACATCTAGTAGACTGGAATAACCTCAAGGACAAATTGATCGGGACTAACCAACCACTATGCGAAATCCATCTATTGCACCAGGTATTCAATTTTTTTTCAATCTTGGCTATGAGCCATTGCTAATCTCCTTTGAGATAAATATTATCCTTGAGGTGCAATCTAAGGTATTTAAATCTAGTGTCAAAAGAAGTTACCATAAAAGGAAAAATATGGGTAATATAAAGATTCTTTAGCTCAAATTTACCCCAACACGTTACCATAAGATTTGAAGAATTTATCAGCATACCCATGGCTATGCAAAAGATATTTATTATTTATTTTAGTTTATCCACCATTATTTTTGAGCCATCACAAAAAATAAGTATGTCATCTATGAAAATTTAATGTGAAATAGAAAAAGAGTTGTTAATTAAGATACCTTTGAAAGAACCATTTGTTGATGCTCCCATAATTTCTCTACTTATCCCTTTAGCTACAAGGATGAATAGAATGGGGAAGAGAGGGAATCCCTGCTAAATTCCTCTTTTATAATTGAAGAAGGGTGAAGCCACCCCATTGATGAAAACTACAAAATACACTAAGTTGATACAATTTGTTACCAATGACACAAAGTGTAAATTGAAACATAGATGAATGACAATGAGGTGAAGAAAAAGCTAGCTAACTCTATCAAAATCCTTGGATAGATCCAATTTGGCAATCATGGCCTTCAATATTTTTTTTTCATGGAGTGGAGGACTTCCTAAGCAATGTCAACAACCTCATGTATTTTTTGTCCTTCAAGGAAACCAAACTGGTTAGGTGAAACCTATTTTGAGAGGATTTCTTTCAATTTGCAAGAAATAATTTTTTATATGACTTTGTAAATACTATTGCATCATGATATTGGGCAAAAACTTTCATATCGGGTTGGATTGCCCATATTTGGGATAAGTGTAATGATAGTGGTATTGAAAAAAACCAATATTCTCCCATATTTCATTGAGGTCTCCACTACCCTACTAAGATCCTTTTCTATGAAGTCATAGCAACTAATAAAAAATTCAATGGGGAGACCATCTAGTCCAGGACTCCTATCTTTCTGGAAACTTTGAAGATTTCTGAGTAATTCCTCTTTTCCCACCTCTGCCATAATATTTTGATTATATGTAGGGTCCCAAAATCTAGGAAATAAACTGGAGACTCAAAGGATGGCATCTATGGTGGCTCAATTGTCCTTCTTAAAAAGAGTTTGAAAATAATTAACCCCATCTACAACAATATCAAAGATATTTGCAGCCCAGGAGTCGTAATATCTATCTATTTTCCAAACTAAATTGATATTTTTCCTACAATTTGCAAAGCAAAGGAAGAATTATGTATTTCCATCACCTGCCCCAAGCTAGAGTGCCCTACTTTTTAGGCATCAATTTTTTTCTTTATCCAAAAGTAGCTTCCTTGTTTTATTTTCCAGTTGACTAAGCTCATCCTTTTGAGAGTTTTTAAGAAGTTGAAACCCTCTAAAGAAGACCTAGAGGCTAAATCTTCATCTACTTCCCAAAGGAGTCTATCATCCTTCTCTCGCTTTTATTTTGACCATTGGATTTCCATTTTTTTGTCCCTTTTCAAGTTCAAGTAGAATTGGAGAGTTTTGGATTCATTGACTCGGTTATTAAAGGGTACCCGAGAATTATTTAATATTTGGATGAAATATTTTTCCTTGAGACATTCATAGTTCAATTTGAAGGGACTTGGTGGCTTCCCCTAAGCGGGGGGACTTCCAAAAGAAATAGATTGTGGTTAGAATCCCCTCCAACCGATACCCATTGTTGAATTTTGAGAGCCTCTTCCAAGAAATCCTTTGAGACTAAGAAGCGATCTAGTAACTTTGAAATTCGAGCCTCATGATTTCTTTGGTTTGTCCAAGTGTGAGTAATATTAGTTGGCTTAATGTCTAGGACTCCAACTTGTTCCAGATTCCTAATGAGAAAGTCTAAGAGAGAATCCACTTGGACCGCTGGCCCCATATCTCATAGGTACCAAGAGAATAATTTAAGTCACCTCCTATTATCACCAACCATCATCAAACCCACGGCCTACAAAATAAATGTTCCCAAAATTCCATTCTATCCTAGTAGGACCCGTAGAGGTTCAAACAGGAGAGATCTTTCCCCATTTCAAGAGAGAAAAGGGAGACACCCAGACCTGAATCAAAAGCCCATGAATTAGAGAGAATGAAACAGCTAGTCTTCCAACCTATAACTAACCCAACAGATCATCCTATGGCATCCAGAAAACTAAAATCCCAACCCTTTAATAAATTGGAAAGATCTTGAACACTGTTATCCCCTGTTGTCATTAGTTCTTGCAAATATATGAGTGAGGGGTTGTGATTTTCAATCAACCTATTTAAGTCCAATTTATTGGAGAGATTGGCCATCCCTTTACAAATTAGGGTTAGAAAATTCATTTTGAAACGACCTTTGGGGCACTTCCTCTAAGGACCCCGATTAAGGATTGTTGTCTACCACTTTTAATTTCATAATTGGCTTGCTTATGGGCTCTGGAGAGGTAATATTTTCTTCCTCTTTGCCTATTCTTGGGGTTTTTCTCTTCTAGATGTCTAAGACTAATCCAAGTGGATCTCGGTGGCCATCCACCTTTTCCACTAAATCAACATTTCAAGCATATGGTTTTGATGGGGAATGGAATGGAATGCCATCTTCATTTGTTAATTACAGGCATTTTGTAATGATTTCCTATAGGTCTTATGTACATGCTTACAGCATAGTGTTAATGTGTTGGATCCCATTAGAAATCCACTGTTAAGCGCACTCGGGCTAGAGTAATACTAGGATGGGTGACCACCTTGGAAGTTCTAGTATTTTACATGCTTATGGAATTTTATAAAATTATACTAATTTATCCCACATGCATCATGGGAATTGTTCTCCTCTCAGTCTCTCACATATAATTGAGGTGAAGGAGTTCCTTTAAGCATGCAATGGAGTGTGTTGTAAATATTTTTGTGTATGAAGCATAGCCAACATCTCTTTCTTTTCAGAGATAAGCTACCCCATTCTGGAAGTTTGTGTTCCACAATGTTTTTTTATCTTATTCATTAATAAAATTTGGGTTTCACTGTATTTTTTTGTTCTCTGTTATATTTTTGTTTTTGTCTCGTTTTTTTCTCAACATAATCTAGATCAGTGGTATTAGAGCAGTTTGATCCTTGTCATTTCTCAGAGCAGGTCCCCAATGAGGTCAAGGTATAGACATTTGGATCTCAAGCAAGTTTCGCTTGAGGAAAACCTCTCTTGCTAGCCCAAGTGACCTCCCATGGTATAATAAAAGAGAGATGTCAGAGTAGGAGATCCTATAAATACGTCACTTGAGGAAGCCCTCGTAGGACAGAGGAACGAGATGGTGGAAAAATTCGCTCAGATCCTTTGAAGACTACCGATGGTGGGGACCACGACATCTTCGACAAGAAACCATTTCGCAAGTGTGAAACCCTTCAACTTATAAGTCAATTTTTATATACCCTTATTTGAAGGACATATAGATGTAGATTCTCTAGAAAAAAGGTTGAATATGCTAGAAGGTTATTACTCTGTCCAAAAAAAAATTGGCAGTGAAAAGATCACCTTCACACTCCTTAAATCCCTTCCCCGTGTCAGAGATTGGTGGAAAGGTTACTGGGAGAGTTACACCGCAGATAAATCTACACCATTTAGGAGAGAACCCACTTGGGTGGCCTTTGTATATGACCTAAAGGAGGAGTTCTACCATGTCGAAAACTATGATGACCAGTACATGAGATGGACGACACTGCGCCAGAAAAGAGATCAGACGGTGTCGGAGTACATTAACATATTTCATACCTTGCACTCAAAGCTGGGTATCAAAGACTCTGAGTGGCACCTATTTTTGAAGTATCGCAGTGGTTTGTACAGGTACATCCAAACATAGATGGATTTATTGGAAATCTCCTCACTGGGAGTTGCTTATCAATATGCAACCAAAATTGAGCAGAAATTCAAGCACCATAGTAAGAGGGAGTTCGGGTTTGAAAATACGCCACAACATAATCATGGAAAATGAAACCCTAGATCACAAAACGAAGGACGCAGCAAGGAAGGCCAACCTCAAGAGAGTCATTCCAAGACACGGGCAAAGAAGGGTAACAATATGTCTAAGAAAGACATTTGAAAGTGGTGTGAGTTCCACAACATCCCCTGGCACAACACTGATGAATGTCGCTTGAAACAGGCATTGGTGGTCGAGCTCAAAGAAACATAATTAGAACATGACTTGAACTCTGATTCAAAGAACAATAAATGAAAACAGATCATCAATGTAGAACCCACTACTACCATCATAGCCACGACAATACAACCAAAAGAACCATAGGAGCTTGAGGAGTGGGAGCACCTCTTCCACTCACAAATTGTGTAAAGGGGACCCAACTGCATTTCATTTTTGACAGTGAGAGTGAGAAGAACCCAATCTCATTCGAGGTTTTCAAGATATTGAATTTAACAATAATACCACACCCCCAACCATACACCATCAGATGGTTGAGTTGGGGATGAGACATTTGTGTCAACCAACAATGTCGCTTGTCCTATGGCATCAATCCCTTCAAGGATGAGGTAGTGTGTGATGTTGCAGCACTTGAAGTCTGTGATGTTCTCTTAGGACAACCATATATGTGGAAATTTCACGCTATCTATGAGTCTCATCCCCGCAGTGTCATTTTTACTCTGGGAGGTCAACTCTACAGGGTACCAGAGGTAGCTCCAACTATTTCCACTTCATTGATCTCGGAAAAATAATGCCGCAAAGTAATCTCTCAGACCACAAAGTTTTCCCTCTTCAGGATCCAATTAGATAGTGAACAAAAGGTCACTACGACCACTACATCCTCAACCTAAGACGCTTCTATTCAACGGAAGCAGGTCAACAAGATTGTAGAGGAGCACAAAGATAATGAGATTTTTCCATATGTTCATCATAGCTCTATTGGCCATGACCCTTTTCAGGTGTTCTTGGGGTTCCAACCATTAGCCCCCAATAATGATATAGGTCTTATTCCTGCATCTTCACTGACAAATTCGTCCCACACTCAGACCAAGGTAGATCATGCAACTAGATCTGTTGAACAAATCCAATACCTCCAACAAGTCCATGACATCCTTCCACAAGCAAAGTACAAGTAGGACATCTACTTCAACAAGGAAAGCAACTCGCCAAGGTTCAGATTCAACAAAAGTTTCTCCATATTCCAAGGGAACTTGATGCAATGGGGACCATTGCTTCCCAAGAGGGGATGAATGATCTAGGTGGATCTTTGTGGCCATCCACCTTTTCCACTGAATCAACATTTCAAGCATATGATTTTGATAAACCATGATATTCACCCTTTTGACAGGAAATTTAATGTAATGCCATCTTCATTTGTTAATTACAAACATCATGTAATGATTTCCTAGTGGTATTATGCACATTCTTACAACATAACATTAATGCATTAGATCCCATTAGAACTTCATAGTTAAGTGTGCTCATGCTAGAGTAGTACTGGGATGAGTGATCACCCGAGAATTCCTCGTATTTTGCATGCCTATGGCATTTTATAAAATTAGACTAATATGTCCCACATGCATCATATGAATTGTTCTCTTCTCACTCTCTCACATATAATTCAGGTGAAGGAGGCCCTTTAAGCATACAATGGAGTATGATGTAAATCTACTTGCGAATGAAGCATAGCCAACATCTCTTTCTTTTCAGATATAAGCTACCCCATTATATTAGTTTGTGTTCAACATTTTTTTTCTATCTTATTCATTAATAGAAGTTGGGTTTCACTGTATTTTTGTGCTCTTTGTTATATTTTTGTTTTTGTCTCGTTTCGTTCTCGGCATAATCCGAATCAAAGACCACCTTGAAAAGTTCCTTCGAAGACCATGCGTCCCTTGTTTCAAGGTCTGAGATTGCACTTTGGTATCTCGGAGAAAGGGGAGTCTGTGATAGATTACTTCTCTAGTATAAATTCAAAAGGGGGAGGATGGGAGTATGGAGGCTTGGAGTTCATGAAGAGGGTTTCTCTCAATCAATCCAGGGGAATAATTGAGGTAGGATAAGGTTTTGAGAAACCGGAGATGCTAGAGAGGAATTCTCCTTGAATGTTGCATGATATGTGCTCTAATCCTACCTCCCAAGTTCCAAAAATTAATTGACCAGAGGAAGCGATAGGAGAGTGAGGAGGAGATGGTTTCTTACCTAGAGAAATCCCATTCTCACTATATTTTTGAGGAGGGAGTACCATAGGGAATTCTAGTTGTTGTTGCTTGGGATTCTTTGCTAAGATATATGGAGATGGAATGTCTCCCAAGGAGATGTATTGTACATTTTTTAGGGGGGATTTTTTCTTGTAGCGAGGGTGAATAATACCTAAATGGTGGAGGCGTCCTCCAAACCCAAACCTTTCTATAAAAAAAGAAAGCACAATCTCTGACAAGGTTTCCATACTCATGACACTTCCCACATTTGAAGGGAATCCCTTTGTAATCAAGAGATTGATGGAAGAAACTAGGGTCTTTATGGATGATGATGGATTATGTTGATCCTTTGGAAAGGTCGAGGCCCACTAGAATTTTGGCCACCCCCATATACCTCGAATCTCAAAAAGAGTTATCCACTTCATATAAAGACCCAAAATGGAGTTATCCCTATCTGGGTTAGTATGCCAAGACTCCTGTTGATTCTCTAGTCTATCTGGGTTTGACACAGAAATAATGGATGAGTGAGCATCTAAGGTGGCTTGGATATCTACCAGGTAAGCTCAAATTTGTTGGTCTCTAAATCGATTGTCCAAATAATCCACTAGTTCAACCTTCGTGGGTCCTGGAGAGGAGAGATTGCATAGTCAAAGCATTTCTGTAAGCGATGACCGATAAACCCTACTTACTATGGAAACCCTATGTTTCCTATATCACCATCAAGAAACTGTGGAGCCATCCCTCCTCAAACCATTAGCAACTACTTTCTTCCAAATATTAGCATCCCAAGAGATTTGGATATGTGATGTGAGTGGATGGGATTTGAGATTTGATGTGAGGATTATATTTGGGATTAAGGATGCAAAATGGATTTTACTATCTAGTTTAAGAAATGACATCACAAATTAAAAAAAAAAAAAAAAAGGGTTTAGGGTTGACATTCCTCTTCCTCTTCTTCCTCTTACTCTCCCTCTCCTCCATCCTCTTCATTTCATTCTTCATATATTCTATCTTACCCTTTTTATTCTCCCTCTCCTTCCTCTTCTTCTTCCTCTTCTCCCTACCCCTATCCCTCTCCTACTTTATTTTTCCCTTTGATCATTTTCTCCTACCATTCTTTTCCTCTCCTTCTAATTCATCTCCTTTTGCATCTCCCTCTTATTTTTTCTCTCCTCCCTAACCCTCTTTTTCTTCTCCAACCTCCTCCCTCTCCCCCCTCTTCTTCCTCCTTTTCTTCTCCCTCTCCCTCTTCCTCCTCCTCCCCTCTCTTCTTTCTCTTTTTATTCTCCCTCTTCTTCTTCCTCCTATCCCCCCTCTTCATTTTCCTCTTTCTTGTCTCCTCATTACCATTCTTTTCCTCTCCTTCTAATTCATCTCCTTTTGCATATCCCTCTTATTTTTTCTCTCCTCCCTAACCCTGTTTTTCTTCTCCGCCCTCTTCTTCCTCTTTTTCTTCTCCCTCTCCCTCTTCCTCCTCCTCCCCTCTCTTCTTTCTCTTTTTATTCTCCCTCTTCTTCTTCCTCCTCTCCCCCCTCTTCATTTTCCTCTTTCTTGTCTCCTCATTTTTCTTCTCTTCCACTTCCTCTCCTTGTCTTCCTCTTGCAAGACTATTTATTCCAAATGGAAGACCTAGAAAACTAGACTAAATGTCCACCCTAACCAATTGAATTAACTATAAATATTAGTAATTGTTGTTATTGTTATTGTTATTGGTATTATTATTATTAAACTATGTTATATTCCCTTAAACTAAACCCTAATTCACTAATTTATGTCGAACTTAAGTCAATATCAATAAACACGCCCATTACTTTCTAGTAAAATAAATTATTCCAAATTAACCACTTTCTTCATTGTATTGCACTCCCCCTCCTACTATATACACACCCAAGTAAATACATTGGCATGAGAGAAGGGTACAATGGTGTTGATCATGATGTGATAGCCAATTCCTATTAATTATAACAAATATGAGCCCTCATTCCATAAGTATCATGCTAGTTGCATAGAAATTCCCCTCTTATCATCATCGATGATAGAACCTCCTCTATATGATGATGTTATGCATGTGTATTTTTGATGTTCATGCCAAATTATTCATATATTTTATTCCATGAATTTCATGTACTTACCTTGTTATCATATCATTGAAATACATCTACATATCATATGTCGTTCGATGGAGAGGAGTAGGAAGATGGTGTTGGCTACAAGAGAAGAGAGGAGGAATGCTCAACAAGAAAAAAAAAATCAAAAGAAGTCAATGAAGGTGGGATCCTGGTGATTTGTAATTACACAGTTTATGAATGGTTTATAATATTGAAATATAAGTATTTATTTTATGAACAATTGCATTTACAATTCTAATCATGACAAATAATATTATTTTTTTTGTTATAGAAAAGTTCAATGAAAAATCTTGGACAATTTCTAAAGAGATAAAGAAATAAGAGAAAGTGTTTATAAGAGTAGGATCACATTGTTGAAACTAAATTGTGTTTGAAAAGTCTCAATCGGAGTCGCTCTACGCATCTTGGATGTACAATTATATTGCATTTTTTAATAAATTTTAGACAATACAATATACTACATTTTCACTTTCATGATGCTTATTCATTCTTAGGCATGCATATTAATGTTTAAGAACAAATAGAGGGTGGGAGGGGGGGGCATTATTAGAGAAACTATATTATATAGTTTCTCTAATAATTCCCCCCCCCTCCCACCCTCTATAGAGGCACAGAGTTATGATAATAATTAATAATTAAATACATCACAAATACAAAATTAAAAATGTTCTTAAATACAAAATTAAAAATGTTTTTAATGTGATGATATAACCATACATACAATGTTGTATGTTACATTATCAATATGAACATGATGCCAATTCAACGAAATTAGCACACCCACAATGTCAATACAACAATATTAGCACACCCACGATGCCAATATGATTCAAATGCAGCACATTTTTTGTGCATTATTATCGGGATGCATAAAATGACAGAACATGTATTTGTGCAATGCAAACATGGTGTTATTTAAACATGCAAGACACATATTGGTTCACTAACGAGACACATATTCATATGCATCGACAATAGTGCCACAAAATATGATGCAGAAAGGTATTTTTGCAACACAAATTCAACACAAAGGGACTTCTAACAACACAGTGATCACTTTGTTTTCAAAGTGAAATGTGTGATGTAAAACATGATGCAACTATCATAATTTAATTTTTCATTGACATTTTCGACACAAGACAATGCTAATATGATACAAATTTTAATGCCCATAAATATGATCACGAAGTCTATAATAATAATCAAGATAATGATAATAATAATAATAATAATTTATTTATTTTTAAATGATAATACATTACAAAGGAAATGTCAATTTCGATGATGTGACCTTGTATTGTAGTAGTATGGAAGTGAAGGTTGGGTACAATGATCCTTTTATCGATTACATTATGGTGATTGTTATTCGACGAGTGTTATTTGATATAAAAATGTTTTACATCTTAAGGAATTTCTCTATGAAATATATGTGTTGATTTCATAAGGTGCACACAACCATTAAATGTCTGCTAGGATGAAAGGAAATCCATCTATCTCATCCTCCTCAAAGGATTTCCATCCATGTATGAATATGAACTATTAATCCAAATCTAAGAACAATATTACACAACAACAATTTCTAACAAATTGAAGCTCAATTATGTAGAGTTCTAGTGGAATTCATTTACTAATAGAATTTAGATTTTGTTTTTGTAGTATACTTAGTAATAACCTATTGTATCGAATACCCCTCCTTTCCTATTGGATATATCATAGAGTTTAAGAGTTGGATTCTTGTATTGCCCTGTAGGGATGATTTTAAGGATGGAAATTTATTTTAAAATGTATAAACCTTGGCGAATCTTACTAATCCTTCATATGCCAACTATATATGATTGGCGATATTTTTGTAAAAATATTCAAATTTCTAAGGATTGTATATAGTTTTTATAAAATTTTGACAATTTTTAAGGTAAAATATTTTTATCCTATAGAATTTGGGCGAATCATTTTTAAAATAGCGAATCTCATTTTTTTTAAAACCATGGAAAATTAGCCCATGAGCGAAATTTAGCCCCTAAAATCATTCCTATTGCCCTGATATATATTTTTGTAAAATGAATTCTAGATATGCCAATTACATACTTCTTGATTTCATTTACATGAGAATAATTCCTAGATGTCTAGGACTTTGTACATACTTTTATGGGAAATTGATGGAACAACTCATGAATTTTATCATCCATTTTCCAAGGTTCCAAACTCTTCCCCTTTGTGGGTACATGATTTTATTATAACATGAGACTTAAGCCTTTAGTGTTCAATAATTATACAAACACAAGATATTGTTCTTGATCTATTATCCAAGTCTCTTACCTTCTGCGACATTGGGAAATTCCCTTCCCTTCATCCAAAGTGAAATAAATGCTCACAATTGGGGGATATTTTTAATTAAAGGCACCTTAGGATTTCAAGCATTAATTAACGACATGCAAAGGAAGGATCTCCTCCTTGTGTGTAATACACACTCTTTTATGGCCTCTAGTTCATTGTTATCTGGTTACTTCCCATGAAGAGGTGGTTACAGGGTTTGTCAATTGATAGTAACAAATAAAATATATTAGGTTTGTTATTAGGTGTCATTATGGATCCACAAAGATCATACTATTCAGTAAAAAGCATCATCCACGTGTCAATAAGCTACAACTAACATTCCCTTTCTCAGACTTCACACTATTTCATTTGTGATATCACAATGAATTGTTAAATTAGAAGAGAGATAACAACAAACACAAGAAAAGTGAACAAGATTTACCCTGGAAACCCTTAATTGGGAAAACCAACATCAAAGATATGTTTATTACTTTAGTTATTCCAACCAAGATGGCCTGTTTGGGGCATTTTACAATGGAGACAATAAGCCACTGAAATAGGCTTCCGTCGTATGAATACCATGGGATAAAATTGTGTGCCATTGTAAACTACCTATGGTAAACCCATCCTTACCAAGTCAAAATTAACCTAACAATCCCCTATTTAAACTTGACTTGGGATAAAAGTTTGTCCCCCTTTAAGTTTAACCAAGAATCTAGGATCATTACACCATACCCCCCACAAAGTGATCAAAAACATGGCCCACTTTGATAGCCTTCAAAATCACACATAGCCCACTTTAACGATTAACAAATATTTACAAGTGATCAAACAAATAAGGGGTATGCATGTCGATTTGTCTTGCAATGATATTCCCTCTACAAAGGTAAATAAAATATCCTCAAACTCAACAAATGAAACTCCATCTTGAAGGCACTACCATTTCACATTTTCTTTGAGGCTCCATGGATCACTTCATCGTGACACAAATCTATAGGAATATAATAAAGGGATATATTTCCCTTATGTATCCATTCTCTCAGGAAATGATAATGGAAGTTAATATGATTGGATTAGTCATGGAACATATGATTCTAAAAGAGTTTGGTACAAATATAATTGTCACAATATACAATTGTCAACTAACTTCATATCCCTTAGCCAACTAATATTTTGAAAATCCAAACTACCTCACAATTCAATGAAGATGTTGTTATATGCCTTGCTTCTATTGAACTAAGTGCAATAGCTACCTAGTTGTTTTTGAACCAAGATATGATCATACTTGACACCAAGATAAAACAAAACCAAGTAGTTCTCTTTTGAGATTTAGTGCCTCCAACCGAGTATGAATCACAAAATCCATGGAGTAAAATTCCATCATCTCCTATATACTTGATCATATAATGAATTGTGCCCTTCTTGTACATGAGCACATGTTTCACAACCACCCATTGAGTCAGTTGTAGACCAACCATAAACTTATTCAAGGTATGCATAGCATAGAAAATATCCACCTTGGTATTCACAAGATACATCAACGATCCAATCAACTACCTATATAAAGTAGGGCCAACCAAATCAACATCCTCATCACATGTAAGGTTGAAATTTAGTGTGATGTGTGTAGCCAAGGGTTTGTAATTCTACATCATGAATCCCTCCAAGATTTCCAAAGTGTATTTATCTTTCCCATGTAAGACTTATCCTAGGCCTTGCCTAACCTTAAACCCCAATAAATAATGAAGTAGACCAATATCCTTCATGTCAAATTCAATTGAAAGACTCTACTTGCACCACATAATGAGCTTATCTAAACTACATGTAATGATCAATCCATCTACGTCATATAGAACCAAGACAATCCAAATAGCTTTATCATATAAGTAATAAATATTTGGATCAACTATAGTCTTTATAAACCCCAATTTCAATAGAAATTTTTCAATCCTAGAGTACCAAGCTCATAGTGCTTACCTCAACTGATAAAGGGATTTCTTCAACCCGCAAACATGGGTTTCATGCCCATGTACCTAAAAACCCTAGTTCTGATTTATGTGTGCTTCTTCTTCAATCACACCATTCAAGAAGGTTGTCTTTACAACCATTTGATATAGGCACCATCCAAAACATGTTGATAAAACAAGAATAGTATGAATAAAAGTATGCATGGAAATTGGAGCAAATGTCTCATCATAAGAAACTCCCTCTTTCTATGAGAACCCTCTTGCAAAAAACCTTTCTTTGTATTATTCAGTACTTCCATCAATAGCATGCTTGATCTTGTACAACCACCTAAAATCAACCATTGATTTCCCCGCAACTCTTGGTACAATGTCCTAAACATCATTTTGTAGAATGCAGTTATAATCTGCAGTTCTAGCATCCCACTTCTTCTTATTTTCATAGGACTCCTCAAAGCTAGAAGGATCACCTAGCTTCTAGCTGGCATGTACAAGTACCACAATATCAACAAACAATTTGTATAGAATGTCATCTCGTGCACACCTAGCCAAAGTCCTTGGAATTTCAACACTACAATCACTGATAGTGATTGTAATATACATTGAAAATATGTCATACAAGAAATTGAAAGATGATTTTTATTTAAACCAAGAACAACAAAACATCATTCAAATTAAGATCATCAATTGATGACATCTTAAAATAAATGGATCCCACTCCTTTTATAGGATATGTAGCATCATCACCCAAATCCACTCTCATTCCTCCATATTTCTCATGAAGTCTACTAAAGAGTTTCCTATCATAAGTCATATTCCTTTATGCCTCATTGTCCACATACCATCCAAAATTTTACATAGTGTTGGAAGATCAATAAGAGACCATGGAGAAGGAAATATCAATCTAGGATGATAGCTATTCCACTTCTACAACAATGCCTTCACTCCCTCCAACCTATTTTTTTTACTTGGCCTTCCCTTTCTTCTTCTTCATACATTGGTTGGCATAATATCCATTATGGTAACACCTAAAACATTTCACATTACTCAAATATTTCTTACCTTGGCTTGAGTCTTCCTTATTACCCTTCTTGTATCATTTATTGTTTTCCTACCCATCTTCATGACAAGGCTAGGACTTCTACTTCCTGTTTCTTTGTAGAAAAGGATTCTAACATTATCTCTTACTACACAAAGTCATCCCAAAGCTTATCGTAAGTAGGTAAGTCATCACCAACACAAACACCTTGAACAAAGGGTTTCCAATATGGAGTAAAATCATTCAAGGAAATCAGCACCAACACCTTATCCTCCACTTCTATCCCTCCGGGAGCCAATTATTGATCTCTCAACTATGTGATCCTAATCAAGTAGTTATCCATTGTATTTGTGTTTCTCATGAAGATTGTTGAAAAGCTTATTTCTCAAGAACATATTCCTAGAAACACTCACACTATGTTATAATCCCACCAAATCATCATGCATATCCTTAATAGTATTCTTCTTTACAATCTGAGTGATCAAATGATCCTTCATACAATCAAGAATGGTTCTCTTAGCATTGGCATCCTTTCTAGAATGCACGACCAACAATTTTGTATCACTAGGTGTAGCTATATCATTCTCAAAAGTTCATCCTCATCGAGTAGCATTTTCATCTTTCACTTGCAAGGTATAATACTAGAAGAACCTTCCAACCTGTCACACTCCCTAAGGTTGAGAGTATCCCTACAAATATGAATCAACCTCAAATAAAAATCAACAAAAAATCAAGTATAAAATCGCTATAGGGTTCAAGTGTTTCTCCCAAAGCACACTAGGGTTTCACACCTAACAACTTATAGTACGTCAAGTACCTATCCCATTTATGGATCAAGTGAAAAACCCTACTACCTTTTCATAAAGAGAGCAGCCTCATTCAAATTATCTCTAAAACCATGTAGCTATATCATTCTCAAAAGTTCAGCCTCCTCCAATAGCATTTGCAGCTTTCACTTCCAAGGTGTAAAACTAGAAGCACCTTCCAACCTGTCACACTCCCTAAGGTTGAGACTATTCATCCCTACAAATATGAATCAACCTCAAAGAAAAATCAACAACAAATCAAGTGCAAAACCCTTCTAAGGTTCAAGTGCTTCTCCCAAAGCACACTAGGGTTTCACACCTAACAACTCATAGTAGGTCAAGCACCTGTCCCAATTATGGATCAAGTGAAACACCCTACTCTCTTTTCACAAAGAGAGTAGTCTCAGTCAAATTATCTCTAATACCATGTTGAAATTTCTTGAAAATGGATTTCAGTGCAAATTCAGAAATTTCACCTCAACCCTAGCTTCCCTTGTCTTCTTAGGGAAAACCCTAAACCTAATGCCATGTTTACATCAACACAAGAACCCTAACACACTATACAAGACTACAAAGTACAAAGAAGAAGAAGTATAGTGAAAAGACAAGTTCACTCTAGCTCTCACGTCTCTAATACATGATGATGTGATCAACATAACTGATCTGGGATCTTTTCATCGAAGTGACTTATAAAGAATTGTATTAAATGAGAATAAATTAAAATGCACCATTAAAGAAGGAAAATCTCAATAATTAAGAGACATAAGCGTCATATATAAACAAAAAAACTTGATAACGGAGTTTGTCCCTGGTGGACTACGTCTTTGGGTCCTGCTCTCAAATGGGTAGGCCTTTTCATTAACTTAGCAAAAGAATTTGGAAAAATACATAAGTATACCTCATTCTAGAATTAAGTTGCAAAATCTTTGCTTGGATCAGAAAATAAACAACATCATTGAATTTTTGGCATCGAATTACCCAAAAATGATTGTCTCCACGCCTCAATATGACTTTGGCACTTTCATGCCCTTGAGAAATCTCATCTCGGTTTCAATGCCTTCTCCCTGCATTTAATTCTCTGTATTGCATCTTGGTTTTTGTACCCAGTTGTACCGTCGTGCGCCCTCCCTCTGTCTATGGGAAGACTCAGTTTATAAAAAAAAAGTGGGACGAACTACACAATGTAGTCCATTGGCCCAATGGTGGTAGATGTTATAATTAAGGTGTTTGCATAGGGAGAGGTCCCGGGGTCGAGCCTGTGGGCCTCCCCTTTTGGGTTATAGTTATAACGTATACATATATGTGGAATGGAACTTCGCCAAATTTGGAGTGTGGTTTAGATTTGTCGGAGTGTACCATTTGGCCTCCAGATTTGGCGGGCCGCCTTTTTTTATTTTTGAAATTCGGTTTTTAGGCCCTCATTGGGCATTTTCCCACTGCCACGTGGTAGCCCATGATTGGGCCATGTGGTAGCCAACCATTGGGCCATACCAACCACTTATACAGTCACCTGCCACATCACCGTAGGGTTTTCCACGTGGTGCTTTTTCATTGGTTCACAAATTGACCTGAAAAAGCCAAAAATGAGTGACGCGTGGCAGCCTCTGGTGTTTCCACATCACCATGTTGACGTCAGCATGACACATGTCACCTTCTATGTGTTCCATGTACATTGTATGGATGTTGACGTCATCCATACTGATGTTGACGTCAACAGTATGGATGCTTACTCATCCCCTGTTGACTGGGCTAGGTTGACCAAAACTTTGACCGCGAATATCTTTTGATATGTAACTCTGTTTGATGAGTCGTTTACGCCGTTGGAAATCTTGTGACACGCTCTTCGCGATGATGAAAAATTCACTGAGTTTTGAGGACTTTGGAGTTTTGCACTTTCTCTATTTGTTGAGGCCATTCTGAGCTTCCTGAGTTGCTTCTACAAATTCTTAGTTGTCCTTAGTCTTCTCTGGATCCTTCTTGGATCACACCTTCCCACTGAGAGATTTTTTTACCACCAAAAGTTTTCATCAATAAACAGATAAGTGAGGGAATATTTCCCTCACCTTGTCCTTCTCAATCCACTTTTACTTGCTTGGATGTGTGCCCTTTAAGCCTACTCGAAGATAATCAACATCACCCCTACGTGAAGTCCTCGTCCTTCTATCCAAGATGATATCTTCCTTTAACTCATCCAAGTACTCAGGAGAAAACTCATCAATTGAAGGTATTGAAACTTCCTCATCCTGATCCATGATCATGGGAGGCTCAAAAAGTTTCAAGTTCTCTACATTTACAACTGAGTAGATATTCATATAAGGTGGAAGATCTAGATGAAAAGAATTGGTACCAATTTTCTCCAAAATAGTGAACGTTCCATAACGGATGGGCTTGAGTTTCTTGCCTTCACCCTTCAATCTTTCCTTGTTGATGTGGAGCCATACCTGGTCTCCAACCTGGAACTAATGATCAACCTTGTGTTTGTCATGATAAACGTTATATTGTGCTTTACTTTTCTCCAACTGTTCCATGATTTCTTGGTGTACCTGTTGGATCCTCTAGATGAACTTGCAGGCTCTGTCTTCATTTATTTCTTCATTTGAATCAAAATCTCTCCCATACATCAAGTACAAAGGAAATTTAGGTAAATACCC
>ML778605.1:936779-974076 GCA_009831015.1 Picea engelmannii | reverse complement strand
CCTCTCAGTATTCCAACATTCCTATCCCAAGAAGTGCAAGCCTCATATATTTTGTTTAGGGATAAACCCCACACGCACTTTCAGGATCACAATTCATCACATTGTTTTCCAAAGGTCGACATGAAAAAAAATTATGGGTTTGATCCCTCATGGTGGGTTACCCAAATGGAACACCATTTCTCTCTCGGTGGCATTAATGATGACCTGCAAAAACTAAAATTCAAGGTCTTATATTTGGATTCCAAACATTGGTAGTGGTGGCAATGGTATAAGAAGGATTATAAAGGATACATTGTCTGGACCTAGTTTGTGCATATTCTTTATGCTCATTTTGAATGTGACACTCACCATCTAGGATGCCTCAAAAAATTATGCCAAACTAACACAATCATGGACTATATTACCACATTTGAGAAATTGGCAATCCGCACAAAGTTCCTATCTAATTAATTTTTTAAAGAATAGTTAATTTTCGCTCTAAATATTCTCATTTTTTTCCTTATTGCATCCATTTACACCCTCCTTAGTTTCCTAAGTCATCCTGGATCATATTTTTAAGTTACATGGCATGCCCACTTCCATTGTCTTAGATAGGGATGCTACTTTCACCAACATATTTTGGTAGGAGATATTTGAACTACAAGATACACAACTAAAAATGTGCACTTCATATCACCCCCAAATAGATGGTAAAGTTGAAGTGGTCGACCACTGCCTAGAAACCTATTTGAGATGCTTTGCCTCCGAAAAAAAAAAAAAATGAGCACACTAGCTTTCCCTCATAGAATAGTGGTACAATACCTCTATTGGGTTGTTATATTCTCTGCAATGAAATTATAGTCGAGGTCAATCAAATATGGTCGAAGGTCAAGGTGGATCGACAACAATCAAGTTTGAGGTAGATTGATAGCAAGTTGAAGGTCGAGGAAGTCGATCGGGTAAAGTCGAAGTCGAACATATCAACAACAATTAAACCAACAAGAGGTCAAACTGTAGGCATGAGACGACTGACTAGAGACCAAATGAAGGCCGACTAGTAGTTGACTAGTAATCCGACTTGGAGTCGACTATAACATAATCTTGGGATTTGTGGGATTTGTAGCCAATGATATGCATGGATTTGTAACCATTTTTGGGAGCCAATATTTAAGGTTTTCCTATTGTAAATCCTATAAAGAGGTGTGTTGTAAGGTCGTAAAGGATAATGCAGGTTAATGTAAAATAACCAGTCTTTAGAGAAATATTTAGATGTAGGTTTTTGTTCATGCATGTGTAATCCAAATTGGCTACAGGGTTGTTCTTGCGCAAGAAAGAGGGTATGGTGTCGATTGTGTCTTAGGTGTGGACCAAGGTTAGACATGTAACCTTTTATTCAGATTGAATAAGACAACAAGAGAGAAGAATGCTCAAGGAAAGATGGTTTTCTCGGTAAAGGGTTTCCAAGGTAAACTCTCGGTGTACTATGTGATTGTTTGTGTCAATTGCGTTCTTGATTAAATTCTTCTTCTATTCTAGGATTAGTGTGGAAGTGTCTCTCATTTCCTAACATGTGGTATCAGAGCTTAAGTATACCCTAACAAGTGAGGTATCAGAGCGGTGTTATGCTTTGGCGAGTATATCATATCTTGATTTACCATTCTTGAATCTGAGAACTAAACCCTAGGTACAGTAAGAGTCATAAATCATAAATTGTGTTAAAGGTCATGGTAAAGAATGAAGAGTAGTTCCAGAATAGAGATAGAAAAATTCAATGGCCAAAGTTTTGATATTTGGAAGCTTAAAATGGAATATCTTATTGTAGATCGAGAACAATGGAAAGTGGTCTGTCCAGGTACCCAACCGACAAGCATGTCAATGGAAGAATGGGAGAAACTCGAAAGGAGAGCAAGAAGTACGATTAGGCTTTGTCTTGCAGATTCGATGTCGTTGAATGTCTCGGGTTAAGATTTGGTCAAAAAATTGTGGGACAAGATGGGAAGCTTATACCAGTCAAAATATATGGTAAATAAGTTGTTTCTCATAAATAAAATGTATCTTCTGAGAATGAGTGGTGGCAATTCGGTGAATGAGCATTTAAATGTGTTTAATATTGTGTTAAGTCAGTTATCGTCTGTGGATATTAAGATCACTGATGAGAAGAAGTGTATCAGTTTAGTATGTTCTTTTCCAGACTCCTAAGATAGCTTATTCATGGATATTAGGAGTAATACAACCACACCACACTAGCGCTAGAGGACGTGGTTTCTTCTCTATTGTCGGAAGAAATGAGAAGGAAGAACATGGAAGGATTAATGATCCAGATTTATGAGAGGAATGAAATAAAACCATAGATTTATAATATTAACACAGAGACATAGTGAACAATAACAGAGATACAATAAAACTTGAATTCTATTAAATAAGAAATATGTTGAAAACTGTAAAATGCAGACTAAAAACAAGCTTGCTAGAATGGTGGCAACTTATCTCTGAGAAGAGATGCGATGGCTACGCTCATTCACAAGAATATGAGTACAATGAGGCTATGAAGGAATTTTTAAAATAAAAATGAATTCCCAAACCATATACATCCAAAAACCTAACCCTAAGAGATGAATCGCCAAAAGTCATGTGGGCCCCGTTGGGGTAAGTTAGTACATCAACTTCCCGGGTCGTAACTTTTGCATACTATCTTTGTTTAGGGTGCATGATAGTTTGTTGGACATGTATTGACGAGGAGATTCATTTAGGAGGATCTTCTAGAGCTATTTTTGGGGTTCCTGATCGTGAAAAAACGTCATTTGGAGCCTCAAAATGGCCCCATAAGTTTGGGACCCGAAAAACTATTAAAAATAGTAAGTTAAGCTCGAAAGCATTGGTACCCACAAACTTGGTGATGGTGTAAGGTCCATAACGGAGTGGAAGAAGCTTCCAATGAGGCCCTGTAAGGAGTTCTTTCTGCAAGTGCAACCAAACTTTGTCTCCCACCTGAAACCGGTGTGGCAACCGGTATTGACCATGGCGCTACTTGTACTTGGCATTGGACTTCAGTAAAATATCATGAACCTGTTGGCAGATGTGATGGATCCACTCAATGAACCGGGTGGCTTTGTCAGCTCCAATTGGAGCATGTGACAAGTCTTCCTGGGTGGTCGCAAGGGGTAGTACAACATCCACGGGACCCAATGGTTGAAATCCCAACCCCACCTGAAAGGGGTTGTGGTCGGTTGATCTATGTATGTCTTTGTTGTAGCTATGATGAACATAGGGAAGAATCTCATCCCAGGTGCAAGGGTGCTTTGAATTGTACATGCGCAAGATGTGCACGTTCATCCGATTGACGACCTCGGTTTGGCCATCTGTCTAGGCATGGAAGGCAGTGAACTTGGTGAGCTTGGTGTCTAGTAGTGACCATAGGTTTGACCATAATGTGCTGACGAATTGGTTGTCCTGATCTGAGATAATGGTTTGTGGGATCCCAAAGTGTACCCACACTCATTCAAAGAAGAGCTTGGCAATGGCCTCTGTTGTGATGCTCTTCTTGTAGGCAGCTAGAATCGCCATCTTGGAAAAGCGATCAACAACCACAAAAACACAATCATTTCCTTGCTTGGTGGACAAAAGGCCGGACATGTAATCCATTGAGATGGATTCCCAGAGCCTATTGGGAGTAGGTAGAGGAGTGTACAAGCTTTGTTTCTTAGTGGTTGGTATGGAAATAATGCAGGACCGGACATACTTGTTGACATCCTGTCAAAGTTTCGGCCAGTAGAAATGTCGTTGTAGAATTGCCACTATATTTTCCATGCCTAAGTGTTTTACCACCCAACTGTAGTGGGCTTCCCAAATCAACTTCGCTCACTCGCTTAATGGGATGCAGAGATGGCCCAGTTGGCACAGTAGCTCATCCTGAAGATGGAAATTAGTGACATATGTGTTTGCACCCAACACCTGGTAGGTGTTGGAAAATTTAGGATCTGTCTCATAGAGGTGGGGCCATCTGGAGTTCTTGTGGCCACAAGAATCTAACACGGTGGTGAGTGTCGTGACTAGAGTTCGGCTGAGGCAATCAATGACTCGATTGGTACTTCTTTTTTATACTTGATGTTGAGGTGGAACTGCTACAAATATGTGGACCGCTTCTAATGGCGATCATTCTACAATTTTCCTTGTGTCTACATGGATTACAGTGGCTTATGATCAGTGTGGATGATTGTCTCATTCCCAAGAATGCAATGCCTCCACTGGTGGCAGGCTTGCACAATGGAGTACATTTTTTTTTCATAAGTAGGGTAATTACACACAGCATATGATAGTGTCTCACTATGATAGGCCATAAGGTGGTAGTGTTGAGTGATGGTTGAGCCCAGAGCATAGTCTGAATCATTTGTCTTGATCTCAAAGGGTTGTTGCAGGTCATGTAATGAAAGAACTAGGGTTGATCACAAGTGTTTCTTCAGATCATCGAATGTTTTCTGTTAGGACAGGCCCCACACAAATTTTTCCTTGCCACCACCCATGGTTATTTGGCTAAGGGCCCATGCAATATGAGAGAATCCCAACACGGACCTGCAATAGAAATTGGCAAGGCCTAAGAAGCTCTGAAGCTCAGTGAGTGTGGTTGGAGCTAGCTAGTCATAGATGACTTGGATCTTGGATGGATAAACATGCACACCATGTGCATCAACAATGTAGCCTAGGTATTGTACCATGTCCATTCCGAAGGAGCATTTTTCCAAGTTGGCATATACCTTGTGTTGTCGCATAGTGTGAAAAACCTGTTGAATATGTTGCAAGTGTTATGCCCAAGTCTTGTTGTATATGAGGATGTCATCCAAATACACCACCACAAAAGAATTAGTGAAAGGATGCAAGATATCATCTATCATCCTCATGAAATTTGTTGGGGCATTTGTCAGACCAAAGTGCATGACCAGCAATTCAAAAATACCTTCTTTTAACTTGAAGGCATATTTCCATACATCGTTCTATTCTATTGGGACCTGATGGTAGCCACACTTCAGATAAATCTTACTGAAGTATTTGGCCCCCTTGAGCTGATCAAGGAGATCGTTGATTCGAGGAATCAGGTCCCGTATTTCTTCTGCACCAGCACGATTGGGCTTTCACAAGGTGATGAGTTGGGTCGGATGTGCCCCTTATGGAGCATTTCTTGGATGTGATGCTTGATCTCCTCATTTTCTAGCAAAGACCAGTGATAGACTGGCCCATTGTGTAGCGGTGCGTCGAGGATCAAATCGATGGGATAGTTGACCTGGCAGTGCAGAGGTACCCTAGTAGGTGATGAGAATATGTAGTTATATTCCTCCACGACCTTATCCACTTGCTTCTGTTGCGTGGAGAGGTCGAACATGGATTCCATGGATGTGGTTGCCACCTTTTTCTCACTCTGAGAGCAAATCACGAAGAATACAAACTTCTCGGTCTAAGAAATGACCTTCCTGCACTGTTGGCAGAGATCAAGGAAATAGCACTAGGTGGGACTACCTCAAGTATCTTGTATAATTTCACATTCAAAGTAATAATAACACTGTGAAGCCTAGACTCATACATAACATGACGTTTCCATAAATAAGGTTGGCCCAAAAGAACATCAATAACTTCAAGGGGAGCAACATCACGCAATACCTCATCTTTGAATGGCTTGATGTCGTACAACAGGTGACACTGTTGGTTGACGTGAAGATCGCTTCCTTGATGGAGCCATCTGATGGTGTACGGTTGCAGGTGTGTCATTGTCGGAAGGGATAGCCTCTTGATTACCTCTGCTGATATGAGGTTCTTCTGGCTACCGCTATCAACGATGAAGTGCAACGGAGTGCCTTTCACCCACATCTGTGAATGAAAGAGGTGCTCGCTTTCCTCTGGATCATCAGGTTCGTCAGGATGGATATTGGTGGTAGAAATGGTGGCATTGGGTTTTGCATCAATGATTTGTCTCCCTTTTTTTGGTTCTTACTCAGAATCAGAACCCGCATCTTATTCAGGGGCTTTTACCTCAGCCCCCAATGACTTCTTTGAGCGACAATTAGCAGTGTTATGCCAGGGGCTCTTATGGAAGTCGCACCACTTCCCAGTATCTTTCTCCATCTTCCCATTGTCGTTCTTTGCTTTTGGCTTGGACTGGTTGTCCTGAGGTTGCCAATATTTGCTTTGTATTTTTTTCTATACGTTTGGGTTGCCCTTGCCGTTCTTCTACTGTGAGGGTTTCCTAGACCCAAATTGTCACGTCTTTTATTAAGCTTCTGCTTGATTTTGACGGCATATCGATAGGCCATGCCCAAGGATGAGATGTTCAAAAACTCCATTTTTGTCTAATGTATCTATGCAGACCGTCGCGATACTTGAGCACCAGATGTCGTTTAGAATATTTGATACCTAGCTTGGTGCACAAGGTATGGAAGACATTAGTGAACTCTGGCACTATTTGATCTCTTTCCTACCACAGTTTGGTCCATCTTGTATATAAGTCTTCATAACTTCCAACAAGGTAGTATTGTTCCTTAATAGCATCCCTAAAGGAACCCCAAGTGCGTGCAAATGAAAATAATGTGGACCCTTCTATTTCCTTTTACTCACAAAAAGTCTCCCACCAATATTTGACATGGGGGACGACCTTGAGGAGAGAAAATGTAATATTTTCTCTATTGAAAAAGTTGTGGACAGAAAAATACCCTTCTAGAAGGTTTAACCATTTATCCATGGCATCCGCATCTATTTAAACCTTCAAATATAGGAATATCAAAATTGATTTATACCTTGAAGGGGGTTGTGCCTCCTTTTGAGATGGATGCGTAAAGTTGTCCATCATCTCATTCCTTTGTCGCTCGACGTGCGAGAGTAGTTTTCCTCAAGAGAAACAAGCTCGAGACCCAACTCTATATACCATGACCACATCGGGGACATGCATTAAAAAAATGACAAGGAGTAGACCGCTCTGATACCACTGATCTGGATTTATGAGAGAAACGAAATGAAACCACATATTTATAATATTAAAATAGATATACAATGAACAATAATAGAGATACATAAAAACTTAACTTCTATTCAATAAGAAATATGCTTAAAACTATAAAATGCAGACTGAAAACAAGCTTGTTAGAATGGTGGCAGCTTATCTTTGAGAAGAGATGTGATGGATACGCTCATTCGCAAGAAGATGAGTACAATGAGGCTCTGAAGGCATTTTTACAATAAATGTGAATTCCAAAACCCTAGACATCCAAAAACCTAACCCTAGGAGATGAATCGCCAAAAGTCATGTGGGCCCCATTGGGGTAAGTTTGTACATCAACTTCCCAGGGTCATAACTTTTGCATACGTTCTTCGTTTAGGGTGCACAACAGCTCGTTGGAAAGGTATTGACGAGGAGATTCATTTAGGGGGATAAATTAGAGATTTTGTGTATCATTGAGGTTCTCGATTGTGAAAAAAAATTGTTTGATCCCTCAAAATGGCCCCGGAAGTGTGGGACCCAAAAAACTGCTAAAAATAGTAAGTTGCCAAAAAATTGATTTGAGCCAGTTGGAAAAGGTGGGTGGGCATCGATATCCTCCTGGATCAATCGATCAAATATTATCTAGTAGTGAGAGGTCAATCGGTAGACAGAGATAAAGGCATATTCTCCAATAGAAATTTCAAGTCAAAGAGTAGATCTAAATCTCTGGTTCAGTCGACGCGAAGATGTTGGAAATGCGGTAAAGTTGGGAATTATAAAAAAGGACTAAAAGTCAAAGGCAACAAAATTCAGTGTTGGATCCAACGAGAAGCAATAGACTGAGATAAAGATGACCTCGGATAAGGGAGGTGATGTGTACCTGGCGTCGACCAATACATAGTCGGAACAAGATGTTTGGTTGATCAACACAGGAGAATCCTATCATATGACACCACATAAAGAATGGTTCTGTGAATATGAATGATATGATGGGGGTGATATGTTCTTGGGGGACGACTTGACAACCAAAATTTTCAGACGAGGAAGATGTCAATTGATATTGTAGGATGGGAGGAAAAGAACCCTTCCGAGTGTGCTACACATTCCAGGTTTGGAAAGAAACCTGATATATGTCAGCAATATGAGCGATGCAGATGTGCATACTCTGTTTCAAAAGGATTCGTGCAATATGGTTAAAGGTGCAATGATCTTAATGAAAGGAGTTCAAATTGGGACCCTATACAAGATATTAGGGAATGTCGACTCCACTGGATGCAACAACATCGTTTCCACTAAAATCGACTCAAATATGACTCGACTCGACTCGAAGTCGACTCAAATCGACTTGAATTGAACTAGGTCAGTTCAAACCAACTCGACAAGACATGATAAAATTGACCCGACCAAGCTATGGCATAAGTGGATGGGACACATTGGAGAAAAAGGACTTCAAGCTATTGAAAGCAAAGGTATGGTCGAAGGTTTTCTTGAATGTGGTTTAGAGGTTGAATGTTGTGAACATTGTATATATGGAAAACAAAGTCGGGTGAGATTCCCATCTGGAGCGACAAGGGAAAGTGGGATTCTAGATTTGGTGCATAGTGATGTGTTTGGCTCAGTTACAGTGCCTTCACTTGGTTGATCCCTATATTATGTCTCCTTCATAGATGATTTTTCCAAGAAGATATGGATATATTTCCTAAGGAAGAAATCAAATGTTTTCGAGAGATTTAAGGAGTTTAAAGATATTGTGGAAAACTAGATAAACAAAAGGATTAAAGTGTTGAGGAATGAAAATGGTGGTGAATTATGTATAAAGGAATTTGATCAGTTATGTAAGTAGTGTGGAATAGCACACCAAAATACCACATCATATACCCCACAGTAAAATGAATTTGTCGAGAGAATGAACATAACGTTGATGGATAAGGCAAGGAGTATGCTCAGTGGTGCTAGGCTCGCACAAGAATTTTGGGCAGAGGTAGTCGAAACTGCAAGATATCTGGTGAATATGTCTCCTTCGTCGGAGCTAGTCGACACGAATCAACATGAGGTATGGTCTGGTAAGAATCCTTTGGTGGCACATCTCAAAGTATTTGGCTATGATGCATTTGTGCATGTTCCCAAGGCAAAGAGGAACAAGCCGGACAAGAAGGAAGTCAAATGTATTTTTATTTGATATAAAGAAGGAACAAAAGGATATAATCTTTGGGATCTTGCATCAAGGAGAATAGTGTACAGTCAAGATGTGGTCTTCAGAGAAGTCGGAGGTAAGTTCGAGCCTGAGGAAGTTGTTCAGACCGAGAATAATCATGATACAGTGCGGTTTGAACTGAGGAACAAAGAATATGATTTAGATGAGTCGATTGAATCTAAGGAAGAGGTGGAATAATTGACTTGGTGGTAAGGAGGTCAGAAAGAATAAGAAAACTAGTTGGCAGGTATAGTTTTTGCAACTTTTGTTCTGCAACTGTTCTAACTTCCATCAACAATGATCCCAAGTCAGTCGTTGAGGCAGTTGACTTGGCAGAGGGTAAACTCTAGAAGGATTCCATGGTCGAAGAGATGGTATCCTTATACAAGAATGAGATATCAGATTTAGTCAAGTTACCTAGTGGAAGAAAGCTCGTCAATAGCAAGTGGGTATTCAAGAAGAAGATGAATGTCATAGGACAAGTTGAGAAGTTCAAAGATCGACTGGTAGAAAAAGGTTATTCCCAAGTCGAGGGAGTCAACTTCGGTGAGATTTCTTCCCCTGTTGCAAAAATAACTTTCATTAGAGTACTAATGTCTCTAGTTGTAGCATTCGATATGGAAATAGAATAGATGGATGTGAAGATAGTGTTCCTACATGGGGACCTGGAAGAAGAAATCTAGATGAAAGAGCATAAAGGATTTGTAGTAAAGGGTAAGCGAGAGTTGGTGTGCAAACTGAAAAGATCCCTTTATGGTCTAAATAAATCACTAAGGATGTGGTACCAGAAGTTTGACACATACATCCTTAGTTTGGGATTTGTGAGAAGAAAATTTTATCAATGCATATATTCCAAGGACGAAGGTGGGTGTTTCATATATGTATCTTTGTATGTCGATGATATGTTGTTGATTGGAAACAACATGGATGCAATAAAGGAGGTGAAGAAGCAGTTGTACTCCAAGTTCGACATGAAGGATCTCGGTGCAGCTAACTTCATTATGGGAATGGAGATTAAGAGAGATCGAGCTGCTAGAAAGATCTGGTTGAATCAAATGAAGTATATTGAAACAATTCTGAAACGGTTCAACATGCAGGATTGCAAATTGGTGAAGGTGCCAATTTATGTGGGAGCAAGGCTTACTATTGAACAGTGTCCAAAGACGTAGGAAGAAATAGAGAACATGGCACATGTTTTCTATGCAAGTGTTGTTAGTATTCTAATGTATGTGATGGTCTGCACTCGACCAGACATTGCCCATGCAGTGGGAGTGTTGAACATGTACATGTCGACACCTATAAAGGAGCATTGGACTGTTGTCAAGAGAGTATTCAGGTATTTGTGTGGCATGAAGGTCTATGTTATATGCTACCAAGGAAGTCCTGGAGGTGACAGTGGTAAATTAAATGTACATGGCTTTGTCGACATCGACTGGGCTGGAGATCTGGATCGACGGAGGTCGACCAATGGATATGTCTTCAAGATATTCGGTGGAGAAATAAACTGGATGAGTAAGCGACAAGCGGGCATAGTCTTGTCAATGACAGAAGCTGAATACATGGCAGCCACTCATGGACGTAAAGAAGCGGTTTGGCTTAAAAGGTTGTGTTCAGGATGTTGGAAGATTGGTTGTTGTCATTGATGTCAACCCTAGTCATGGGTTTTGGACCGCAAGATTGATAAAGGTATTTGGACATGAAGGACAATGCACATGCATATACAACACCCATGAATGTATAGTATACATCATGTTGTTTTTGGTGGTATGTGGCATGTCACGTGGATCCTCATGGTTGAGGAGAAATGAATTTTTGAAGATGAAAAAGTGAATTAAATAAGGAAGGACATGTAGGCCATGAAGATAATTAAAGAAAAGAATTACAAAATAAGAAAGTGTCAGGTCGGACCTAATGTTAAAAGGAAGTGACATAAATGGTATAAATAAACATCATTATACATTCATTTGATACAAGTCAAATTTTAGAGGAAATAACAAGTAAAAGAAGGTCAGATTTCAAGGGAGGATGAAGTCTTTTGGTGATGTGTTCTAAGGTATGTTATTTTCAGGTCATCTTACCATTTTTTCTATATATTTTTTTCTAGAACGATTCAGATGGTGAAATCGCTATGGTATTGAGAAGACATATCAATGTACCTCTAGTAAAAAGTTAAGCCTTTGATTCACTACAATTATGGAGATACACTATGTGGAAGATAGGGTTTGTGACCAGTCCTAAAGCTAGTCAATACACAGGTGTTCCAGGTAAAAAAGTCATAACTTCTTCATACAGAATCTAAATGAAGTGGGACCACTTCCATTGGGAAAAGTATAAACTGTAGTTTCTTGTGTGTGAGTTTCAGAATTGGATGTTAAATATTGAGTGCGGGGCATGTTGTACAAGTTGGGTCTTCTAAATAGACCATAATTGAATAAAGTCTACCATTCTTTCTATAACCTCCTTTTGGGGAGGATTCAAGGAGTGAAAATTGGAGGAGTTTCAAAGAATACATTGAGTAATATTATCTATAGGATCAGAGTACTCCAAGAATTGAAGAATTGTAGAAATTGAAGAAGTCTCAGGAAGCATTGTCAGGTTCTATGTGATGATTGGTTGATGGTGATGATTTAATGTAAAGTTTTATTATTTCTCATATATTCTTGGGTGGAAGGAAGGGGCAAGGATGGAGAGTTCAACTCTCTCTTGATATTAGAGGATTGTATCTTCCTCTTGGAGGTTTATCCCTCCCTCTACATTTGGAAGCTATAGCTACCTTTGGAAGTCATTACTTCCCTTGAACAAAAACTATTGATTATTTCTCATATATTGTGCATGGTGTATTGGTGTAACTCTTATACTATTGTTCATTGCTCATTGGATATAATTGAATGGTTTAAGTATAAGTTGAAAAAGGTTGTTAAATTGTACTTGATACTGATTCACCCCCCTCTCAGCATCAACACAAAAATCAGGTTTGAGTAGATATTTATGAAGGTGAGTTGTGACAGTCAAAGCACAATATTTTTTACAAAGAACCCTACTTATCATTTAAATAATAAGCACATTGATTTACAATAAAATTTTGTAAGAGATATGGTGGAAAGTAATAAGGTGCTACTGGAGAAAGTAGACACATTGGAAAACATAGCAGACTCGTTGACCAAGTCTATGAGTGTTGTGAAGTTCTCTTAGTGCAGAGAGGCAATGGGCATTGTTACCCTAGGTCTATGAACGAAAGTTCTGTAATCTCTTGTTCTAGCAAAGAAGACAACAAGTGGGAGAATGTTGGGTTGTTATATTCTTTGCAGTGAAAGTCTAGTCAAGGTGAATCAACTGATGGTGGTCGAAGGTCGAGGTGGATCAACAGCAGTCAATGTCGAGGTGGATCGACAGCAAGTCAAAGGTCAAGGAATTTGACCAAGTAAAGACGAATTCGAAGATATCGACGACAAGTCAACCAACAAGAGGTCAAAGTGCGGGCATGAGATGACTGACTAGAGACTGAATGAAGGCCAATTGGTAGTCGACTAGTAATCCGACTTGGAGTCGACTGTAACATAATCCAGGTATTTGTAGCCAATGATATGCATGGATCTATAACCATTTTTGGGCTCCAATATTTAGTGTTTTCCTATTGTAAATCCTATAAAGAGGTGTGTTTTAAGGTCGTAAAGGCTAATGCAGGTTAATGTAAAATAACCAATCTTTAGAGAAATATTTAGATGCAGGTTGTTGGTCATGCATATGTAAGTCGGATTGGCTACAGGGTTGTTCTTGTGTAGGAAAGAGGGTATGATGTCGATTGTTTCTTAGGTGTGGACCAAGGTTAGACATGTAACTTTTTATTTAAATTGAATAAGACAACAAGAGAGAAGAATGCTCAAGGAAATTTGGTTTTACCTATTAAGGGTTTCCAGGGTAAACTCTCGGTGTATTGTGTGATTTTTTGTGTCATTTATGTTCTTGATTAAATTCGTCTTCTCTTCTGCTAGGATTAGTGTGGAAGTGTCTCTCATTTCCTGACAACCTCTAATCATGAATATACCGAAATGACCCCATATGAAGTTGTTTATGGCCAAAAACCATTATCAATCACTTCATATTTACCAGGAACTTCTAAGGTTCAAGAAGGGGATCACACACTCAATGATAGACAAGCCATTCTCCACACACTAAAGAACAATTTGGTTATGGATCAAAATAGAATGAAGCAACAAATGGACTAGCATCACTCTGAACATTCTTTTGTAGTAGGGAATCAAATGTTTCTTCACCTTCAACCCTATAAACAAACATCACTCAAAGAAAAAAAAACCTCAAAAATTAGCACCAAAGTTCTATGGACCCTATGTGATCATCCAAAACATTATACAAATGGCCTACAAATTGTCTCTTCCAACCCACTTTGAGATCCATCCAGTATTTCATGTGTCTTTTCTAAAGAAATTCATGGGATCAAAGTGCAAACCAGCTTACCAGAACTTGATTAAGAAGGCTTTATTTGTCTTCTGTCAGAAGTAGTATTGGATACTAGAGAGAAGATATCAATTGTGGGAGTATATAATCAGTGAAGTACTAATCTAGTGGAAAGGCATGCCACCCAAATATGCCACATGGTAACCAACCACGATTCGACGACAATATCCTCATCTTCAACCTTGAGGACATCACTTCTTTTGAAGGGGGAGGGCATATTAGAGTCCTACCCTAACTTCCCTACTTTAGGCTACCTATGAGTGGCTTAATTGTTGTATGCATCCATCTTATTTGAATAAGGCCCATTAGATAGTAGTGAATATTTATTTAATGTAAAAGGGTCCACTTTATAATGCCCACTAGGTAGTTGGTACCCATTAGTGATGCGACCGCAAATAGTTAGGGTTTTTTCTATTGAAAGGTTCTTTAAAGATATAGGATACTATGGAATGTTTGTCTTGTGTTGTTGTATTTGGAGTTTTGTTCAGTGAAAGTTTGCCCCACCTTAAGAGGTAAGTGGGTGTTGTTTCCTTCTTCGTATTATATTAATACAAGGGTATATTTTATATCTTTCATCTTATTGTCTCTTGTATATGGTTATTACAATTATATTCTATGTATTACTTGGTTGTGTTTCAACTTTAAGGGTTAAGGAACATTGCATATCCATATAGCTACCTCATAAACCTCCTAAAGGTGTAGCTTCCAAGTTGAATGCTCAAGTTCCTAGATCCCACCTTCCCAAAATATTGAATCACAAATCCCCTAAATTAAACTATTGAACAATGATCCACATGCATGTATCATAACCTCATTATTAAGGAATAATTCTTGAGATCCAAAAACTCCCAAAATATATGGGCAACAATCCATGTTGAGCATCACCTACACTTTATACCTCCTTATTTGTGAAGTGTGGGCCTCTTAAATCACAAAAGCGTCATTTTTTTTTATTGTCCTCTATTCTAATCAGGTACATGTGGAAAAGGTTTCTATGCTACAATACAAGGTTGAACATCAAATATCCCTATGTAAATATCTTTGTCTACCAAGTTACTGAGGTACCCAACCAATATGCTCACCCAATTATCTAGGATAATACTCTAAGTACAGGGTTTATCCATACCAAACTTACAAATTCTAGAAATAATACTAAATACCCTAAAATTACTGAAAAATGTAGAAAATGATTATGCTAAAAACTAAAATAACTTGTCAAACTAAAAATACATCGCTCCATTAATGATTTATGGAACAAAGAAAAAAAATAAAACCTATACATGCACCCCCTCTTATTCTAGGGAATAAGAATTTTGTATAACTATGCATTAAAAAAACGATTTTTGAAAAAATAACATGTTTTTTCTTTGTTAAAAACTTATTTGAAAAAATGTATTTCTTGACTATAGATTTGGGTTTTATCTTTTGTCTAAGAGTAAAAAATCTCATGTGGAACGACTAATTGATACCTCTACCCGCTATTTATTATAGATGTTGGGCTTCTTTATTTTTTGCAAAATCATCAAATTATTATTGCTAGAGAAATCTATTAGAGCACGATCTCTTTTTTAGATGTCAAATGAAAACAATGTTGTTACTTCTCATGGATGATATGGTCTAGGATGTCACACCAAATTCATGGTCAAATACCTTTGTAATCTCCCACTGGAAGTTGAGTATCAAGATGCTCTACTTACTTTCAATGTGTGTGGTTGATTGGATGCTTGTGGTTTTGAATCTTGGTTTTTTATTATACTAAGGTTTTGCACCCACGAGGGATTGGATGCTTGTAGTTTTGTATCTTGGTTTCTGATTATACTAAGGTTTGCACCCATGAGGGATTGGATGCTTGTATTTTTGTATCTTGGTTTCTGATTATACTAAGGTTTTGCACCCATGAGGGATTGAATGCACTAGTGTCCATCACACAAGTCTCTCCCATTCAACTCTCTCCATGAATATTTTGTATTCAAGTATGAATTTCTTCTCAATTTATCACTACAACTTGTTCATTGTTTTAATGCCACATGGGTTGGCTATGATATCGATATGACTCATTAAATATCTCAAAGTACATTGAATACTTTTACTTCCATTCAAGAGCTTCAACAATGGACAATGATTTTTCTAAATTGAATGGAAGTGGATTGATGACATCTCTTGCTTAGACTCAAATACAGTGACTCTTTGAAGCAACAAACTCCTCTCTTCAACTGGAAACTAGGTGGAACTTCATATTTCAATGAAATGGTGGCTCTAGTAGATCTTCTAACTTTCAAGATTCATAATCTTTTTCAACTTTTAAATTATAGGAAGATAACCTCTTAATTTCCTTCTTACAATTAGATCCAAGTGTTGTGGACCATCCCATGTTGGATAATTCTACTCCTTGTCAAGGCCATATTCTTGTAAGGCATAAAGTAAAACAATTGCAACTTACTCTTTCACCTACCAAAAGACAAGATCTAGAAAACGTATTCTTGCTTTGCTACTATTTTTCTAAACAAACAAGAAATCTTGCAAGCATTATTAGAAACAAACGCATGTAGAAGACATACTTTTATTACAATGAAGTCAATTGATACAATGGGGTTGATCCCCTTTTATGTCAATGGCTAAGTAGGTATGCTACCATTACAACATAATTACATTTTATCTAATTATCATTTTAATAGTCAGTTAAAAACAATGACTTTATTAAATTAGATAATCCTTATACTCTAACAATAGTAGTGTGAATCCTTTATATTGTGGTTGATAATCATGATTTATCATGGTTGTTATTATTTAACTCCACTAATCCTTGTGTATGCATGTAAAGTTTATTTTCAGCCAGCGAATACCTATGGAGTGACATACATGAGGAGGCAACTTATATTTCTTCACTATAATCATTTATCAAGAACATGTCCACATATTTTCTAGCCATAGAACTTGCTCTCCTTGTGTTCCATACAATGAGTTATTTCTTTATGCATATCATACCATGAGCCTCTTCTCAATGTCTAAGCCATGTCTTGCATCCGCTATATAATTATTCCTAGCATCCAAAAGAGTTGTTGGCATTGGAAATGCATTGACACTTGGATTGTTCATGATCATTGGAAATTGCTTCTTGCATGGATATAGTTATAGTAACCTCTTACTCTAAATAGGCCTTGAGTAAGGTCATTGAAAAGCATTTGGAGGATAAAATCATTTGGAATAGAAACTATATTGAATTTTGCAAGTCATCGAATACACCCTACTATGACTCAAATGCCTCCTATAAGGCAGCAGTGAAAACCCAGTTCCTGCACTAAAGATTTATAGTTGAGTATCCTATCTAGAGGAGAACTTTGATGCTCTAATCCTTGTGACGATAAGCTTGAGGGGATGAATGGACTCACAGGGTTTTGGGTTTTCCTTGTATCAATCCTAAAGGGTTATGATGTCTTCATCATCTATATTGAAGGCAACATCAATCATAGATATGTTGAGACTTTGAATCTATCAATTTGAACCTAGAACCTTTAAAGAGGAAACACATATTCATAACCATTAAGTCCATCAAAGCATATGACCATTATTATATAACTAAATATAATTATATTTATATACTTTAAATCAACAAACTTAATGATCATGAAAAATAATAAATAAACATACTAATTAATTAAGATAAATTGCTTAAAAATATAATTGAATTTATTTATTTTTAAATTAATAAATCCATTTTTTCAAGATAATTGATTTATTTTTTTAAGAATTACCAAATTAATGATCCATGAATAGAAACTATTCAAACAACCAACCATTAATAAAGTTGATGTAAGCAAAAGGAATTTTAATCATACATATTAACAACCCTTAATAAAGTTGATGTAAGCAAAACAAATTTTAATCATACATCTTAATTGTTAACTAAAACCATGCTTAGCATGGAACCAAAACAAGCATGTTGACTTTATTTTATATTTATTAAATGCTTATATAACAAGGTTGCATGGCAACGTATACCTGCTGCTATGTAGGTATAATAAAATAAAACAATAGTTGTATTGAATCCACCGCATGCGTCGAGATGAATAACAAATTCATTTGTTGAATATGGCAGGCAAGCGTCATCTCATTAAAGGATGTTGAAGATCCTTCCGCAGCCGCGACAATAAGAGATGCATTTGAACAACAAATCACAATTTAGAAAAATGTTTTAAAAAAATTAAAAAAATCAAATTGTAATGTTATACATTTAAAAATGCTCAAAATTAGTTTGGTCAAACCCCAGTTAATAGACGGTCAATAGCATATCCAATACTATATACCACAGCAAGAGGGCAGGTATAATAACCAATATCCCTTCACATTATTTTGAATGATCTAAAAAAAACCCAATTTCATAAAAACATTTAGATTATACATTGTAAAACGCTCAAACTTATATTTAAGGTTAACACTCAAAATTTATAATATAAAAATAAAACTTATATTTAAGTTTAACCCTTATAAAAAATGTGAAAAAAAAATTTCAAATGCCATCAACTTTGAATTGTACAAAATATTATATTATTTTATTTTAACTTTAACACTCAAATAATTGTGAAAGAAAAAGTACAATTGTCATCCAAAATTGTCATCCATTTGAATCCTACCTAAAAAATATTATTTTATTTTATTTAAATGGGCCTAGGAAAAAGGTACCCATTAAATAAGAACAACCAAAAAAATAAAAAATGCATATCCATGCCAAAAAAAAAAGGGTTATTTATTTAACAAGATGGATCCCCAACTTTTGACAATATATATGAAAAAACAAGAAATATTTATTACAATAATATTGGGGGAAGTGAAGGCAGCAATAAAACTTCAAAGTTTTTGGACAATAAGATATCACATAAATGAGATTTAAAATTTAAAATAAATAATTATTTTTTAAAACTTTAGATAAAGTGGTGTATATTTTATGATCAACCATAAACTAATAGAAAGTCAAGTCTAACTCAAAGCTATATACCATGCCTATCGCCAGGTATAATAAAAGACTTTTTGTTACCTTTATTTACATAAAAAAATGTTTACTCATATATCAAAAATCAAATTGAAAACATGAAACCATGGGAAGCTTGTAAACAAAACAAGCATGTTGACTTCTTGTAAGTTAATGTAATTTAAATGTTTGAAGGTTTTTTTTTAAGTTTTTCAATGAATTTTGTTTATAATTTAGTTGGAAATTTAGAAAATTATAGATTTTAGTAATTAAAATTATATATTCTAAATGCTTGAGATTATGTATTTTGATATTTAAAATTTTTGAAAACTTTAAATCAATTTATGCATTCAAAATATAATTTAAACAATATAAAATTAAGATTTTACCAATAATTATGTTTTTTAATTCCTTTATATAATATGTACATAATTGAAATAAAATAAAAGTATGATGTACTTTATATTACAAAGTATCTAATTTTTCAATGCAAGAATTAATTATTATGTGATTTACTTTTTTACTTTCCTTTATATAATGGGTACATTGAAATAAAGGTATGATTGTAATTTATATTATAATGTATCGAATTTTTTAATGGAAGTGTTTATTTTTATTTTTTTTTATAAGTAAAGAAGAATTAACTATTAAGTGGCTTTTTATTTTATAGGTACATAATTAATATAAAAAGTAAATAAAGATATATTCAAATAAATAAAATATATTTATATAGAAAAATGGTAAGTAATATGCACCATGCACTAAATCAATTATTAGTAGTGTGCATTTTCCATCATATTTATTGGATGGTGAATAATGTGTTATTGGTAATGTGTTTTTCCATCATATCTATTAAATAGTAAATAGTGTGATATCTAATGGAAAAAAAATATGATACGTTACAAATGATTCAAGTGAATATTTTTGTCTATAGAAAAATGTTTTTTTTTTTAATATTTTTTTTGGATGATGTAATAACATGTGAAATAAATATATTATTGTAATTCTCTCTAAAGACATGACCAAATGAACAATAATATTGAACAATGCCTCTCTATATTAACATTGATTTCATAGATACTTGTATCCCGAGTGTGAATGGATATTCATAGCATCCTCTCTCTCTCTCTCTCTCTCTCTCTCTCTCTATATATATATATATATAATGTGTTATTTGATATTGGTGTTTTGGAAATCAATGATGTACTTTTTCGTTAATATTTTTTGTTAATAATGTTGGAAAAGATTATTTTGTATTTTTATTTAATTTTTTTTTATATTAATTTTTTAGTTTTTTTGGATTTCATTTTTGTTTAATTAACTTATTTCTAGAAGAATTGGGGTTTTTCCTCTTGATCCAGGTGGATATTGGTGGCCACCCACTTATTCCAACTGGCTCTTCTTAACAGATTTTAGTTCAGCACGTTCTTCTGTACCTCTTTGTACTTGTGGGTTCTACACTTACAGGGTTGTCTGAAGCCCTACACATATTCCAAGTGGATATAGGTGGCCTCCCACCTAATCCAACTGGCTTATTTTGTATGTTTTCATGTAAGCACATCTTGTTGTACTTCCAAGGCCATTTTGAGGCCCTAAACATTGTTTTTTTGGATCGCCACAATCGAACTATAGAGAAAGTTAGAGTTGGATGACGTAATGAGTAGTTCTCTAAAAGACTTTTCTAATGGGCTATCACACGCCTAAAATGGAGGTCGTATGCAAAATTTACGACCCCGGGAAGTTTAGGTACCAACTTACCCATAGGGGCCCACATAACTTTTGGCATTTCATCTCCTAGTGTTAGGTTTTTGGATGTCTAGGGTTTTGGCATTCATGAGTAATATCAAAAAGGCCTATGAAGCCTCATTGTAATCATTTTTCTTAGACGGATGCACGTAGCAGCCACATCTCTTCTCAGAGATAGCTACCACCATTCAAGCAAGTGTTTCAGTTCAGCAGTTTTACAGTTTCAGCTTGTTTCATTTATTCAAAAGAAGATATTGTTCATTGGATATATGTGTTATTCTTCATATCTCTATGTTTATTGTATTCAGTATGTTAATTAGTTCATCCCGCTCCTAAATCTGGATCAGTGGTATCAGAGCGGTTTGCTCTTCATTTATTTTTCTTCGTGCATGTCTCTAACAAGATCTAGGTACAAAAAATTGGGACTCGAACTAATCGAGTCACTGCAAGATTGTTCACGTCGAGCCCAACAACAACCCATGGGGGACGAAAAGAAAGATGATGGAGCAGGAGATCCTTTTAAAATGTTGCTCGAGGAAGTCCTCGCGCGACAAAGGAACAAAATGATGGACAACTTTGTGTAGATCCTTCGATGACTACCCACATGAGAAGCATCTTCATCAAGCAGCCATGCAACCCCCTTTAAGGTACAAGTAAATTTTGATATTCCATTATTTGAAGGACTGATAGATGTGGATTTTGTAAATAAATGGTTGAATCTTCTCGAAGGGTACTTTCCGGTCCAACATTTTTCCGATAGGGAAAATATTACTTTTGCACTCCTCAAGGTCATCCCCCATGTTAAGGAATGGTGGGACACTTACCCTGAGCAAAAGGCCATAGAGGAATCTACAATATTTGTGGTTTCCCGTACATGGGATTCCTTATGGGATGCCATTAAAGAACAATACTACCCTGTTGGAAGCTACGAGGACCAGTACACCCGATGGACCACCTTGTGTCAATAAAGGGACGAGACAGTACGAGATTTCACCAATATTTTCCATACCCTATGCACCAAATTGGGTATCAAAGACTCTAAGCGACATCTGGTGCTTAAATATCGCAGTTGTTTGCATAGATACATTCAAACAGAAATGGAGTTTTTGGACATCGCCTCATTGGGTACGGCTTATAGATATGTTGTCAAGATCAAGTAGAAATTTAAGTAGAAGAGGCGAGAGTTTGAATCTGCAAACCCCTCACAGCTGAAGCAGGGAAAAGGCGGCCCCAACCCACACAAAAAGGGATAGAGAAAAGATGGCCACTCTTAGGACAACCAGTCCAAGACAAAACACAAGAAGAGCAATGAAAATACGAAGAATGACATGGGAAAATGGTGAGAATACCATAAAATCCCTTGGAACAACACTGAAGAATGCCACTCCAAGCAGTCACTTGTGGCAGAGCTAAAGGAGTCTAAGCCCGAGGTCGATTCTGACTCTAAATCAAATCTAGAAGGAGGGAAGTGGATTATCGATGTTGAACCTAGTGCCATTGTTGCTACCACCAAAGTCCAGCCGAGCGAATCAAAAGAATCAGAGGAAGGGGAACGTCTTTTTCACTCACATATGTGAGTAAAGGGGGCTCTGCTTCATTTCATTGTCGATAGTGGCAGTCATAAGAACATGATCTCAGCATAGGTTGTCAAGTGATTGGACCTACAACCGACACCGCACCTGCAGCCCTACACCATTGGTTGGCTTCGCCAAGGAAGAGATATTCATGTCAACCAACGGTGTCACCTACCCTACAGCATCAAACCTTTCAAAGACAAGGTATTGTGTGATATTGCTCCCCTTGAAGTTTGTGATGTTCTTTTAGGAGAACCATATTTGTGGAAGCATCATGTTGTGTATGAGTCTAGACCTCGCAGTGTTATTATTACTTTAGGTAGGCAATTGTAGAGGATACCAGAGGTAGCACCGCCTACTACTATTTCTTTAATCTCTACTAAGAAATGCAATAAGGTCATTTCACACACCGGGAGTTTCGTCTTCTTTGTGATCCGTGCTCACAGTAAGCAGAAGGTCGTCGCCACATCTGTGGCCTCTACACAGATCCTCTCTTTGCAATAGAAGAAGGTGGACAAGATTGTGGAAGAGTACAAAGACATATTCTCCACACCCATCGGGGTACCGACGCACTACCAAGTCAAGCATCCAATTGATCTGACCCCTAGTGCACCTATGCCTAATGGACCAGTCTATTGTCGCTCACTGGTGGAAAAATGAAGAAATCAAGTGTCAGAACCAAGAGCTTCTTCAAAAGGGGCACATCAAACCCAGCTCCTCCCCTTGCGGAAGCCTAATTGTACTGGTGCAGAAGAAAGACGGGACCTGGCAACTCTGCATTGATTACAAAGCGTTAAACAAAATCACCATCAGGAAACGATACCCAATTCCCAAGATTGATGACCTTCTTGATCAACTCAAGGGGGGCAAGTTCTTCAGCAAGATTGACCTAAAGTCTAGCTACCACTAGGTTTCCATCGAACCAACTGATGTATGGAAGACAACTTTCAAATCTAAAGAAGGTCTCTTCGAATGGTTAGTCATGCCCTTTGGCTTAACAAATGCACCAGCCACTTTCATGAGGTTGATGGATGATGTATTAAGACCCTTCACCAACTCTTTTGTGGTGGTATATTTGGATGACATCCTCATCTTCAGCAGAACTTGGGAGGAGCACATGCGGCATATTCAACAGGTTTTGAGCACTCTGCGGCAGCACAAGCTATATGTTGTAACACACCCAATACGGCATAATAAATTTTTTGCCTTTTCTCGAGGGACAGAATCCCCGAAGTCCTACGAGGGCTTAGCGCAGGCTAGCTCCTCCCTTTTCCACCTCCATGTGATCGTCGGTTATGACCACCGGACAAACAACTAGGCACCTTTTCGCATTTTGTGACTCAGCGATATAAGCGAGTCGAGTCTTTCGACTCTGCAAAACCCGAAATGTCAAAATGTCGAAAAGGCTTCGATCAGCAATTAGCCCCCTCTGGGCTATGCCTTGGACCATATGACCACTTCTCATAAGACTGCAGTCTTATTCCCTTCGGGACTTATCAATATGAGCGCCCAACCTCTTGTCAACGGGACTCCCGAATTCTCGATTTTCGATTTCCCGATGGACTCTTACTTTCAGGATTTTCCCCGAAATCCTGGATTGTTGCCACGTGTCCTCCCTCAGATGGACGGTCCTCATAGTTTCGTGATTTTGCGACTTACGAAGACAAGGGTTCTTGCCCTTTGGTTTCCCGGGTGCCGAAACGTTGACCGGCAGCCACGTGTCCTCCCTCAGATGGACGGTCCTCATCGTTTCGCGATTTCGCGACTTGCGAAGACAAGGGTTCTTGCCCTTTGGTTTCCCGAGTGCCAAAACGCCGACCGACAGCCACGTGTCCCTATAAAAGGACGGTCCAGATACTCCCACGGACCTTGGGGATATACGGTCCTGATTTCTTCTCTACTCACAAAGATAAAAGGGAAAGGGGTTGAGGCATTAATGCCCTCGTTTCTTCCTCCAATCTAACGGTCGCGACTGACCTCAGATCCTCCAACAGGATCTCGTCCGTCGATCGATATTTATCCACACTTTTAACTATTTCGGGGCTTCGGTTGTCGGGATTTCGCGACTCGCGATGACCAGGGTTCTTTCCCTTTGATTCCCCGAGTGTCGAAACGCCGAAACACTTACCGACCGCCACATGTCCTTATGAATGAACAGTTCTGGTACTCTCATGGACCTTGGGAATCTATGGTCCCGATTTCTTCGCTACTTATGGAGATAAAAGAAAAGGGTTAAGACATTTAACTCCCTCGTTTCTTCCTCAAATCTAACGGTCGTTATTGACCGCAGATATTCCGACAGGATCTCGTCCATCAATCGATACTTATCCCTACGCTGCCATTTCGGGATTTCGCGGATCGGGGTTTCGGGAATTGCTAGTGTGAGAGGACTCGCGCTTAGATACCCCGGGTGCCGAAATGTCGAAATGTCGGGATTTTAAGAGGCCCATTCTTCCTCGTACGGGATGGCTAAGACTTGCACCACCAAATCCTCTTTCAGGTTCTTGGTAAGCTTTCCAGAGAGGGTATTTCTGTGGAGAGATCTATTCCGAGTATTCCTGGAGACGAATAAGGGCATAGATTTCCCGAAAGCAAACTTGAAGTCCCAATTTAGTTCAATATACGTATATATAAATCTATCTATAAACATAAGCCATACGTAGTCTTTCCATTATAAGCATGCAACCACCATTTCTGGTCAAAACACCACACAGAGAGTCTTATATTGAAACCATTTATAATTGAACAGACTATAATCATAAATGTCAGAATATACATTTCAAGATGCAAGATGTAAAACACTTATTAGAAATAACACCAGGTGTGATTGCAACTGCTGAGAGGGGTGCTTGTTTCCACCCAACCGTATGCTCAGTGACTCCCAACAGATTTACCACTAGCCACCCCCGAGCTGAGACCACGATGCTGCAATACTGAGTCTCTGTTTTGCCAGTGACTGAGAACGAAGGTTACTCTCCTTCTTCTCTGCTATCACTCACTTTGTATTTTTTGTTTCCAGATTCCTTTTCCTTCTCCTCTTCCCCTCGCATCTGCCCCTCTTGATCACACACTCTTCCTGCCTTTTCTCCTTTCGGCAAGGTTGCATGTGGCATGATCTTCCTCACGGTGTTCAGGTCTGAGGACTCTACAGATGGGCGGTTCACCCCCATCCCCTCATTACTCATGAGGAGCCATTTACCTACCAACATGGCGAGTCATTTAATTCAGGGCCAGCGAGCCGCTCTTGGTTCTCTGGGCCAGTGAAGTCCAAATACGGTATTGGTTTCGGTGGAAGTTAATGCCACCATTCCAGGTGCCTTCCACCACCTTTCTTCAGCCATCGTGGTCTCTTTTTCAGCACACCCCCTCTCGGTAGTCCTGCAATATATATATTCATAATATTATTCACATTCATCGACCTTTTTCACAAGGTCCATTCACATCACACATTCACATTTCTGAGTTTGCCACAATACTTGGCCAGTATAGTTATTTTTACAGACTGGGGGAAACAGGGTGTTACATATGCCAACTTGGAAAAATGTTTTTTTGGCATGAACAGGGTCCAATACTTGGGCTACATTGTTGATGAGCATGGGGTACATGGCTATCTAGCTAAGATCCAATTCATTCGTGACTGGCCAGCCCCGACCACACTAACCGAGCTTCGAAGCTTCTTGATATTGGCCAGCTTCTACCGACAGTTTGTGTTGGGATTCTCCCATATTGCATGGGCCCTCGGCCAAGTGACCAAGGGAGGTGGTAGGGAAAATTTCATGTGGAGGAAGGAACAACAACGAGCATTTGATGATCTGAAGCATCGCTTGTGCTCAGCTCCAGTACCCTCCTTTATTGATCTGCAACAACCATTCGAGATTGAGACCGATGCATCTAACTATGTTGTAGGTGCAATTCTCACTCAACACGGTCATCTGGTGGCATACCATAGTGAGACACTCTTAGAGACTATCCGGAAATACCCCACCTATGACAAGGAAATGTATTCAATTGTAAAAGTCTGTCATCAATGGAAACATTACATTCTGGGAAAGGAGGCGATCATCCACACTGATCACAAGCCTCTGTAGTTAATACAGGGGAAATTGCAGAATGATCGCCATCAGAAGTGGTCCACATACCTACAACAGTTTCATCTCAACATCAAGGATAAGACAAGGAGCTCAAATCGTGTCATTGACTTCCTCAATCGTCCTCTCATGGATGCACTCACCACTATGGTCCATTCCTATGGACATGAGGCATCTGAGTGGCCCCAACTTTATCACCAAGATCCAAACTTCGCCACCACCTATCAACTCTTGGGTATAGGTGCGACTGTCACCAATTTTCACATTCAGGATGGATTGTTATGCTATCTGGTCCATCTCTGTGTTCCTACAAGTGAGTGTGCAAAACTGATTTGGGAATCTCACTACAGTCTGATGGCATGACATTTTGGCGTGGAGAAAACTTTGGTCATTCTACAGAACATTTTTTTTGGCCAAAACTTCGACAGGACGTCAACAAGTATATCAAATCTTGCATTGCATGTGTCATTGCCAAGCCAGCCATCGAGAAGCAAGTCTTATACACCCCTCTTCCTACTCCCGAGAAACCTTGGGAATCCATCTCAATGGATTACATGTTTGGCCTTCCGTCCACCAAGCAAGGAAATGATTGTGTATTTTTTGTCATTGATCGTTTTTCGAAGATGGCCATCCTCGCAGCCTTTAAGAAGAATATCACAACAGCAGATACTTCCAAGTTCTTCTTCGAACGAGTGTGGGTCCATTTTGGGATACCACAGACCATCATCTTCGACTGGGACAACAGGTTCCTCGACACATTTTGGTCGAGCCTCTGGTCACTGTTTGACACCAAGCTCACTAAATACACTTCTTTCCACCCCCAAACAAACAACCAAACAAACTGCCAAACAGAGGTCGTCAATCGGATGATTGTGCACATCCTGCGCATATACAACTTTAAGCATCCGCGTACATGGGATGAGAGTCTCCCCTATGTTCATCACATTTACAACAAGGCTCTCCATAGCTCCAATGGCCATAGCCCATTTTAGGTGGGATTGGGATTCCAACCCTTGGGTCCCATTGATGTTGCACTCCCTCTTGCCACCACATAGACAGACTCTTCCCATGTTCTGTCTAAGACCAACAAAGCCACTAGATTCATTGAGCGGATTTAGCACATCCGCCAACATGTCCATGAGATTTTGCAGAAAGTCGATGCTAAGTACAAGTAGCGCCATGATCAACACAGGGTACCGCACCAGTTTTAGGTTGGAAACAAAGTCTGGTTACATTTGTAGAAGGAGCGACTTAGAGGGCCCAATCGGAAGCTCTTCCCACTTCTCTATGGGCCTTACACTATCACCAAGGTTGTGGGTAGCAATTCTTTTTAGCTCAACACTCCACCCTTCCTTGGCTTGCACCTAGTGTTCAATGTGGACCTCCTTCGACCATATTTTCCACCATTATTGGACACCTTAGAGATCGCAGAACAACTGACACCAACATAGCTCAACCCTGACTGCATGGAATAAGCATCCACTGATCAGATAGTGGGCACACAGGTTAAGGGCACTCGCTAGTAGAGGATCCAACTTTATCGGGTTGTCAAGGCAAGGAAGCTCCTACACCAAGGCAAGTGGTCACCCGGGGCCAAATTCAGTAGAAGTTCCCTCACCTAATGGGGGAACTCAACGCAATGGAGACCATTACTTCCTTAGGGGAGAGGACTGATCCAGGTGGATATTGGTGGCCACCCACCTATTCCAACTGCTCCTCTTGATAGTTTTTAGTTCAACACATTCTTTTGTACTTCTTTGTACTTGTGGGTTCTACACTTTCAGGGTTGTTTGAATCCCTACACATCTTCCAAGTGGATATTGGTGGCCTCCCACCTAATCCAACTGGCTTATTTTGTATGTTTTCATGTCAACACATCTTGTTGTACTTCCAGGGCCATTTTGGGGCCCTAAATTTATTTTTTTTGGCTCGTCGCAATCAAATTGTAAACCGAGTCAGAGTTTGATGACGTAATGTGTAGTTCTCTAAAATACCTTTCCAACGTGCTATCACACGCCTAAAACAGAGGTCGTATGCAAAAATTACGACCCCGGGAAGTTGAGGTACCAACTTACCCATAGGTGCCCACATAACTTTTGTCATTTCATCTCCTAGGGTTAGGTTTTTGGATGTATAGGGTTTTGTTATTCATGAGTAATATCAAAAAGGCCTATGGAGCCTCATTGTAATTATTCTGATCAAATGGATGCGCGTAGCAGCCACATCTCTTCTCAGAGATAGCTACCACCATTCGAGCAAGTGTTTTAGTTCTGCAGTTTTACAGTTTCAGCCTATTTCATTTAGTCAATAGAAGATATTGTTCAGTAGATATATGTGTTGTTCTTCATATCTATGTGTTTATTGTATTCAATCTGTTAATCAGTTCATTCCATTCCTAAATCCGGATCACCTCTAGTCTTGAGATAGGTTTCGGTTCACTTTTGTGGGATTATGGTTTGTTCTATAATTAATGGTTATGGTAGTGTATTAGTAGTGGGTAGTGGTAGGGGGGGTTTACAAGTGTTATGTAGTACCTTTAAAATGGATCACGAGTATTTTGGGAGATTCCCACTATGTAAGACCACTAATATTCACAAAGCTCTGAGGCGGATGAAAGATTTCATCACTAATAATAGGAATTCAATTTTCTCTATTAGGGATAAGATGCACTCCCGGGAAGAAACTAGAAATAGTGAATATGCCTTCATTCTGGAAACCTTACACATTCAAAAGAGGCAAATAGAAGCTCTTCAAGATGAGTGTGTTCCTCTTCAACAAATGGTTGTGAGTCTAGCCAAAAACCCTACTTATGTTGCTTCAAATGCTAGGTTGTCTATTAAGTTTGCAGTGGAGGATGTTAATGAATATGAGACTATTTAGCAACAAGAAGAAGATGTGAAAATGTTGTTGCAAACCATAAACTTCGAGCCAATGCAAAGAACCAAAAGAAAGCTTACAACCACCATGTTTTTATTCAATACTAGTGTTTAATGTTTTGCAGTTTTTTTATACTACAATGACCTACTACTTCTTGCAACCTTACCTTAACATTACATCCTTATACAACTAACAAAAACATTTTCATCATAAAATCTAAAATAATCTGAAACATAACTTACCTTCCTTATTAACTTTTATATAATGTAGACACAAAATGAAGTAAAAACATTTTCATCATAAAATCTAAAATAATTTAATAATTTGAAACATAGCTTACCTTCCTTATTAACTTTTATATAATGTGGACACAAAATGAAGTAAAAATGATGTATCCTTAAACAAAATAAATGACAAAATAAGTAAGTGAATTTTTAAACAAAATAAATGACTATTAATTTGTTTATCTTCCTTGTTTCCCTTTATGTACTATTAATTGGTTTATCTTCCTTGTTTCCCTTTATGTACACAAGGACTAACCTTTAAGTGGTTTATCTTCCTTGTTTCTAACCATTAAATGGTTTATCTTCCTTGTTTCTAACCATTAAGTGGTTTATCTTCCTTGTTTCTAACCATTAAGTGGTTTATCTTCTTTGTTTATTTTTGTTTGTTAATTTGTCCGGATTTGTTGGTTGCGGGTTAATCTGTGGCTTGAGAAACCGCAACTCAGGGGCATCTAAGCTGTCAAAATCACTCGGGGATCGCACCCGACCTAAGCCACACCAACCCTTAACATGGTTGGATTTTTTGTCCCCATAGATTTTGAACGAGTGACTTTAACAACACGAACTAGCATAACAAAACACTCTGTCACCGACTATCCTACACCTTGGAGACCACAAGTAGTTTCTCTTCCTTATTTCTATATAAATACAAAATTAATATAAAAACTAGATATTTCTATATAGGTACAAAATTAATATAAAAACTAGGTACAAAATTAATATAAAAAGTAAATGAAGATACACTCTAATAAATAAAAAAGAATCTACATGGGAAAACACTCTCTTGGGTGAGGATAACTTTCTCCAACTATGATTTCGTTCATGCAAAGAATATATTGTTGCAGTACTATGTAAAGACACGACCAAATGAGCAATAGTATGAAAAGAGTTGCCTCTCCGTATTAACATTGGTTTCATAGATGCTTGTAGCACGAGTGTTTTATCCAATAATAGCATAGGATTCCAATAATAGCATAGGATTCCAACAATAATAGTAAGAATGATATTCATAACAGGTTAATATGTCATTTATAAATAAATAACATGTAATTTATAAATAAATAAATAAAGGTGTTATTTGATATTAATAATAATAATCTATTTTTAAGGTTATAGTCAAATCACATTAAATTGGTTTATAGTCAAATCACATTAAGGGATTTCTTCTCTTCAACCATTTGACTAATAAAATCTATTGAGATATACATACTTACCTCTCTTTGGATTAAATAAATAAGTGTTATTTGATATTAGTGTTTTGGAAATTAATAATATATTTTTTCCTTAATAATGTTATATAAAAATATTTTGTATATTTTATTTAGTATTTGGTTTGATTGTAATTTTAAAAAATTAAATTATTATTATATTTTGTATTAAATTTTTGGTTTGGTTTCAACTTCATCTTTACACTAAATTAAGTTCCATCTAATTAATTTTCTATTAAAAAAATCAATCTACATTTTTAATAATTTTTGGATGAATATCATATAAAATTTTGTATTAGGTTTTATAACAAATTATACATTGAAGTTTAGATAACAATGAAATATGGATAAACATAATATTAAAACTTTTAAAAAAATCGTGCTATATTTTGAGTGAGAAAGCAAGAATTTATAAGTTTACATTGATGAAAACAAATGTTACAACAAATGAAAGAAAATTTTTTGATAAATATAAAAGAAAATAAACTTGATTTTTTAAATGAGTTTATGTTTTTTAATAAGATAAAGTTTCACATTGATTTTTTTGAAAATTTAATTATTTGGTTTTTTGAAAATAAGATAAATTTTTAAATAATAAAGTTTTATGGTGAAAGTTTTCATCAACATCTCACAAAATTCTTATTCAATAAGAAAAGAATTTTGATAGAAAAATGGTTGAGTTTATCTACTTTTTAACTTATTCCAATATAAAACGGCTTCATATAATTATGTACTATTATGAGGTTGTCATTCATTAAAGAGAAGGAAACAAGTCAACCTAATCAAAAGTTTCCATGCAATGAACAATTAAAAGATTGGTCCAATTATTGGAATCACTACTTTTGAGGCAACATATATATATATATATATATATATATATATATATATATATATATATATATATAGTTTAATGTTCTTATTTTATGGCTTTCTTCACAAGGTGGACTCATATATATTGTTTAATGTTCTCCTTATTTTATGGCTTTCTTCACAAGGTGGACTCATATATATTGTTTAATGTTCTCCTTATTTTATGGCTTTCTTCACAAGGTGGACTCTTATTTAATATATATTAAATAAAAGTGATATTGGGGATCCAGAATCAAGTAGTAGGTGCGGAAGGGAGCAAAGTGTGTTTGATGTTGTGGTTGCAAAGATTTTGCAATGCAAAGTTTAAATAGACAAAATGATTTTCATGTAATTTTATATGAACTTGTTTTGTTTTTTTAACAGAAACAAGTATATTTATATTAGAAAGGCCCTGGAATACTCCAAAAAAAAAGGCCAGAATTACCAAAGTCCCAATTGCTGAAATTGTATCAAAAAAACTTGATGCTTCTAACCCTATTCTTGCCTGTAGATTCTGCTTTAATTTATTGTTGTTTATACAAAAGTGTCAAGGAAATATGGCTACAAAAAAGCAGAGAAAGTACAAGACTTTGCTAATCATACAAACTAATGCAAATGTAAAATTGTGTCCACCCAATTATGTTGTTGAACCTCCATCTCCTGAGCTGCAGCTAGATCCAAAATTTCTGCTTGGCCCACTACTAGAATTTGAGGAGCAATTGGATATTGTTGTGGATGGAGGGCCTCATTTGAGGCTCTGGATTCTGCAAAATTAATAGGTTGATTATGTTCTTGTGCTCCATGATGATGCTGAGACCGACGAATAGAACGAACGAGGGAAGAATTTCTATTAACTGTGTGCATGACGAGGGCCATTTCTACGTTGTGGCGTTGCTCCTAGGACTAGAGTTGTTGGACTTGTTGCTCGGACTGCAACTTGAGTGAGGAAAATTCCTCTTGTTAGGTCTGCATTTGATTCTGGAGCTTACCTATGGAGCATTCTGAGCACTGGCATTCACTCCTGTCGCGACACCACATAATTACACAGGGATGAAAGCGAACTTAAAGCCAAATGCACCAAGGCTTAAACTAGTAACCAACAATGTTGCCACCTTTGTAATTTGAACGTGTTCCTTTCCAACAAACAAAGAAAACCAGAGTCAAAAGGTCATGGAGGGTGAAATCCAATGACATGCCAAAGGTGGAATCAAATCCACGCGAGTGGCTGACGGAAGGTGAGGCCATGGTCATATTACTTAGAAATCTCCAGGACATGCAAAGAGAGATGTAGAGGGGGGTTCGAAGTACAAAGTACCAGTTCTTGCGCGAGGGAGGATCAAAGGAGCCCATTCGAAGCGTGAGGGNACAAGGCATGACAACACGTGGAGGAGGAGGGGGGCACGTGTTGGTGTGTCCATGGGAAGGGTGTGCGCGCAACAAAAGTTTCATAAGGGGTGGCCTGCACAGTGCAAAATGCTTAGGGGATTGAGATATGACTAATTGAGGAGTTTAATCTTAGTTTCCATGTAGCAAGCGATTTTTCTTCGTTGGTGAAGGAATCAGCGTTGGTGCTCTGAGTTCTGTATACATGGTAATAGCATACTTTTTCAAATTTGTGTTCCAGGTCCTTGATTCAGAGAAGAGTTCTAGTGATGTTGGGTTGCACAATCTTGAGAGATTTACAGAGTCCCCTTATGATCAGATCAAAGTCGCCAATAATCATGAGCTTTGAGGATCTATTCTTTGGAATAAGGCGAAGTCCCATGAAATTTGTGAGGACCTTTGTGTAGTTATTAGTAGTGTTCCCTAATCCCCATGCAAATTCCATAACCTTGTTTCCTTCGGAGTCAAAGACAACTCCCCCCGCACCTTCCACTCCTTATATGAACTTCTTTTTTATGAATGGTTTGATTAATTTTTACAATTGATTAAAAATATTTTTTTTTCATTTTTAATGCATGTAGAATTACCAATAGCCTCTCCAGCTTCTTTGTGATTACAATTTACCAATATCCTCCATGTGTACTTCTTCAAAATATATGTGTGTGTGTGTGTGTGTGTGCGCTTGTTACTTTATTTATGTATTTTTAATAGCTCCTCCTTTAGAGTTCTCTCTCTCTCTCTCTCTCTCTCTCTCTCTCTCTCTCTNTATATATATATATATATATATATATATATATATATATATATGATTTTTTATGTTATTTTATTTGTGTATTTGTAATTAAAAAAAAAATGAATTTAAAGTTAGTTAAATAACATTGATTTGTTTATATCCAAGAAACACACAAGCAATTCATAACTCTACATTGTTGTAATTTATTCATTTGTAGAGAAGAGGCATTGATGACATTAGAAACTATAGTTAAATGACACTGACAATTCATACAATCCAAAATGGAAGGAACTGTAGGTAATTATGGCACTTCAATTTCAGTATCAAATCCCAATATTATTTATGAATTGGTATAAATCCAAGTTGAGTATATACTTCAAAGAAAGAGGAGACAAAAAGTAGGTCATTCTTTCTCCAAAATGTGGAGGTTTGAAAAATGCCACATTTTCATAACTGCCTAGCATCCATGCTCTAACTAACAACTAGCCAACCTAAAAATTTATGGCCCCAAGAAGAGGCTCTAATTTAAGTCAATCACAGATGGCTATTGGTAAGACAAAGGACCAAGGGAAAATTGTTTGTTGATAAGTAATCTATAAGTGCAAGGAGTCGAGGGAGAAACACTCATTAATGAGAAATTTGTGAGTAAGAGTTGAAACAGTTTGGAGACATTTATCTGAAAAGGAGAATGTGATGTACAAAAACCCAAAACTAATACAAGTGATAGCTCTAAGCTCAACCATTATTAATTTCAAAGTTTGAAAAGCAAAGACATGGATGCAATAGTAAAATTAGTCATTTTGTACTTTAGAAACCTCTAGGGAGCTTAAGATAAAGAAGTAGGATGGAAGCTTCTTCCCTAAAAAGGTTATTTTCCCATTCAAAACATCTATGCGCATATGTAGTGTGAATGTTTTCTATCGTTAGTTATTTAAGTATCGATGGCAAAGGATAGTTAAATAACATTTCTTAAACATATGAATAGGTTTGAATTATCTTATCAAGATTGGAATTAAATGTATCAGATAAGGAGAGAAGTTAAATCTAGAAAATTCTTGACCTTTGAAATGTATTTTTAAATGATTACCAAATTTAAATATTTTATTTAGGGTTTGAAAGTGCAGGGGGATCATTCGTGATCTTAGAGGAAATCAAGAAAATACCTTTGAACGGGGCCTGGGTAGAGAGTCAAATAATCAAGCGAAGGCATTGGCTCTACTCCAAGGGATGAGGCTTCTTAATGCAATTTATATCAAAAGTCTCATTTTTATTGGGATTTGGCATTAGTTATCAAATTGATGCTCAAAGCCTCCTTTCCCAGTGTGTTGTGTCGGCACCAACAACTTCCCTTTTTTTCTTGTCTTTTGCTTATAAAGCCAAAATTTCCCTCAAGAAATAGGGATCCTCCCTTATACTTTTCAAGGTCCTTACATCATGTGAAAAGATCCTAAGTTTTACTTGTGAAAGGTTGAGACCTTTTCGAGCCCTTTTCTTAGTCTTTTTCAAACTTATTAGACTTATCGACACAAATAGTGTCGGCGGAGAAGAAGTCTTCCTCGCCGATACAGCGGAGGAGACCTTTCTTCCTCCAATGATACTGCAAGTGTTGGTGACTTGACACTTTCCTCGGCGATACATGAAGAATCATCCAACACTTAATGTTTTCTCTCAACTTGATCGTGCACCGATGGTCAATCATGTTGGACATTGGGTTCAACGCTTCCCACGATTTTCGCAGCATGGGTTAACCCCCTCTCATGGATCCTAACTCTAACGATTGTGGTGGAGACTAACGCTTGCAATTTTTAGTCTAACAACAATCATAGTCCAACAAATTGTATCAAAGTGATAGGTATCAAGTTCGAAACTCACCCAACATGCATTGGGTGGGATATTGTTGGACATTGGGTTCAACAATTACCATGATTTTTGTAGCATGGGTTAACCCCCTCTCATGGATCCTAACTTTGGCGATTGTGTCGGAGACTAATGCCAGTGAGATTTGGTCTAACGAAAATTTTAGTCCAACAAATCATTATTCAACCATCAATACACCAATGATAATCTTTCCTCGATTTATGATACATGCCGACACACTTTCCCCATCACACACTGACACACTCAAGATACAATCAAGGGTCCAGTTTCAATGTATCGGCAATGGATCACCTTCCAGGTGCCAATACATCAACCCTCTATATTTCCTCAATCTATGATACAACCTGTTATCCCCGATATCTAGGGATAACTAGGAGATCATGTCTCGAGGCCCACTGGTCCTACACATGGAGTACCGAGAGCAGGATCGACTTGAGCATGGTCCTGGAGGACCCATCTCTCTTCTTCTTCGTCAGATTTGTCCTGTCAGCAGTAGCAGCTTCCATCACCACCGGCCTGGGCTTGCATCGGAGAGGGCTCTTGCTCCATGAGGTAATTGGTCCGAGGTATCATGGTATGTGTCATATTTGATCATTATGACCCTCTTATATATGCATCATGTTTCTTTCATTTCTGATGACTGCTTGGATCATACACTAATCCACTTGACCATTGTTGGGGTGATTGATGGGGTAACTTAGCAAGTTGATATTCATGGGTTTTGGTTAGCCACCAAGGGGGATTTACAGAGCCATCGTCCACACCCACCATTCTTGTCATTTTACATCTTATACCCCGCTCATCTATCCCATTCCCCTAGTCTGACCATCAGGATGACCTTTTAGGGTTACACTTTGTCTTATGGGAAGAAGGGGCTAAAGGCCCAGGGGGTAAAAGCATCTGGTAAAAGATAAAAGCCATAGGAAATAAAACCTTGAGATGCTTCGCCCAAGGGATCCCCGAGAAGGCAATAAAAATCCTCTCGATAAGAAACTAAAGGGACCCTAAGAAAAATAATAAAAAGGAAACAAGACCTAACCAAGAGGATGGGAGGTCTCATCACGAGCTGGCACATTATGTTCATAGGTATTCAGCAGTATGACATTGCCACTATCTGGTCACCAAGCCAGGGCAGTGACCTTTGGTTGCATGGCCAAGGGAAAGGGGGTCTCATCACGAGCCAGCCTTATCATTTCTGCGAAGATACCAGTGGGTAACGTTGTCAGCTCTGGCCACCAAGCCAAGGCAGTATCCTCTGGTCAGACCTTGAAATAAAAAGAAAGAAAAGAAACAAAATAAAAAAGATAAAGGCAATAAAGGGCTTGGAAAAAATGCATCCATGACAGGTACAACTCACCTCCTACAAAGGCACCCACAGACAACACCTGCCCTTGGTCTTACTGTGACTGGACATCCCTAAAACCATATCACCTCATAAAACATGGCTTGAAAGATTTTCTGAGGAAACTTTCCATCTCTTGTGGGTGTTAGCCCAATAGGTTGTTCTATCGGTTTTCCTTAGCTTTGTATAGTAGATCTGTGTAATATCTTTGAGCTCTTAGATGATATGTTAGGGATTTCATGCATATATTTGATACCTTTAATGATGAGATATGATTTACATTGCTATGATCTCTAGGACTGATGAGCCCATGGAGGGCGTAGTCTTTGATGTGCAGGACCATACCCGGTGGACAGGTACCAGAGGACCGGCACACATGGGGAGATGATTAGCTCGGACCTCCATGGGGCTGAAGATCCCATCAGATGGTTGTTGGGATGGCAGAGGCAGGACAACATCATGATGAGCCCTTGCATGAAGAATACAGAAGGACGCCCTCACCAAGACACTTTGGCAGAGATCGACCTAGGGGGCATCACCCCCTGCAGATGAGATGATGACTTTGATGGACAGGATGCCACCCAGGGCAGGCTGGACATTTTCTGGAGGATGTGGTAGTGTGCTTGGATCGTTTGGCACGTGTGGCAGCCTGCTGGAGCCCTAGAAGGGCCAACGTTTTGCCTTCTGGATGCTGATGATGCCCAAAAAGGGCCAACGTCTCCCTCAGAGGGGCCTGACGTCTCCCCTTTTAGCTCTTAC
>ML778605.1:858727-932178 GCA_009831015.1 Picea engelmannii | reverse complement strand
CAACAACACTTTTCAGCCCTAGATTTATGTTTTGAAGCTAGCCATTTTGCCAAAGAGTTTTAAGGAAAGAGGGAGGAGCATGAGGCCTAGCTTTAGCTACACCGGAATGAGCCTCCTCCCCTTAGGGTTTTGACTTCATGGCCCTGCCATTGCATCACCATCAAGCCTAACTCTCCCGTCCTTAGATTTAAATCCTTCCAAGCCTTTAGTCTCACTCCTTGACTCCATTTACCCTAAGGCACTAGTCTAATAATTGCAACGTTGAGAGTTTTGTATCAAAACAACCTTTCTATCTCCCAAAACTTGAAACCCTAACTAACCCTAGCGACCTACTAACCCTAACTAGCTAGTGACATCATGCCTATTTTGATCTCTTGTTTGGTATAAAACGTTGTGGCTTTGTCATCTAGCAATTGGCATTGATGTGTAGATTTTTCTCATTGGCTTAATTTGCAAAACGTTCACTTCCTTGCCTACCAAAACTAACCTAGATTAGGGCTGACGTCACTCTTAGCAGGTTTGATGCAGCAACAATATATATATGAGCATATTTAATGCGTTGTGCTAGTTCAAGGATTGATTTTACACATTGAATGCTATTATCGTTTGGTATTTATTGAGGAAGTAATAATTATAAGTCTTAGCTTTAATTGCAATCATTGACTTCGTCAATAATTACATTTATTTATGCTCATGTATATTAAAGATAGTCATTAGTTTATGAAGTACTAACCACTGCTGCACGTTTTAGTTTTATTTGCCTTGTCTCACAAACAGGTGCCCTTTCAGTGGAATATCTTCTCTTTGACTATCTCTCGGCAGTAATCTGTGAAGGAAAAGCTTATTTTAACCTTTGAGCCTTAAACCCTTAATCCTTTTCCTTCAACACCCCAGATTACTAGGGACGTCTCCCTTGGGATTAGCCACCCTGAATAGAAAGAGCTCCCCATCAAGGTGACAGTGGGTGGGAAAGCTCCTGTTACGCCAGTTTGACTTGTCCTTTCAAGCTACTTGACCTATCCTACAAACTGAGCGATAACACAACCAATAGGCCAACCTTTAAGCACACCCAAAAACTCATTTCGTGTTATTTTCCTCGATTTTTGTGCTAAGGAAAGCCTGACGAAGGCTATAAAGCCCCATTTTTCCTAAACACTTTTCATCATTACCCATCAAGCATATGGAGGGAAAAGTTGAAATAATCCCCCCCCCCCCAATCGCAAAGCTTCCTTGTGAGCACCTTCCCTTCATACTTAAGTATCATCATCCCATTCGTTGGTAGGTGACCTACTCCTCTCGCACATGCCTTCTTTTTATTAGTTACAATTTCTTCTTGTTGTCATTTTTATGTATGCAAAGTAACTTGTCCGTGCTCTTTCCATTTTGGATTTTCTCATGTCCATAGCCTTTTAGGACTACACTTTTTCAATGGCCACGGTTGCCAGTCCAGGAAGATTTCTCCTCTCCTTCTTTCTCACAACAAAATCCCCCATTTTCCCTTGGCACCTCCAAGTCACCACGTTATAACTCACCTCACTCGACCTTGCCTTAGCTCGCCTCCCCCAGAGAAGCCCTGGCTATATTTTTTGCTCTTAAGGCTAGGGAAAGCTTCCAGCCCATTATTCCTCCCCTATCCCTCGAAACACGAAAGCATTAGGCTCGTTCCTTTTCACATGACTTTTCTCCTTTCTTCGATGCATTGTCTAAGTTTCCATTACAATTTTGTGTATGTCGAGTAGCAACATCAATTTAAGTTTCAGTGTGAGATCTATTATAAAAGAACAAAACTTCATCTTTGCACTTCCTTCATTCATCGACGAAGATCAAGAGATGGGCATCGATATAAACTTCCTTTATCGGCGAAGATCAAGATATGAGCACCAATATAACCTTATTTCATCAGTGAAAGATCATAAGTTGGATGTCGAAAAAGCCTTGGTTTGTCGACGACCGATCATTTTGAAACTGTCAATATGGGTTTTTGTATTAGTGGAGATCACATGTTCAATGTCAATACAGACCTGTATCAGTGCAAAATCCCTCATGTCACCAATTTCACAAAAACTCATAAATAATCACCCAAACTGGAAGCCAAGCCCCCTCTCTTCTCACTTCTTGCCTCTATTGGGCCAATGAACATTTGATGCATTTATTTAATGCTATTTTTTCAATAATGATGATGAATATGTATCCTTTTGCAGATTCAACCATGACTCCTCCTCGAAAATGCTCGCAAAGTGCGGACAAGGCCCCCGTCGAAGAGGCCTATGCAAGTAGGACTATAGAAGAAGAAGACGTTGACACCCCAAGTCCTGTTTACGATGACACCAAGGGTGTTATTGACAAAGAGACCTCACTCAAGTGGGGTGAAGTCTATCAAATGTTTAACAAATATACTTTCCCTCAGTTGGCGAAAGATGGTCCCAGCCTCAAAACGTTCATAAACATCAGGAAATATAAGCTATATAAGATTGCAGCACATGCAACAGTGTTTCCTTGTGTAGAAGTTGTTTCATGGATCGTGAAGCACATTGAATTAGAGACCAGATTCATCGTAAATGCTAAATGCCACCTAATCACCTCCTTTCAGGATTCAATAATTGCTTCTTATTATCACCTGGAATACAAAGAAAAGGAATCGGATGAGAAATTTGTGAAGAAGTTCCCACACAGCCCAAGAGAGTTTCTAAAGGGTTGGTACAAGCCTGGTAAAGTATTCAAGTCGAGATCGTCCAACGAGTAACCCACCAATCTGCTTAAACTGCCCTATTAATATGCAATGGCTATGTTATGCAAGTTGTATGGGGAGGCCAATGCTCAGAAGTTCAAAATGACATAGGTACCCCTTTTATATTGTGTTGCAGACGTCGGGTCAACTTTTAACTGGGAAGACATATTGCCTTCATCTTTAGAAGAAGCATTCATAGCAGTGAAGAACATCGTACCAGGGGAGTTTCCAATATTCCATATGTCCTCATATCTCTTGGATGTGATGTGCATATGTGATGCAGACCCCCTATCCCTCCTAAGGGCTGCGTGACCTCCCGATTAGGATCTTTGATTCAGGAGCCGAAATAGCTCTCTCTTGGTTCCAAGTTGGAACCCTTGACACTAAGTCCACAGGCCCTTGTCTGTGTTCGTCGTGTGAATCACCACTAGGCATAAGCCCAAACTCTACGAGATCGTAGGTGCGACCACGGGCTTAGCCCAAAAGGCGCGTCCTGTTTCGGTGTTTTAGGATTTCCGATGCAATAGTCCCCTGGCACAGACCCCTTTGAGTCCTGAAACTCTGATGAGGGCTAACGTAGGTTAGCTCCTCCCTTTTCCCAACTCACGTGACCACACATTCGTGACCACAATATTTACCATGAAAGCGCGTCACGGTTCGCAGTATCGGAGCCTGCGATACAAGGCGTCTAACCCCTCCAAGTCGCGAATGTCGAAATCCTGATGACACGAGATCTACAGCTCAGGTCTCTCTTGGATCGACGGTTACGCTTATTTCGGTTTTTCGCATTTCGCAACTTCGCCCTGCACGAACTCTATTCGCTCCTCCACTCGGTCGCCGAAATCACGAAATCTTCCCCCACTACAGATCAACGGCTCTAGGCATTCGAATATCTAACGGCTCCGACCTTTTCGGGGTTCCACCGGTCGAGATTCCTGTGTTGTTGACCCTTGTACTCCCGGTTGCCGAAATGCCAAAAGATTGAGGCGCTTGATCAATGACTCACAATGCCCTCCATATCTACGCTCAGATCTCTTCCCTGTCACTAACCTCCTCGCAACTCCACTTGATCCAATGACTTGCAGGGTCTTGCATTCCTCCTCGAAATTCTCCACTGTTCGTTCAGATCTTTGAGATCTCCCCTCCTGGGTCTATGCAGTGTTAAAGCCTGTGTACCTACCTAAAATTGGATGGTTTGCGGGATTCTCCACTGTGATCCAACGCTCGATGTCGTTCTTCCTCCTGAGCTTTTACTCGCTTCAGACTTAGAGGATTTTCTAAGTCTTCGATCTTTCGGGGAATGGGTTCCTGGATCTCGATAACACTTTTCGACGTGTTATTCCTCCTGAGCTTTGTCTGGTTCAGACTTCGATTTCTCGCGCACTCCTTGCATTTGAGGGATTTCGATAACTTGGATCCACGGTATTTCTCGCATAGAAATTCCTCCCGATTTCCTTGCATTCCTCTCTGGCTCGATGCACACCTTGCAGAGCTTCAGATGAAGAGAAACAATTGAAACTGAAAACTAACAGTCATAGTTCCGTTCTCCTCTGTGGAGATTCATTCACTTGTTCATGAAAATAGAAATAACAGGAAATCAGAAATACATTCACACACACACACATTTGGATCAATTTATCTTCTGTTATATTCACAAGTGCCAAAACGACTACAAATTACAGTCAAATTTCAGTAACTCAAAAACTGAGATCTCCTCCTAACTTGCAGTTCTCTCTTACAACTAATTTCTCTCTGTATTGCAACTCTCTTTTTCCCTTGAACATACCTAACTTCTAATTAACTCAAAAACTTCTAGGGTTTCCCCTGGCTACCGGTCTACCCTAAGATTCATCCTACGCTATCTTAGTCCAGTCTCAATCTAGAGCCGAAGTGGGAACTCCTACTCCGTTTGCGAATCTCGAAACGTGCGTCAAAGGGTGAATTTCGGCAATGGTTCAAGCGTGCCAACAAAGGTAAATTCTGGTGTTGAGTTAAGGCAGATTTCAAAATTGGTTGCAACTGTCAACGTTGAAGTTCTGGAAGAACTCCCACGTGCTGAGTGGTATTGTTTCTGCGTGCTTTCCAACGATGCTCCTGCATCATACTCCCCTTGATAAAAATTCATGTTGTCCATTAGCTCCTCTACTGATTTTCCTTGCTTCTGGATAGCAACTTCGTTTTCCCAATTGGCATATTCGATTGGGTGTCCCTTCCATTTGACCAGATACTCAAAATGGGTTTTCCTTCTGGTCTTCTTCCCATTCCTCTGATTGACAATTTTCTCCATCTGCGGCTTTTCTGCCACAGGCATCTGTTTCTCCCACTGAATCTTTCCTTGATCTTCTGACCATTCTGTGTCATCTTCCCTGTAAGGATACATGTCTAAAACATTGAATATGGGTGAAATTCCCACACCATCTGGCAGCTCAATCTCATAGGCGTTTGCATCAAACTTCCTCAAGATCTTACAAGGTCCTATCTTTTTCATCTTCAATTTGTTGTATGTTCCCCTAGGGAACCTTTCCTTCTTGAGATGTGCTAAAACCTTATCTCCTACTTCAAATTGAAGTTCCCTGTGATGATGATCAGCTCTATTCTTGTATTTCTGGTTAGAACTCTCTAGTTGTCCTTTGATCTGGCTATGGAGTTTCTCCATCTCCGCAACAAAATCCTCTGCTCTAGCGCTCCTGATCTCACCCTGTTCCGAGTCTCTCAAATCAGATACTCCCCTTGGTTGCATTCCATATAGTATTTGGAATGGGCTCCTTCCAGTGCTCCTATTTGGTGAATCGTTGTATGTAAATTCTGCTTGTGGAAGAATATGATCCCACTGGTTATAATGTTCAGTAACTAGACTCCTTAATAAATTCCCCAAACTTCTATTTACCACTTTAGTCTACCCATCTGTCTGAGGGTGATAAGTTGAGCTGAAGGACAAATTCGTCCCCATATTCTTCCACAACGTCCTCCAAAAGTGACCAACAAATTTTGTTTCTCTGTCTGAGACAATGCTTTTGGGTAGGCCGTGAAGTCTCACAACTTCTTTGAAAAACAGATTTGCAACATGCGTTGCGTCACTAGTCTTCTGGAATGGGATGAAATGTGCCATCTTTGAGAATCTATCCACTACCACAAATATGGAATCAAATCCCCTTTGTGTTCTTGGCTTCCCAACACAAAATCCATGCTTATTGCATCCCAAGGCCTCTCTGGTATTGGTAATGGTTGATACAACCCAGTGTTTTGTCTTTTCCCCTTTGCATGTTGGCAGATTCTACATCTGTTCACAAACTTTATCACCTATGTTCTCATACCTGGCTAATAGTATGATTTTCTCAATTGTGCAAACGTTTTATCATGGCCAAAATGTCCAGCCAATCCTCCACTATGCTTTTCCTTCAAAAGATTATCCCTCATTGAGAATTTTGGTATGCACAACTGATTTCCTCTGAACAACAGTCCTTCCTGAATCATGTATTCTGTCCACTGACCTCTATCTCTCAATACAGAATTAGCACATGCTTCATATGCCTCCCTGAAATCTGCATCATCATGATACATGTCCTTAAGGTGTTCAAACCCCAAGGTCTTCACCTGGAATTCTTGCATGATCAAACATCTCCTGCTTAACGCATCAACAACCTTGTTAGCATTCCCAACAATATGTTTTATGACAAAAGTAAAATTTTGCATAAATTCAGCCCATTTTGCATGACTCTAATTCAGTTTTTCCTGTCTGGTTATGAATTGTAAAGCTTGGTTATCGCTATACAAGACAAACTCTATCGGGACAAGATAATGCCTATGTTTCTTCAATGCTTGAATTATGGCATAGAACTCCTTGTCATATGTGGAGTATTTCTTCTTAGTCTCATTCAGCTTCTCGCTGAAATAGGCAACAAGTCTGTTATCTTGACTCAAAACTGCTCCTATTGCAACTCCACTTGCATCACATCTTACCTGAAATGTCTTCTCAAAATTCAACAAGATCAGAATTGGTCATTTTGTTATCTTCTCCTTCAGTATATTGAAGCTCCTTTCAGCCTCCTCTGTCCATTTAAAGGACTTGTGTCGCTTCTTCATTGTATCCATCATTGGTGCACAAATTCCACCGAAGTCTCTAATGAACTTCCTATATAAGCTCACTAATCCATGGAAGCTCCTTACCTCAAACATGCTTCTTGGTGACGACCATTCTCTGATCGCTTCCACCTTCTCTGGATCCATCTTCAGTTCATTCGAAGAGATCACGAAACCCAAATAAATGAGTTTTGTCTTCATAAAAGAGGACTTCTTCAAATTGATCAACAACTTCTCTTGTTGTAGCCTCCTCATTACTAGAGTTAGGTGCCTCAAATGCTCCTCTTTAGTCCTGTTAAAGATCAGTATATCGTCCAGATATACAACCACGAACTTGCCATTGAAATCTTTCAGAATTTCATTCATCAATCTCATAAAAGTACTCGGGGCATTTGTTAAGCCAAATGGCATAACCAACCACTCATATAGACCTTCGTTTGTCTTAAAGGTTGTTTTCCATTCATCACCTTCTCTCATTCTGATTTGGTGATATCCACTTTTCAGAACTATCTTAGAAAATAAATTTTCTCCACTTAAGCAATCCATTAAATCGTCCATTCTTGGTAAAGGAAATCCGTACCTGATGGTGATCTTGTTGATGGCTCTCGAGTCTGTGCACATTCTCCATCCTCCATCTTTCTTTGGGCTCAACATAGTTGGTACTGCACATGGGCTCAAACTTTCTCTGACCAAACCTTTGTCTAGCAATTCTTGGATTTGGTTCTTCACCTCCTCATTCTCTCGAGGTGTTAATATGTACACTGCTTTGTTCGGCAGACTTGCTCCTAGTATCAAGTCGATATGATGACTGATACTCCTGATGGGTGGTAATGAGTTTGGCAGCTCATCCACCACTATATCAACAAAATTATCCAGCAGCTCCTGAACTTATTCAGGCAAATCATCCATTGATGTACTCGTAAGGATGACTCTGGTCTTCCTCACCACAGTGAACTGCATCTCCTGTTCTTCCTTGACTTCTTTTAGGAGTTCCTTCCCACTCATGAGAAGTATGCTTGTGTTGGATTCCTCCTTTACTCTCTTCTCCTCTATTGGCAGTAACATATGCGTCCTACCACTCTTCTCTAGTGTATATGTGTTTTTCCTCCCACCATGAATGACATTTCTGTCAAACTACCATGGTCTTCCCAACAGAATATGGAACACATCCATGGGGATTACATCACACAGGATTTCATCTTTATAACCTCCTATCTTAATTTCAACCAAGCATTGTTTAGTAATCGTTACCTGGTGTCCTTTTTACAACCATGAGACCTTGTATGGTTTTGGATGTGCAGTTGTCTTCAGCTCCAATTTCTCTACCATCTTTGTGGATACTAGGTTGTCAGTGCTCCCACTGTCAACGATCACCTTGCATACTTTGTCCTTAGTCTTGCAAGTTGTCCTGAAGAGACTGTTTCTCTACACTGGCTTTTCAATTTCTGCCTCTGGTTTCAAGAGAATTTTTCTCAACATTAGGGATACTCCATCCTCTTCTCCCTCTGCCTCAACATTTCTTCAATGGGATTATGAGATGTGAGCTCCTCCTCCTTCCTTCTTCTTCTCAGGACATTCCCAAGACATGTGTCCTATCTTTCCACAGGCATAGCATCTTACTCCTCCTCTGCCTCTTCCTCTAGGAGAGTTTCTTCCACCACCCTGTCTTTCTCGTGAACTTCCTCCTCGTTCTGAATGATTGTGTGGTTTCCCAGCCTCGTCCTTAGACTAGTGTGTTCTGTCACGGTTAAACCCCTTGATCTTGCTTGGGGCCGAGATTTTACCTCTTCCTCGTTGACTTTGTTTTCTGGTCAGCTTCTCCTCTGCCTTCAACGCAAACTGATAAGCATCCTCCATGGTTCTGACTGACATCATGCTGAGCTCGTCCTGGATATCATATCTCAAGCCATTTATATATCTGGCGACTTTCTCTTCATCTCTCTCCCACTGTCCAGTTCTGATGTTCGCTGGTAGAACTCCTCAGTGTACTCCTTAACTGTCATCCCTTTCTGTCTGAGGTTCTGCATCTTCTTGAACAGATTTATCTGATAATCTTTGGGCATGAAATTAGCCTTCAGCTTGGCTACCATTCTGTCCCAACTCTTTATCCTCTGTTTGCCTTTGCTTCTTCTCTTAGCCTGTAGTTCATCCCACCACAGCGTTGCATGTCCTTTTAACCTGGTGACTGCCTGCTTCACCTTCTTCTCCTCATCGAGGTCTTCATAATCAAAGGGTTTGTCCATGGATCTTATCCAATCCAACAGTTCTTCAGCATCTAGGTTTCCCCCATACATGGGAACCTCTATCTTAGCTCTACCTTCTAGTCTGTCAACTGCTTTCAACAAACGTTCCTCTACAGCGTCTTCTCCTACATCTTCTTCAACTTCAACCTCTTCAATTTTCGCTTCACTGACGTCTCCAGCATCAGGTGCTCTTCTCTACGCTACTTCCATTGTTTCCAATCTGGTGCGAAGTTCTCGCATCTCTCTCTCTACAACATGGTTGGCTAAAGGTGCCTCTCGTCTCCTTGGCGACATTGTGTTGACTGCTTGTCACACACAGAGTACAACTATGATTTCTCTGTCTCTTCCTCTTTCTCTTTCGTCTGAAGTCTACAGACGAAGAATAATCAGCTCTGATACCACCTGATGCAGACCCCCTATCCCTCCTAAGGGCTGCGTGACCTCCCGGTCAGGATCTTTGATTCAGAGTCGAAATAGCTCTCTCTTGGTTCCGAGTTGGAACCCTTGACACTAAGTCCACAGGCCCTTTTCTATGTTCATCGTGTGAATCACCACTAGGCATAAGCCCAAACTCCACGAGACTGCAGGTGTGACCACGGGCTTAGCCCAAAAGGCACGTGGCGTTTCGGTGTTTAAGGATTTTCGATGCAATATTCCCCCAACACAGACCCCTCTGAGTCTCAAAACTCCGATGAGGGCTAATGGAGGTTAGCTCCTCCCTTTTACCAACTCACGTGACCACACACCCATGACCACAAGCCTTACCACGAAAGTGTGTCGCAGTTCACAGTATCAGAACCTGCGATACAAGGCACCTAACCCCTCCAAGTCGTGAATGCCGAAATCCCAATGACACAAGATCTACAACTCAGGTCTCTCTTGGACCAATGGTTACGCTTATTTTGGTGTTTCGCCTTTCGTGACTTCGCCTGCACGAACTCTGTTCACTCCTCCATTCGGTTGCCGAAATCATGAAATCTCCCCCCACTACAGATCAATGGCTCTAGGACTGTGAAGATCTCACGGCTCCGATTTTTTCGGGGTTCCACCGATCGAGAGTCCTGCGTTGTTGACCCTTGTACTCCCGGTTGCCGAAATGCTGAAAGCTTGAGGCGCTTGATCAACGGCTCACAATGCCCTCCAAATCTATGCTCAGATCTCTTCCCCGTCACTAACCTCCTCGCAACTCCACTTGATCCAAAGGATTGCGAGGTCTCGCGTTCCTCCTCAAAATTCTCCACTGTCCATTTAGATCTTCGAGATCTCCCCTCCTAGGTCTACACAGTGTTAAAGCCTGCGCACCTACCTAAAATCGGATGGTCTGCGGGATTCTCCACCGTGATCCAACGCTCGACGACATTCTTCCTCCTGAGATTTTACTCGCTTCATACTCAGAGGATTTTCTAAGTCTTCAAAGGCTCGGCCTTCACTTCTTCCAGGGAATGGGTTCTTGGATCTCGATAACACTTTCCGACGTGTTATTCCTCCTGATCTTTTTCTGGTTCAGACTTCGATTTCCCATGCACTCCTTGCATCTAAGGGATTTCGATAACTTGGATCCACGGTATTTCTTGCATAGAAATTCCTCCCGATTTCCTTGTGTTCCTCTCTGGCTCAATTCACACCTTCCAGAGCTTCAGATGAAGAGAAACAATTGACACTGAAAACTAACAGTCACAGTTCTGTTCTCCTCCGTGGAGATTCATTTACTTGTTCATGAAAATAGAAAATCGCAAATACATTCACACACACATAGATTTGGATCAATTTTCCTTCTGTTATATTCACAAGTGCCAAAATGGCCACAAATTACAATCAAATTTCAGTAACTCAAAAACTGAGATCTCCTGCTAACTCGCAGTTCTCTCTTACAACTAATTTCTCTATGTATTGCAGCTCTCTTTTTCCCTTGAACATACCTAACTTCTAATTAACTCAAAAACTTCTAGGGTTTCCCCTGGCTACCGGTCTACCCTAAGATTCATCCTACACTATCTTAGTCCAGTCTCAATCTAGAGCTGAAGTGGGAACTCCTGCTCCGTTCACGAATCTCGAAACGTGCCTCAAAGGGTAAATTTTGGCACTGGTTCAAGCATGCCTCCAAAGGTAAATTCTGGCGCTGAGTTAAGGTGGATTTCAAAATTGGCTACAACTGTCAACGTTGAAGTTTTGGAAGAACTCCCACGTCCTAAGTGGTCCTGCTTCTGCGTGCTTGCCAACGATGCTCCTGCATCAATATGCCACTCATTTCCTCAATTGGGTTGGGCCTGAAAACCCAATGACTGCAAGATATTATGGGAGCATAAGTATCGGGTTGAGTATCATAAGATATGCGATAAATTACTGGATCCATTGTGTAGGCTATAGTCAAAAGAATAGGGGATTGGTATCTCCTGGAATATGGAACCTACCTTAGAATATATAGAGCTACCAAAGCCCTGCACTTGCTCCCGAAATTCACCCAAGACAGATTGGTGTTGTAGGAAATCATGTATCAAACATTCGTACATGGGGTTGGTGAAACATTGTATAGAGACAACAAGGCCATCTGGCCTCCTCTCCCGCTTTGGGTCAAGTCTTATTCATTTGAAGATGTCAAGGAAGCACAAGTTGAAGTGAATACATTGGCATATTTCCACTTCGGTGAGGAAATATTTTGGATGCATGATCCTCTAGACATCATTAGGGATCTCTACAGTAACTGCAAGTACATGTGGGACTATACATCTAACATCTAGGAGGAGGAGGATATCCACCGCTGAGCAAGGACATACCATGATGTGATATTCAAAAGGAGGGGAAATCCTCTAGATATAATAGTAGATGAACAACGAGTTTGAGAGGCTCAAAATAAATTCAAAGAAGAGGTAATAACAACAACAAAGAAAACATCCAAAGCAGAAGCAACAACTACAACAACCGAGGAAGAAAGGAAAAGGAAAGCAACAAAAGTTGTTGAATCAGAGGAGAACGAGAAAACAAAATAATAGGAGGTCGAACAACAGAAACAGAAAGAGGTTGAAGAAGCAAAAACAACCAAAGCCCTTGCAAAACAACAAAGAAAGAATAAGAAGACAAGGAAAAATAAGGAAGAAGAAGTTGAGAGAAAGAAACGAGAAGAAACAACATGAGCTGAAATAGAAGCAGCAGTGAAGGCAGTCACAGAAGAAAAAGCAACAACAAAAGAAGCAATAGTTGATGAAAAAAGGAAAAAAGATGAAGAATAAAGGAATGGTGACACATTCCCCATGGACATGGACATTCCAAGGGCGTTAACTGAGATTTCTCTCATGGAAGGACACTTTCCATTGGGTGAGATAGGATTGGGAATGTTCACGCCCTCCAAGGCTCATAAGGTTTCCAACTTAAACACCTTCAGATTCGATAAAGCTTCTGGTAAGATAGTGTTGTAGAAAACCAGAAAGCTCCCAATGACTAGAAAGCTCCACTATTAGTAACAATCGAAACCAATGTGACAGAAAACATTATGGATGATCCACTATCAATCGCTTCGGTTGGAGTCACTTTCAGATTGGCCTCGGAACATATCTTAAATATTTAGTGTGCGAAAATGAAGAGAAAGATGAAAAGATCAAAGAGATGGAAGAACATGTTAGGTGCAGTAGAAGCGACAAGGAAAGTATCAGAGAATTCAAATTATGTGTTAAGAAAGTTAAGATAGAACTCCACGAGATGGTGACAAATATGTATGTAAATTTGTAGGTTTTCCAGCAATTAGTTGCAGAACTTATGGCACAACATAGCAGAGCTCAAGCCAAGAACACAGAGTCCGCCGCCATCAGGGAAGGCCTTAATGAGATGCATCGTTGGATCACTGAAAATATAGATGCTCCATTAGAGTTTCCACGCATATCAGAATTGGAAAGAAATATTAATTACGTTGCACTCGACAACTACCAACAAGCGGGTGAAAAGGTTGAAAAGGACTTGAAGAATTCATTGTTGATCTATGCACAACTTCACAAGGCAGTACATATCTTAGCTCACAAAGGTCATATTCCCCAAATTGAAGAGCTAGGAAGGATGAAGACCGATGAACAAAGTTATTCAGAGGTCAAACAAAACTTGAAGCAGAGACAAATAGATGCCAGAGCTACGACCATAGTGACAATAGACTCGATGGATGACCACCTCTTCAAGCCAACGAGAACAAAGAATATGATCCAAGCCTTCATGGTTAATTTGACAAGGGATATGAAGACTCTATTGTAGAATTTAGGAGCTCATGAGGCCACTCTGGAGTCTTTTCTTTTCTGTAGAATCGTCTCCATTTCAGGACAGTATTAAGTCTGGGAAACCTATTTGAAGGATAAGAACAAATAAAAGGGGCATACATCAAATTCGGAATTTTTCTCAATCACCCTCTATTTTTTTTTTCTTTTTGTCATCACTACACAATTTTCTACTTATTATAACACATGTAAAGATAGTTGAAGGGGAACATGAGAGGACATGTAATTGCTTCTTGCAAAACTCAAGAACCCTAATAGGTAGTTACTTAGGGAGTTATAAATTCAAGAGGAGACCCACTTTCAAGGGGCTCTTCAACTTTGTAATTTTGGGGAACTAATTTTTTGAGATATTATTGAGAAGTCCTCAAGGCCAATTTTTTAGAGAGAAATATTGTTGTGTTGATGTTGGTTTGCTTTGAAATATTTCAAGTAAATGTTGGGTTGTCTGTAAATGTTGTAAGAGTTATGTTACACTTATAGACCTCTCTTTTGTGAACATAAGTTTTATGCAGTTGACGTTTTCTCTCTTATTAATTGTTTTGAGATGATGAGAAGTTTATGTATATGAATGTGTAGCTTAGGCTAATCTCGTTGTGATGTTATATGCATGTGTTATTAACCTTGTTTCTCTCTAAAATCTATATGGGAGAAATTTATTGCATGGATTGTTAAGATTTCAAGTTGTTTCTTAGTTATGCTTAGTTTCTCCTAGCTAGGATAGGATAGAATAGATTTCATATCTGCAAATAGTTTAGTCTGCATTTGCATTACCCCTTGCATTCAAACCATTATTTCAACCCCCAAACCCAATAATGGCAGTCGGGCCAGAATTTGGACGGGTCTCCCAATCCAAACAGTGCATAGTCTAATTGGGACCTCGTACAGGGGAGTACCCATATCTATTGAATGGCATTTTCTCACATCAACATAGTGATGGAAAAATCACAAGAATTGTTAAGTGAATACGAAAGGAAGTTAGTAGGTTTGAAAGCGCCGAATACTATCACATCCTAAGGGAGCTTAACCAAAAGTTAAATCAACTAGCCAATATGGCCGCTCAATTGGATTGTGGTGCCTTAAGAACAAATAGTGGGGTGTCAACCTCCCCTATACCTTAAGCTTTAAATCATTGTCATGCATTCGAATTGCATGAGAGACAATCAACATGGGAGACTTAACCATGAAATATGACATCCAAGGTGCATGACCTTCGTGGTACCCTCACACACTCGGCGTTTAAAGTGGGAGCAAGTTCATCAATTGCACTCAGATTTGGGTTTTAGTACAGGTGGGATAATGGATTTGGCTTCAAGTTTGTAATTTTGGGAGCCTCTATGGATTCTTTCTCCGTGGTTCCTTGCTTTATTATGTCCTAGTGTAAATTGTGGCTTTTCCTCCGATCTTGAGATAGATTTTGGTTCACTCCCATGGGATTTTAGCTTGCTCGGCCCTGTTTGGTGGCTTAGTGGTTCTAGTGAGGGTCACTCCCTAGTATGGTGGCCTGGAATTGTAGCTCAACTTCTGTTCCTCCTAGAGCCTTTGGTACACCTTCCTCACTACACTAAAAAAAAAAGCTAGTGGAACAAATTTTGAAATTGATAGTCTTTTGTTATGTTGTCAATTGCATGAGGGAATGTTGGAAAAGGGAATAGTTAATGGTTATGGTAGCTTGTTAGCGGTGGGTAGTGGTAGGGGGTTTTTAAAGGTGTTATGTAGTACCTTTAGAATGGATCACAAACATTTTGTGAGATTCACATTGTGTGAGACCACTAATATTCATAGAGCTTTGAGGAAGCAAGAAGCTTTCATCACTGATAACAAGAATTTGTTTTTCTCTATTACCGATAGGATGCATTCCCGGGAAGAAACTAGAAACAATGAATATGCCTTCATTTTAGAAACCTTACATAGTCAAAAGAGGAAAATAGAAACTCTCCATGTTGAGTGTGTCACTCTTTGACAAATGGTTGTGAGTATGGTCAGAAATCCTACTTCAGTTACTTCAAATGCCAGGATGTATATTGGCTCTGTAGTGGACGAGGTTAAGGAAGATGAGACTATTCAGCAACAACACAAAGATGTGGAAATTTTGGTTGTAGACTAGAACTTTCAAGCCAACACTAAGAACTAGGAGGAAGCTTACATCCACCATGTTTTTATTTAGTACTAGTGTTTAATGTTTTGCAAATTTTTCTTAATCTTAGGTGTTTTTAACAAAATTTATGCTAGTAGTAGCTTTTCAAAATCCTCTGCAAAGGATTGTTTTGTTTCTCTATATAGTAAGTTCCAAATTTTGGACAATTTCGGGATATCTTTTTGGATAACTATCTTATTTTTGTATTATTATGTTGACCAGTGTGACTACAACAACTTTGTAATATAAAATATACCTTTTCTTGTTTAAAAAGAAAAAAATTATATTTATAATCATTAATATTTATTATAGTTTTATCATTTATGTCTCAATTTTACTTAATATTGTGATATTATGTATCATTTCACGAGATATGATGATTTTGGATATTCATTTAATAAATATTATTGGTTGAATATATATAATTATTTGATTTTGATTTTGATTATGAATGCAAGTAAAGTAATTTCAATTATGATCTAGTTATCTTTGGATGCGAGAGCGATGAAGGAAAGACGAGAGAAAACAACGTGGAATTTTTTTTTCTAGGGTTATACAATATTGCAGTTAGAGGCAAGACACAAAGGACCGGAGCAAGTGGGGGTTGTGGTCTATCACAACCAATGGAAATGACTCCCCCGTGGGAGAAAAAACATCATGTCCTTTAAGGATGCAGTTAAGGGGAGCTTGAAACCAAAATTATTGGCCAATGAAATAGGCATGGTAGGGAAGGAAAGCTCTAACATGGTGGATTAAATCTATATGGAAACCCAAAGGCCAGGTTGATCTGAAAAAAGGATCCAAAGGTTTTTTCACATCTATTTTTTCTTACATAGAGGATTGAGATGGAATCTTTAAGGATGACAACCTTAAAGATTGTAGTCTCCAAGGGTTGTGGTCTGACACAACCAATGGAAATGACTCCCCGGGAGGAGAAAACATCATGTCCTTTAAGGATGCAATTAAGGGGACCTTGAAACCAAAATTATCGGCCAATGAAATAGGCAGGGTATGGAAGGCAAACAAGGATGATAACATGCCTAACAATATTGATCATGAGAGAAAGAAGAAGGACAACAACCTACAAAATGATTGTATGTCAAAAATAGTATAGAATCCAAGGTGTGAGGTCACTTCTCATAACATTGATGGGTATAACTAATATATGAAAGATCATGCAGTCATAGGAAATTTTATGGGTATGTGTCCCTCAGATAAATCTCTAACATGGTGGGTTAAATATAGATGGAAACTTAAAGGCCAGGTTGATCTAAAACAAGGCTCCAAGGGTTTTTTCACATCTATTTTTGCTTGCATAGAGGATTGAGATGGAATCTTTGAGGAAGAGCCTTATTTCTTCAACTCTACTAGTCTACATATTATATTATAGACTAAAATGTTCAATATAGAGAAAGAGGACTTTACAAAATCCATGGTATGGATGAGAATGTACTCCCTGCCTCAAGAATCTTTGGAGGAGGAGATATTGATGGGTATAGGGAACACCCTAGTAAAATTTATTAAAGTATCAAAAGTTACCAAAAATGGAAAACACACTTCGTATGCAAGAATATGTGTTTACATGAATGTCATAGTAGCCTTGCTAGAATCTATCAACATCAATTTCCAGGATTTTGAATGAATCTAAACCCTGGACTATGAACATATCCCATTCAGATGTTGCAAATTCCATGAGCATGGTCACTTGTTTAGGGATTTCCCATGTAATGTAGGTGTAACACAGAATAAGGTTGAGAATGCTACAAACAAGGAGGGATTCACCAAATTCTTAAGTAAATGTAAATAGGTGACGAAGATAGTGAAACCTACCCCAGGTATCCAATGCAAGAAATCTAACAACTTCCAGATCTTAGCCACATTGGGAAGTTGAACTCCAAACAAGGGAATCTTCAAGGGTCATTGAAGAGAAAAATCTTGCAGTGATGGCCCAAAAGAAAGAACCTAATCATAGAAAGACGGAGATACAAGACCCCACTCCATAGAAAAGCAGAAATAATCCTACAAACCTAGATATGGATACAAAAGATGAATCCCATGTGGACTCAAAGGAGGAAAACACTCACCATAGCATGGATTTGGAATTGATAGAGATTGACCTTCCACCCCCTATAGAAATACATGTTGAAATTTATCTAAATAACCTTCTATAAAATCAAATAATTTATCTCTAGAGGGATATAATGAAGGGAAAATCGAAGATTAGGGCTTCTAGCCAACACCACATTTCAGCTGAAGGTCTGGGAATTAGAACCACTCCACTTAAATCTCAAAAAAAAACAATCATAGAAGATAAGAAAAGGGGATGGAAATCAACAAAACAAAAACTTGAAGAAGCAGGCACGCTCTTAGTGTACTCAAAACAAGTAAAAGGTCTCTCAGAGAAGTATGTATCCTCCCAACCCAATATATAAAATGAAATTCATCTCATGGAACATTAGAGGAATGAATGCTACAAGCAAGCATCGTATGCTAAAAAACAAAATAGTTAAGCACCAACCTGCAATATTAATGCTTCAATAGACAAAATATGATAGCAATACAATGATTAATATAGCAAGAAGATGCTAGAGAGGATGTGAAACTCTAGCAACTAATGCTAATGGTTTCAATTTTGGCCTAGCCATCCTCTGGGACCCAACTTAGGTTATTCTTCAATAGAAAATAGAAACCATCAACTTCATTTTTGCAAACTACTGAATCATTAGCACTAGGGACCATGGGTATGTGACTAATTCCTATGGCCCTACCAAACCAATCCTAAAGCAACCCTTTTCTAGATGCAATTCAAACACTAGAAGAGGCTACTAATGAGAGCCCATGGATTTTCAGGGGTGAATTCAACATGCTCGCCTATATGAGAAAATAGGTGGGCATAGAAAGCTCAAGGCTGACAGTCTAGCCTTTAGGGACACCATTCTTTCACAACTCAATGATCATCATAAGGAACCATAACAAAATCAACTATATAAAATCAACCATAGGGCTCATACTTGAAAATCACAAGGATATTGAAACACAACCAAGGCGCCACTTCACCAATCTGCTAATAGAGCCTCAAGTAGACAAACATGAAGCTATGAGCATTATTGCAAGTTGTATACCCTCTCTAATCTCACATGAACAAAATATCAATCTCATAATACTAATTACATGTGTGTAAGTATCTCAAACTGTCCAAGAAATGGCAGTTGGGAAGTCTCCTATACTGAACAACTTCACAATGGGATTTTTTCGAGCGTGTTGGTCAATGATTGGAAAGAAGATTTGTGAAGTGGTGGGAAAATCTCAATCTTATGGGAACATTCTCCAAGCATTCAACTCCACATCCCTTGCCCTAATTCCCAAGGAATATGAAGTGTTGTCGCACAAGTTGTAGTTTGGGAAAATCCGGACCCAACCACCAAGTGGCGACAACTTTAAGACACTACACCCAATGTCACCTCGATGTAGGTCCCGCACTTGAAGGGTGACTAGGTCACTCTAGGGAGGCGATCCCGGTGACCCTAGGGGGAAAATGGATGTGAAAAAAGGAAAGGAAAGAAAGAGGTCCCTAAGGTCAAATATCTAGATGGAAAATGGAAAGCAAAGATGAGTCTCAAGTAGTTTAAAGGTTGCCAAAGACTTGGGTGAATCGTCGAGATGTCGGTACCTGCCCGAGACATAAGAAAAACCACTTTGAAATGATGTGTGTTAGTTGGATCGGCAAGTTAAGCTTGTTGTCCCTAATTTAAAGCAATAGATAACAATATATATCATCAAGGAAGAAGCATTATATCTGCTTAAAAGATTGGTTAAAGTCAAGTGAGATATGCTTGAAACAAGTAGATAATGACTAGAGAAACTTCACAATTTATAGCATGAGACTTTAGAAATTTGATGTGGTTGTCATAAATATTGTATGCAGAAGTATTTTTTTAGCCTTATCGTTGTAGCAAGCTTGTTATGACAACAGTAAAATCGGCCACAAAAATCCTCAAAGAAGACACCCAAAAATTGCCTTAAACCTAATAGAACAAGTTAGAAAACTTTTAGCAAATTTTGGTGGTGAAAGCACAAGTTAAGAGTGACTTCATCTTAGGGTTTCTACAGTGAAGTTATCATCCTTATGGATGTATCAAACGAAGCCCTATATCAGAAATTTTATCCAACAAAAATCACTCGTAATTAGCTCAAAAGGTGTGCTAGGCTTAGTAGAGAGTTAGGGTAAAGTTAGGGCTAAATCCTAGGGTTAGTTTAGAAGTTATCAAGTGTTACGGAGTTAATTTTCTGCAGCCATAATGGATGTAGGTTAGTTTTGTAACAGCAGCAAGAAGTTATGGTTGAAAGGGGACGCTTCAATGAGGCAAGGGAGCCAAAGGCTCAAGAAACACTTTCCCAAAGAGACAACTTTAAAACTCGAAAATTCATGTTTACCAAGGCAACAATTTATTTCTCCAATGCAACAGGTAAATAAATGACTAGTGCCTTTAAAAAATGGGTTAATGTATTCAAGCAAAGAAAAAGGTAGAGGTACTACCTCCTTGGGGGTGTAAATCCTCTTACTCCCCAAGGCAAGTATCTCTAGCTAGGGTTTTAGCTAAGAGGGTGTATGCCCTTATACTTCTCTTAGCAAACCCTAGTTAAACCAATAACATGTAAGCATAAAATGGTGGAGGCTATGGTGGGGGTGTATGCCCTTATACTTCCCACCAAGCTATAGAAAAATAACCTTGACTTGAATAAAAATGACAGCACAATACAAAAAAGATTACCAATTCAAGGAAAAAAGCTAAGACAAACCACCATAAAAGCTAGAGAAAAGCTTTCCAAGGCTAGTGCATCACTTCTGTCAACCAATAATCCAAGAAAGAGCCATAAACAAGAGCACAAGAGAGAGAACTAGCCAAAGAGAGTGAAAATTTCAGTCCAAGTACCACTCAAAAGAGGGAGAGTTATGTAAAAATGAGATCCTATGATCTCTTATTTATACAAAATGTCACTAAGATAGTTTGTCCACATAATTTAGGGTAAAACATAAGACTAGGGGTCAATAACCCTAATCTTACCCCTTTTTACAAAGTAATATTAAACAATTCACTTTAATTCCAATTTTGCACAAAGAAAACCCTAGTTTATAAAGACGTCGCCCCTTTAGGGGACGTTTTGGCACTAGGAGAAAATCATTGGTGATGAGGGAGTGTAGAAAGGCTTCCCAAAGCCACTTGTAAAGCATCAAAATTACTTCCTTCACGGTCAAAGCCTCAAAACTCTCAAAACAACCTTGTGCCAATGCATGTCAACTTCATCACCAAACCCTAACCCCCCTAGGTGATGTCATGCCTCTAAAGGTGAGATTTTGCCTCTCCTAGGTAAAACGTTTGGCATGTGGGGGCTAGGTTATGTCATACACATAATATTCTAGGCCTTCAAAGTTTGATCTCTCTCATCTGGCATGTGGGTCCTTGGCATCCACCTATGGGCTTCAAGCCCCATGGAAGCCCAAGCTAGGCTTATTCTTCCAAAATTATCCACCAACTAGGTCCTGCAAAGATAAATAAGCATGCCCTCCAAGGATCTCAAGTCATAACATAATGATATGTGAATCCAATCAATAAATGAGCCACCTAAGCATGTGCATCAAAGATTACTATGTCAAACAATTAAGTGCTCAAATACATTATGCAGCTTGTCAAGCTTGAATATGGGAGGGTTGACGAGGTGTCCTAATGGGTAGATCTTTCCCTAGGTCAAGGAGAATTTCCAAGAGATCCCTCTCTAAGCCATGTAAAGTGGGTGAAGTGGTTAGGGTCAAGACTCAATGGGCATAGGGCTCATGACATACAAGAGGTCGTAGTGTCTCATTCATGGGTGCCTTTGTAGAGGGTGTGTGGTACCTTCATTTGCAATGCAATTTTTCCAATCCCATTATTTTTCCATTCTTTGTTTCTTTCATAAATTTAAGGAAAATTTGAAGGCCACTTCTGTTATGGGATTAATCGGTAAATGCGGACATAAACAGATCTCCCTAAATCCACCTAGATCTAGAACAAAACAAAACAAAATATGACGCTTTCCCCAAGATCTAACTATTGAGTTTACTAGTTAACAAAAGATAGGCAACATACCGTTTAAATGTTGCTTCTTCTTGCCATTGTCATCCTAGTTCCACTCCGGTGCTCCTGTGATATTGAATCTGCAAGGGAACACAATCCAACCAAAGTGAAAGCGATCCAATATACTCAATGAGAACTTATGCATGTGATCAAGGAATCATACAATAAAACAAGACGAGTTTTATGGGAAAGAAACATATCACTGTATTATATTAAAATGACAATGGAGATTACAGCCAAAGCCTTGATGTCGCAAGGTCCCCTTTCAATGACCCTTTGCTCCAACACACACACTTGCTCCAATCTTGAATGAAGAATATCCACAATGACTTGATGAACTGAAATGAAGCTCTCAAGTATGAGCTGAAGTAGAATTCCTCATCCAATCCTTAGCCTATTCAACCTTAACCTTGCTTAACCTTTTCCATGAGAGATCCCTCTTTATATAGGGGAAAGAGAGATGGTTTGAAGAGATTAGGATGATCCCACCAAATCAGAGAAGTGAGTATGACCCAAACCATTCGAACACCACCTCATCTTCTAGAAGATCCCCTTCTAGAAATTTCGTTAAGTTTGACCTTTCCTTGGCTTTTGAGACATCCTATCCTCCAATTAACCTTTTTTAAGCATTCTTAATCATATTTCTTGTGGGTCCCCTTTTTCTCAAAGATAAGCATTTCATTGCTTTCTTGGGTGATCTCTAGGTAAGTATCTATAAGGTTCATACATAGGATTTTATATTTTACCCAACATCAATCCCTCTGGGCCTTCATCCCCTTATTCCCATAGAATGAGGGACAACCCCTTCTTGGGTCAATACACCCTAAAATCCCAAGAGCTAAGGAAATGGGGGGTAATAATGATGGAAAGTGGTAAGTATGCTCAGGAACAGTATGATGGCTCTTCAAGGGAGTTACTAGTAGAAAACCAATCCCCAAGGAAAACCACTTACTAGGGCACACTGTCAACCACCAAGGTGAAGTAGGGAAAAAGGCATAATGTCCAAGCATATATCATGAAATATAAAGCATTCTAAGATACAACATACTTAAATTCCTCAAATATTGAAATGATGCTCACCATAATGTTGACTTGTACCTCATGGAGCAAGGCCCACTGCCTTCCGGAAGCCAGCTGGTGTGGTGGATGCCATCTGGAAATCTGTGACCTCTGTGGTGGTGAGAAGGGTCTCCATCCGTGCAAAAGGATATTGCTAGTCATGTAGTCTCTTAACACTCCATATCTACAACATGAGGGCCTCGAGACATAGTCTCCTTAGTTATCCATAAAATGGGGATAACATGAAGCAAACACAATAGATAAGTTTCGACCCATCTCCCTATGCAGTGTGATTTACAAAATTATAAACGAAGTCGTCGCCAACAAATTAAAACCTATCATGCCCAAAATTACCTCCCAAGATCCAGGTGACTATATCAAGGGTAGGAAAATATTGTATGCCATCATTGTAGCTCATGATGCAATCAACTCATTAAAGTCTTGCAGATGCTCGGGCATGATGATCAAATTAGATATGTCCAAATCCTATGACAGACTCAACTGGGAATTTTTGGGACAAATGTTAGAAGCCTTTGGGTTCTACTCTGAATGGATATCATGGATAGGAAACCCAATATCTTTTTCTTTTTTTTCAATCTTGATCAATCAATCCCCCTCTCTCACATTCAATCCCTCCAGGGGAATTAGGTCAGGAGACCATGCTTTCGACATTCCTCTATATTTCGATGGCCGAGGGATTAGGCAGAAGCCTCAAACAAGCTTAGGAATCAATCAAAATCAAAGGTTTAAACCTTCACCATGATACTAACCATTTGTATCACCTTTAATTTGCGGATGACACCCTGCTTATGGGTGTCCCCGTAGTTTGGGAATACAAATCCATAAAGCATGTCCTAGACTCTTTCATGCTTGCCTCGAGAGCCCAGGGAAATCAAGGTAAATCATTCATTTATTTCTTGAACACTCATATTACCATCCAAAGAAACATATCAAGGATCCTGAGATCCTAGAGAGGATCCATCCCTTCTAAATACCTAGGGGACCCTCTACTAGATAATGCTTTGAGAAACACTTCTTGGGAAGATTTTCTAACCAAGCTAGATAGTAAACTATAGAGCTGGACCTTTAGATTCCTCTCCTTGCCTGGCAAATTTTTTCTCTTAAAATATGTGCTGCAATCTATGTCTATGTATATCTTCTTCATCTTATCATCTCCTTCCAAGATTATCAAAGCCATTAGAGACTTACGACATTCCTTTCTATGGGGTGGCCCCGGGAAGGAAATAAAATGGGTCATTGTGGCCTAGTAATTAGTCTACCTTTGCAAATGGGAAGGAGGTCTAGGCATAAAAGACCCTCTCATAATGGGAAAGGTACTTGCAACTAAAACCTAGTGGCGTTGGATCAAATGTAAGCATTGACTACGGGGTAGGATCTTACGAGCCAAATATGTAGATAATATGAATGAGGATGCTTTAATTGGATTGGAAGGAACCTATCAAGGATCCATGATTTGGAACAATGCATGGCTCCATAAATATATGGTTCAACAACACTATTTCTAGGAAATTAGGAATGGTACCTAGACCCTCTTTTGGGATGATTCTTGGCAACATGAAAGCAAACTAGCCTCTCTTAAATCTCCAAAAGACACACACATCACCCTCAAAACCTTGGGTTGGACCATATTCCACCATTACTCGGGGAGACCAAGGGATTTAGTTCCAAATTCCTATCAACTGTGGAAATCAAGGACTCGCTAGCCAAAAGAAGTGAATGAGGAGTCACATAAGATCCTTGATAATCAACTATGGATGAGAAAAATAATATTTGATCAAGGGCTAGACATTATGATATGGGGAGATCAAGGGGATAGAAATTACAAAATAAAACATGCCTATGCCTTGGAGGCAAATCACAATAGCTTGGAAAGAGAGAAAAATTGGCAACAAGTGTGGAACAAGGAACTATGGCCAAAAGTTTCAACCTTTCTTTGGCTTCTTGTAAGGAAAAACTCTAACATGGGATGAACTTCTGAGAAGAGGATTTAAAGACCCTTCCTTCTGCCACATGTGCATGAATGAAGGGGAAACTATTGAACATATATTTAATGCATGCTTGTAAGCGAGTTACATGTGGGACAAAGGGTCGAAGCTATTAGGATAATCCAATAAACAAAGAAATAACATTCTCCTCACACTAGAGAACTAGCAAGTTCCCCCCTTCAAAAACCCCACTCTCAGTAAGTCCTAAGTCATTTTCTCAGGATTCCCTCTCTAGAATATTTGGAAAGAATTCCAAAGGCCAATATTCAAACAAAAAAATCGCAGCAGAGAAACCATATGGAGCTCCATCAAGTCTAATATTCTAGAAAGCAATTAGGTCACCCCATGGAAAGTTAAAGCTAAGAATCCCCACAATAGTGAAAGAACTAGTTTCCTAGCTTGGGGCTTGGGGCTTTGACCAATGCAAGATATTCTCCACCTGCTCTATCCACCAACAAGTAGTTAAGCCGAGAGAGTCATGGTCTTGTACCCCTACTCACTTCATTAAGCTTCAATTTGATGGGGCATCCAAGGGAAACCCTATCCCATCAAGAGTGGGAGGGGTGTTTAGAGATGAAAGAGGACACATTCTTCATATTTACGCTTGCCACCTAGGTAAAAATAACAACAATGAAGCTAAATTGGAAGCAATATTGCAAGGGATGCAGATTTCTATTCAAATCATAATCAACAATATAATTTTGGAAGGGGATTCCCTAATCATGATCCAAGCCCTCACCAAGATTATGGAGGCTCTAAACCAGACAACATATCAAAGTACTAGCAACTCTCAGCTAGGATGGAGCGACTCACAAAGTTCTCGTAAATCAGCTCTTCCACAATCCCCTCCCATGTTTGTAGGGAAGCAAACAACTTAGTAGACAGGTTGGCCAATTAAGGGGTTGATTAAGCCGGGAGAGATCTGATATGGACATGGAAGGATTTGATCTCATGCAAGATTAAGGAGGAATGTTATATCATCAACTCGAGGGATAATGGGTTCCCAGTTGGGGTGTCAGCTGAGGGTGATGGTTACAACCTCACGCGGTGCTCACATGCGAGCTCTCATGGACTCACTCATGTGCATAAATCTACAAGGCATGTTGATTAGGTCATTGGCCTCCATTGTCAAAACACTTAGTCTGATATACAACTAAGATTATGAGGTCATGATCACCCCAATGTCATGTGGAATTATGAATTCATAAGGGTTAAAGGTTCATCTGGCTCGTTGAAGTCTAAATAAATTGTGGACATGACAAGGCTCTAATGTTGTTGGATTATGCAGAGGTGTGGGCTCCATTTTCAAGCCCTTCTCCTCTAAATTTTAGTCAAATTTTCCCTGCTTTCTTATGGTATGGCTCTTATGGCTATCTTCTTCAACCCCTTTTAATGTTTGGGGATGCACCCAATCTCTAATTCTCTGTGGAAAACTAAAATCCCATGTTAAGGCTCCTTTGTTGGCTTCTAGCCTAGTAAGGAAAACCTTCACTCTAGCTCTTGTTCAATGCCTCCAATCCTTGGGGCTCCCTTGCTCCTCCCCTTCGTAGCCGACCCTCTATACTTTCTGTCAATTGCAGGCTTCTATCAATAACGATTGTTGGTAAAGGGTCCCACCCTAAATTCAATAAGCATGGATACAACAAAGGTTCCTCCTCCTCTGTTAAGCATTCCCCTTCCTAGCAAGTTACCTATCACATCACTTAAGGCCAATATGAAGCTATGAAAGACATTATAGATTTCCATTGCAGATTCTCTGTTGAAACCAAAGTTGAGGTTGCCCATGTGGAGCAGGCAATCAGACAAAAGAGGAGGAAACTTTCCAAGGACCAGTTGGAGGCGAAATTTAAGGAGTGGGTGCCAAACACTGGACACCAAAATATTCAAGCTCATCAATCTCTACTCCCTGAAAAAGTCCTTCATTGCTTAGGTGGTGGAGGAGAAAGGTACCTAACATCAAGACATTGTCCATAAGTTGGACATGATGGACAAGAAATTTGATGTCATGTGTCGAGTGGTTTATAATATTGATATCACAGTTAATGATCATACAGATATCCATGACAACTCAAGGGAAGAAGTTGACCAAGTTCAAGCATCTACGGGTACTCCTTGCAATCCTATTCTACTAGATGATGGCATCAAGGCTCAGATGGACATGTGTTATGGGACATGTTCTATAGGGCTAACCACCCATGTTTATCTTAGTTAGAAGCACAGAGGGGTACCAACAGTCTCTTGAGACACATGTTATCAATTTTCTTTTATGTTATCGATAGGATAGTTTAGACAAAGTATGGGCTCCTAGATATATTGAAAAACTGTCAGCGTTTTTTTGAAGCAAAAACAATGGCCTTTCTGCACTGTTATGGTCCTGGTTTACCAGTGGCGTGTAGTGCTTCTTGTACTTTATTTATGTGAAACGTTATTACTAATATTAGCTAGCTTACATAAAAAAGCAATTTCATTTTATGTAATTTATTTGCCTATTTTTTATTTGGTTATATGTAATATAAAATTTAGATTTAAATTTTAATAGTATGTTTTTTAATAAAGCAATTTCATTTCATGTAATTTATTTGCGTATTTTTTATTTGGTTATATGTAATATAGAATTTAGATTTAAATTTTAATAATATATTTTTTAATAGTGTATCTTATTTACTATTTATGTGTATTTATATTGAAAATGTATTTTTGATTTTTTAAACTTTTAAAAACAATCATTAATCTTTTATTTTAAAAAAAAATTAATTTATAATTTTTTGTGAAACCAAAATTAATAAGACAAATTATAAAATTTATGAAATTTTGTGAAACCAAAATTAATAAGACAAATTATAAAACGTTTATAAATTTAATACATACTATAAAAAAGTAAATTGAAAACTAATAAAAATATTGAAATATGGCGATTTTTTTATTTAATAAAAAATATATAAATGTTAAATTTTGACATTCATAATAACTCATTAAAAAAAAAATTAAAAAAAAATGAATAAATCCCCAAAACTTACACAAATGGAACATAAAACTAAACTAAAAAAAACAAATCATTTATTTAATTAATTAAATTACAAAGTAAATTTTCCAAACATACTTATTGTCACGCCTCTATAGTTTGTCTGGGGATCCAACACGATTTGGTGCACCCAAGTCGCCCGACACACGAGACTTGTGTGGCGCCATGACATTTCCAACTCGACGACTAAACCAAACCGAAAGTACTACGTCTGGATTATGCCTCTTCACCCAATGTCTGCCCATAATTACACCTTGAGCTACTTGGTGAGTCAAGCCTCAACACTTAACTCCTTGTCACTAAGGTGCCCACCCAACCGTGCACACTTCATTACAAACATTTGTGTTCTTTAACATATACAGTTAATAGTTCTATACTTAGCCAAATATGCAAATCAAGAACAAGAAACATACATACACATGAAAGAGACACAAGTATGGTTGGGTGGCACTAGAGGTGCCTAACACCCGTACAATGTTTCTTATTATACATGATGTTACAATAGTGTACAATACAATGCATTGATACAAGAAGAGAGCACTTGACTCATAATATGACACAAGTTTTGTCAAGTTGCTTGACTTGCCTCCCTACTGTCTCACATCCTCCTCATACTATCGTGACCGAGTCTCTCTCACGTCCTCATTGCAAGACTCCTCCCCATCGCACACATTGCCCAACTCCAAAGTCACTATGCCTTCCAAACTCAGTCTAAAGAGAGTTTGCCCCAGCTCTGTCCAAAGATCCTCCTCAAGGCAACACAAGTCCTCCCATGTGGAGCAATTTGGCTCCTTGAGGGAGCTTGCCCCTCTTTGTTCGAATCTGCCTTAGAACCTTGGTGTTGATCTTGCCCAAGTGTTGTGCATTGTTGGTTTGCCTAGCTCGCGCTATATATATGCGACTCTCCTCACTGAATTTTCGCATCGCTTCATGTCGAACCATCATGTCCCTTAGGTGAGGTTGAGTCGACTCACCTAGTCACCTCGTTGTGCATCTCACTCAAGCGTGATGTGCCCAATCGACATGCTTGTTCATTGGGCCGTCGTGCCCAACTTGTTTTCTCTCCTGCGTCGGCCTCATCTCTGCATCCCTTGAATCATCCACATGAAAGTGCCCAAGGATGGCATGCCCAAGATCTCCGCAAGGTGAGCGTGCCCATTGACCACAATCCGCGATGATGTGTGCCTTAAGGCACCAAGTTTGCCCATCATGATCCCCAAGTGTTGGGTGCCCATCCATATAAGTCTTTGTCTGCCTCCTTAGTTGCCTAGCCAAGTGCACCCTCCACAAGTGCATCCAACTTAGCCAACTCCTCGCACACCTACCCAACCGCAGGTATGCTCGTCCATCTGAGTCGCTTTAGCAACCCCAACATTCACATCTCATCTTCATCTAAAAACCTTACACTTATCATAATGTATATTCTACAATCGTAATTTCATCTAAAAATGTGTTAAACATCAAAATTTAGATATATTTATATTTATGATAAGTATGTTTAATACTTTGATCTCTATAATCATTAGAGTTTCAATTTCACTTGTATTTATAGTAAATATGTCTACTACTTTGACCCTTGAAGCATGATGTAAATTTCACACCTTCTCAAAAATACACATTTTTTGCAATTAAATAACCCACAATAAATCTAAATTAAGTTAGGTATATAATCATTGATCCGATCTATAACATCACAAAATTTCCGATTATTGTTGTGATCTTCACAATCACATGATAATTATTATTGATTTTTAATATGAGAATAATTATTATTGATTTTTAATATGAGAAAGTATAGATTTATTTGTTATTTTAAAGAATTTTTTCTCCATCTCTTTATGGGAGAGCGTGGATCCATCTGGCACAACAGGACGATTTGGAAGCATTAACAGGGAATGGATTCTCTTCAAACAGCGTCGTATAGAATGGATTCATTCATGCACGCGAACTCGCACAGAATATTGCACAATTTCTCCAGATTTGCCGGGCGCCTTTAAACACGGGATTTCGACATAAAATAATACGGGGAATCACTGGATGCAACGCGGAGCGGTCGGACCGTAGCAACTGTTTGCGCATGGAATTTCGCATCTTACTTAAACGGATTCGATCTCTGGATCTCTGCTCAAACAAACGGAACGGTTGCCGCATTTGTAAATTTTGAATTATACTTCTTTCAAAAATAGAGTGAACAAGTCCAGTAATTTAAATTGTTTTTAAGAAGGCGATTTGAATGCTCCATTGATTGTATGTCAGGTTTCCTAACAGTTTAGTCGCCGGTGAAGTTAAATGTTAATTTACTTTATCGTCAAATATATTATGTTAAATGTTAATTTCATAATTGAATTTTATGATGCTCACTGGAAAAATTCCAAAAATAAAATGTTTAGACTTGTCTTTTTTTTCAAATCCAAATTTAATTATAATAATTAAGTATTGAAATTTTGGATTCAATTTAAGTATTTTTACTTATTTTGAAATTTGTTTTCATTTGATTGTGGAAAGGACACTATGAATATCAACATGGATTAAAATTATCAATTCATAAATTTTAGGGGTTAGAAAACTACTTTCGGGTTATTTTCTCCTTTCAAAACACCCTATGCATTAATTCTCTTTTTTGACTTTCTATTTTAACTTGGGTTTTTATTTAATACATATTAAATAAAAATTAGGTTAGAAGGAAAAATCCATAAATGAAAATGAATATATATATATATATATATATATATATATAACACTTCATGGAACTAAAGAAGGAAAAGTTAAAACTTTAATCAAAGTACTAGTGAAAAAGAGATTGTTTATTTTTCAAGGATGTTTTAAATATTGGTCCATAGGAATGCTTAGATTTCTATATGAAAAAATAAAACAGATGAACAAAATGTGTAGGTAAATATCTTAGTTAATGTAAAGTTTAAATAAAAGAAAAACTATTTCTACTTATTTTGAGAAATCCAAATCTTTTTTAAACATTATTTTTGGTAAAAAAATTTAGAATTGTAAATGTTATAAAACTAATCTTTAAACAATGTTAAAACCAAATTTTATTAACAATCTAAATTCATTGATCAAGATGGTATTGATTGAACCTAATTTTGTAGAAGAAATTTAACTAAACAAAAATATGTTTTGAGTGTGGGTTTATTATTGTATATATTTATTATCAAGTTAATTGTATTTATTATTAAGTTAAACATTGTTTTTTTTCCTTGGGTGGGGTGCCACATGGGCCACACATGTCTTTGGACAAGGCGATAACGAGGGCAGTTAAAGCCTCTCGCTGCCACCCTCCCTCCTTGTCCAGTCACGATGGCTCTCATGCTTGAAGGCCAAGCCTTAATGCGTCGGGCCTTAATGGACGCTTGGGCTCGGCTCCTTGGCTTCAGTACGATCCTTGAGATCGACATCACTCCTGCACTAATGGCTACCAGAGCCATCAATGTTGTTGTCCTCCTGGTCTTTTCACGGTGTTGGAAACGTTATATGGGGTGTTTGCGGTTGGAGCCCGACATTCTTATGTTGATCCTGCCCCTAAACATAGCTTGCTCTTACGGTTTTTTCACTTGCCTGGTGCTCTCCGCAGCCATGCCAAGAGAACGAGGTAAGCTCATTCGAGGGCCGGCCTATTACAGTAGATTTGGACGACACAACCGCCCGGGGACTGCTTCTCGAGCGCACATGCAAGGTGGAGAACATTCGAGCTCTTTAGGGAAGAATTGGTCTGCGCAGGCCCCTCCAGAGCTTTGGCCTCACCACAACCTGGGTTGTTACCTCTCAAGCTCCAGTTCTGGATGAGGTCCCTCCAGGTCTCTCGAGGCTCAATTAGCACGAGCAGGCTCAGCTGCAGACACGTCCTCCCAGTACCGAGAATCTCCAAGGTGGTTACCCGGTGGAGGAAGAATTTCCGCACAACTGGGCATAATTATTGCCTCTCCTTCCCTCGACCGTCTTGGAGCGTTGGCCTGCTACCTGCACCACCACCCCACAACATGGGTCAGTCGTTATGGGATGCATAGTGGAAGAAGAGGCCTTACCTCTATAGGACCACTCAGGACGCAATTTAGCTGCCTCCATGGAAGAAGACCACGTCACAGACTTGGTTGTTGCCTTCAATTTCGTTGTTATTGCTTTGGAGGAGAGCCAGGCTCAAGCGGACTACCACTCAGCTCGTGACTCCCACCGACTCATGGACGACCACCTGGTTCTGATATTTGAAATGGGGAGGGACCTGGCCGAGCAACATCACCGCCAGAGTCTCCTTGGAAAACACATGGATTCCCTCTACGCTTCCCTATCAACCGAGCCTAAGAAGAGTCGTTTCCCGACGTGCTGTCAGCCCTTCATCTTCAGACTCCGTCATGATGGCCCTGGCTCGCCACATGCATAGCTTCTTTCAGGTTTTTTGCTTTGGGTCAATGGCACAATTTTTTTTCAATTTTGCCTATGTCATTCCCTAGTCCAGTCTTTGGCTCAGGTTCGATTGTCTTTGGTTCAAGTCGGGGCACCCAGTCCACCGCTTGTTCTGGTTTCCATGAGAGTGGCAGAACATGTGGCAAGTCCCCTGATTGTATTATGACAATTGTCGTCTTTTTTCAAAGTCTTGTAATTATGGATAGATGTCACGTCGTTGCGTTCTGGTTTCCACCTTGGTGGCAGAACAGCTGACTAGCTCACATGTATATCTAGACACGTAAATTTTTTCGCTTTGACAAAGTAATATAATTATTTTTATTTAAAAAAAAAAATTATTGTTTTTTTTTTTTAATATGTAGATGATCAAAATAAATATAAACTCTTTGTATTTATTATTTTTTATGAATTGAAATTACAATCTCCTTCTTAAATTAAAAACTATTTAATAAACTTTTATGTTATAAATAAAGTTAAATGCAAAAAATAATTTTTTTTTAATGTAATAGATAAAGTTAAATGCAAAAAAATACAATTTTTATGTTATATAAAGTTAAATGCAAAAAATACAATTTTTATGTTATAGATAAAGTTAAATGCAAAAATACAATACAATTAAAGATTGGAACTAATTCTTCTTCTGAATATGAAGAGTTGTAGACAAAAATAAAATTGATAGACATGGGTTACGTTGAGATGGTGCCTATGACTTCCACAACATTGGCGTCTTTCCAAGGAATGTATTCTAATTTGTCTAATAAACTTAGCCTTTGAAGGTATGGGATTTTTACAAATACAATATAGCCAACATTTCACATTTGGAAGGATGTTGTGGATTGTATCAAAGTTCTATTTTGATTCTCTATTTCAAGAGGAATATAACCATAATATAATTTGGAAGCATTTCACATTTGGAAGGGTGTTATGGATTGTATCAAAGTTCTATTTTGAGTCAATATATTTTTCAAGATGATGTTAAAACAAGAGATGTTAACGTATAGGATATTGTTAAACATAATGAGTTTATTTTTTTATCGATATAAATTTTATTTGAATGTGTATAATAATGTTGCATTGATATTTTTAGGTAATGTTGGTTGTATGGTTAGGTTGGGTATCAAGTTACAAATATTTGACATGCATTGCAAGTAGGGAGACCTCCACTTGATAATGTCATTCATATAATAAAATGATAGATCAAACACAACTCTAAGCTTGCACCCAATAATATTTATCCTCACTTGTTACACATGAATATAGAGTTATAAAATTTATTACCTATAATTAAAAATTTCATATTTAAAACTTTGCACACAAGTTAGGAGATAGCATATGATTAACATTAAATATATCATCAATATCACAGAAGATAAAAAGTCTCACAAAGAACTCAGGTCATGACCCTCATTGACTCTTAGCCCAAAAGTTGAATCACTATGAATATAATATCACTATTTATATTGTATCATTATTATTTAATATAATAAATTAAACAATTCAATTATAATTAATGTTGTATGGAATTTCCTTTTGCAGTGTTTATGTATGATCGCAACATGAAGCACACCCATAGATGTTTAGATCCATTGGATGACCATCAATGTCCCCTAGTTATTTGATCCATTGGGAAACCATCGACACCCCCTCGCCATTTGAATATCAAATGACATGTCGATGCATTGTATATGGAATTTATTTTCTTATTGAAGAATATTTGAAGGTATTTGTGGGTATTTGATAGACACCAAGGGGATTACCTGATATTTCACATCCTCAACCATGTTAGGGCTCCTCTTCTTAATGATTTTGGAGGAATTTGCCATGTTTCCTTCTTAATAAACAAAATTGTCTACGTGGCCTTGAATTTGAGCATTTAAGGAGACTTGATACCTAAACCTCTTAGATCTCTTTCCTTTCATTAATCTCAAATCCCCACTTTTTTTTTTCAATAGAAAAATTGCACAAAAACTATATGAATAATAATTTTGTTTTTACATCGTCTGAGAATTAAAAAGATGATTAGACCTACTCACTAAGGTCTTCCCATATACTTTCCAAAATAGAGGCCATAGCACAAGGAGAATATCAGACCTGCCTATTCTTCCATTACAAAGGAAACATGTAAATAACCTCCCACAAAGAAGGATTCCCAAAAAGAGAAATATCTAACTAGAGCCTGAGAATGTCCTAGATCCATGCCAAAAAGAAAACATTCCAGGATAAACATGGGAAGGATAAAAACAAAGGAATTAAAAGATATCCTCATGAAGAGTAGGCCCCACATTCTCTCCATCCCAAGTGAAATATGTAAGCCTTCCTTTTGTTGTTGAAAGGGCTTGCTTTGACAATTGATCGACCACTCCATTTGATTCTCTGAATATATTATGAAAATGAATACATTTGAAGGTGGGAATCAGATCTTTAATTCTGCGCTTCAAAGCTTCAATACTGATTGCTTGAAGCTTCCCTTTCTGATCAAGCTACTCAATTATTACCTTGAATCCCCCAACACCTGTATAAATTGAAGGTCCAAAAGCTTGGCGATTGTAAGAGTAGCCCAGGCTCCTAACAATTCAGCTTTTGTATTTGACCCCGCCCCACAATTGAAAAACCAACGATAAATAGTAGATTTTGAGCACTTTATAGTTCCTCCTGCGCCACAGTTTGTTCCTCCAGCGATAGCAGCTCCATCGAAAAAGGCTAAAGAGAAACCAGTTTTCATCAAGATCGGATTCTGTCTTAAATCCCCACTTGTATATTTATGCATGTTAGTCTTGACGTCACTCTCATTCATCTCCTAAATAATTCTTTGCTAAGAAATGTAGATAGATTAGTGTGCTTAGACTCGAACTCATGATCACTACCAACAACCATTGGAGTTGTGTAGTTTTGATCTACAATTCGTCAACTAGGATTCAACACATAACACAACTTGTATGTATCAAGCTTCAAATATTTCTCTTAGGCATCCTAGGTTTGAATATCCTTAGTTGCTCGAGATCTCCATTACTTTTAGAACCAACTGTGACAACCATGGTCACAAGGCTATGAATTCTTGTGTGACCCTTAAAAGTCTACCCATGAGACAAACTTCTTCTTGAAAATATTGCACATATGTGTGTAATAATTCTCCTCTAATTCATCCTCAAATTTGACCTTCTTCTTCCTCTGTGGGTTGTGAATGGACTCCATGAAAAAACTCTCCTTCATAAATTTTACTCTCATCATTAATATCTCAAATTCCTAACTCATGCAACCAATATGTATTAAATCATCAAGGGATTCTTAAAATGGATTCCTTTGTGCATTGAGTCCTTGCTTCTAGAATCCCGTGAAACATGTGACACTCCCTAGTGGGTGACTAGAATTCATGTATAAAGCATGCCCACTAGTTAAATTGCATGTAAAACAAACTTTGTAAGTGGTGGTGGGTGGGGGTTGGAATTGAATAAAGACCTGGTATTGGATTGAAAGTAAAATCTTATTAAACATAGTCTTATCAACATTTTCTACTACTACCACTATCAATCTCCAATCTCAAAATCCAATGCTTGCAATGCTTTAGTGTTCTACTTCTTTCATCTTCATGTTGTTTTTGGTCCACCACATATCCAAGTTCTTGATTGGGTTTTGTTAGGTATGCCACATGTGAGGAGGCATGTCTACATTATGAAGCTACATAGTCAAGCAATCGTTATGTTTACTCCTAGAAACTATTTCATTAGTATAAACAATGGTTGTTCCTTCACTAAGGAATATAACCCAAAATTTGGAAAGTTATGGTACAACCATGCTACACAATGTGACAACATACTACTAAATATAAAATTGTAATAGACACCCAAGTGATATAGTTATACTTGAATTTTTAGTTTGTATTGCATCAAAACATGAAGACGGTCATTAAATTACACATCAACAATAGAAGTAAGAAGGTTGTCAACATTGAACAATATCATTCTCTTCAATTTTGAAATAAGTTACAGTTAAGTTCATTCATTAGTTTAGAAGTAATGGAACCATCAAATATTAAAAGTATGGGAAGGAAGAGTATAATTTTACAAGAAACAAAATGATTTTGGCAAGTGGCACTACTACAATACATGGCTCTAGTGTCACATCTTTGCATCACAGAGCCCTGTTAAATCTATTAGTGCGAGACATGTTCTCTTGCACATGTTGTGTTTGTGTCATGTTTTTTCATAGTGTTTGCATCACATGACGATAGAATTCAAATACAAACTTGATGGAAAAACCATCGATGTGAAAAAAATAGTGACGCAAATTTGGCTTTTACATCACACTATCTCTACATTTCGGAAATAAAGTGAAAATTCAAGGTCGCGTTCATTTCATTCTCTCTTGATCTTGTGGGGAAAATCTTGTCTAAGCTAGGAGATATTTGTGGGGCAAAGCTTGTTCAAGCTAGGATATATTTGTGGGGCATTCATTTTACCACCTTTTTTTTTTAATTTCTAGATTTTGTTTAGAGATTTGGGATTTGGGACGTGAGTGAATATGATTTGAGATTTATATGAGATTTATATTTGGGATAGAGGATGCAGGATGGATTTTCCCATTGAAATGAGATCACAAAGTACAAAATAAAACAAAACAAGGGTTTAGGGTTTACATTCATCTTCATATTGCCTCTTCTTACTCTCCCTCTCCTCCTTCCTATGCTTTTTATTCTTATTATATTATATCTTCCCCTTATTGTTCTCCCTCTCCCTCCCCTTCATTTTCTTCTTCCTCTCCTCCTTCATCTTCCTCTTCTCCCTCTCCCTCTCCTACTTTCTCTTTCCCTTTGATCATTTTCTCCTACCCTTCTCTTCCTCTCCTTCTCCTTCCTTTTCTTTCACCTTTCCCTCTCCTTTTTTCTCTCCTCCTTGACTCTCTTTTTCTTCTCTAGACTCCTCTTCCTCCTCCTCCTCCTCTTCCCCCCTCTTCTTCCTATTTTTTGTCTCCCTCTCCCCATCTTCCTCTTGCAAGACTATTTACCGCAAAAGAAAGACCTAAAAAACTAAACTAAATCTCCATCGTAACTAATTAAATTAATTATGAATATTAATATTTATTGTTATTGTTGTTAAATTATATTATTTTCCCCTTATACTAATCTGTAATTCACTATTTTACATCAAACATAGATCGATATCAATAAACACACCCGTTACTTTATAGTAAAATAAATTATTGCAATCAACCCCTTTGTTCATTGCATTGCAGTCCCCCTCTTACTCTATACATGTCCAAGTATATACATTGGCATGAGAGAAGGGCACAATGGTGTTGATCATGGTGTGATAGCTACTTCCTATTAGTTATAACAATTATGAGGCTTCATTCCATAGGTATCATGCTAGTTGCATAGAATATCCCTTCTTATTGTTGTCCATGATCAAAGCGCCTTTGCATATGTTGGTGTTATGCATGTGTAATTTCAATTTTCATGCCAAATTATGCATATATTCCATTCCATGAATTTCATGTACTTACCTTGTTATCATATCATTGAAATACATTTACAAATCATATGTCTTTCAATGAAGAGGGATTGGAAGATGATGTTGACTGCAAGAGCAAAGAGGAGGAATGCTTGAGAAGAACAAAAAAATCAAAAGAAGTTGATGAAGGTGGGACCCAAGTGATTTGTAATTACACACTGTAGATCCCTTGTCCCACAAACAAGGGTGTCTCATACACCAATTTGGTGTATGGCTTGGCCATGAACTTAAAATTAGATTATATATGTTAGACACATGATTTAGAAGATAAGCATGTATTGCATTTTATTAATGATATGATACATGTTTACATACATTGATGTTGACACTTGGATTTGTATTCCAAGACGTCTCTTAGACTCCCGAAGACGGTTCGCTTCATATTCCTCCAGTTAAGTAACTCTAATGGATTACATTTCCAACATTCCCCCCCTTAATCTGAAAGGGTGTCTATGAGTCCAAGAAGAGAGTTGAAGTCTGGAAGTGGGCAGCTGAAATCTCGAAGTGTGCAACTGTTGATGGTTTAATGTATTCTCTCAATCTAGTGGTTTTGGGATGACCACAAACCAAGTGGCTAGCAGAAGTTGATGTCTTCTACTAAATGGGATGGTGGTTTAAGGAAGACCACAAACCAATATGGTGGTTTAAGGATGACCACAAACTCTGGAACCTTGCTCTAGGATTAATGGTTCTTGTGACATTTCCTAAGTTAGTTAGAAGTTGGAAGTTGATGTCTTCTATTAATTGGAAGTGCTCTTGAATGTTGGTTTAAAGATGACCATAAACTGTTGTCTAGCAAAAGTTGAAAGTCTTCTACTAAGTGGAGGTTTAAGGAAAACCACAAACTGATGTCTAGCAGAAGCTAAAAGTCTTCTACTAAGTGGTGGCTTAAGAGAAACTGCAAACCAATCATACTCACTTGTTTCTGCTCGATTGATAAGACTTCGAAATTGGAAGCCTGATTATCACTCACTGATGTCGTCCCTCCTGTTAGGTACACGGTGAGAAGATGTAATTCCTTTCACTGCAATATGTGTCAATACATGAGAGTGAATTCATCGATATGACTCACATATCTTCTTGACTATTGATCACCATCGCCAAGAAGTCATCCACCCATAGTGGTTATTTACTCTTGCAATTGTCTTGCATTTGAAACACTTGTTTGAATGATGGTTGTGATGTCCACAATGCTCACAAGGATGAAGATCAAAGCATTGATCTTCTATGTGGCCAACTCGTTGACAATGTTGGCATATCAGAATCTGCTCTTGAACTGGAGCGGGTGAATGTGAACTTTCTTGAAGTAATCTAGCACTCTGGAACTGGATTGGCTTGGTATAATTTGTATTATGAAAGGTGACATCCTTTTCATATCCGATATCAGTTCTATTCTTGTTATTTCTGATTTCTTCCCAAGGTCTGATGATTAGCTTGGAAAGAGGACACTGATCTTTCTCTCTACATGAATCTGGAGTTGTCTCACTGAGTGGTTAATGCGTTGGTTATTGATCAGAATCAACCTCATCTTCTTCATCATCTTCGAATATAGGGTTTTGAACAAGTATTGGTTCATAGTGTTGTCAAATATTCTTTAGCTCAAGTGTGTCATGAAGAAGTTGATTCTGAGTTTGAAGTAATGTTGCTTTCGCTTACGAAACTTGCAAGGGCGTTACAACATATGACAAAGTGTTTTTGTCAATTGTGATTTTATTGTCCATGAAAGAGAGGATTAGAGTGTTCAATAACTCTAACAGTTCCTCAACTCGATCTATTTTAAATACAAAAATAGATGTCGGGGGTTTCTTGCAACTCAACCCAGACTTTACTATCAGACTCAAGAATGAAAACAACAAATGGAGGGTGTCGGCTTCTACCGATAATGCACATGTTTAAAAGAAACAAAAGTAAACTTACAATGCTTCGTCATTACTATTGTATTACCGGATGGCTGGAGAGCTTGGAAATAGATCTAGAACTAATGGATCAGGAGCATTTGCAAATTTCCATGTTTGTAGCCTTTGCTTGGCAACCTCTATTGACAACAAAACAATAGAAATTGTTGCACCTCCAATGGTACCTGCTAAAAAATGAGCAGTAACATTATAATTGTCTAGGAAGCATTATAATAGGTATGGAAGAGAAAAAAACCCCAAAATGTTCAAAGCCTTCTTCTCTTTCACTGAAGTAAATATTATGAAGGGTGTGACATGAGCTTCATCATCATTGTCATTGTATGGATTAAAAACAACATACTCATGGTCCCTATTCGAAAAGAGGATCCTATTTTATTTTTTTATGTTACTTTGGTCTTTTCTTCAAGCAATAATTCACTTTGCTAGATAAACATAAGTGTCTTCCTCGCCCAGGTAGCAATTGGAATGTGGTCTTCTACAATTAACAACACTACTCGAGGGTTCATTTTCTAAGAAAATATGCTACTGATAAAATATGTAATGTAATGATGTCTACATAATTGGTGCAATGGAGGTATTGGCATAGATATTGCAAGATATGTAGAGTAACGACACTAAGCACAATTCCAAGAAATGATTTTGACATAAATGAGATTATCAAATATTCACATAAATGAACTAGAGTTCGAGAAGCTCGGTGTACGAGTGAATATAACTCGTGAATGGATATGACATATGTATACACGTCCATGCGTCTCTGCCATTTTGTTTTGTCTCGGCTTGAATATATTAGTTTGAAACATCCACCATGACCGGAATTATTAGGGTTTAGGGTTTACTGTTCACATGGGTCCTTTTGAGGGCTTCTCTCCGTCATCCTCAACCGGTTTCTCTTCTGCAAAATCCATCGATTACTTCTCAATTGCAACGATGCCTTTAGTATGCCTTATGTGCTTCATGTAAAGAATTTCACTTTGCTCAATTAAATTATTTTTTGTTGTCCACGAAATTCCATGAGAAGTTGTGCATGACAATGGTCGCACAACAAAGATACTTGCAGTAGCTTTTACAAATGTAGCAAAAATGCGAAATGGGTATCAATAAAACACTGATATCTCAGCGTCACTGCTAGCCGTGTTCGAGTTTGCAAAATAAATCACATTTTATTGCAACGCTGATGATACGTTGAGATTTTTTAAAGATCGCTCAGTTGTGAAGGAGAGAGAGGAGACGAGTGTTAGGAGAGCATAGTCGAACAAAAGACAAGTATAGTCAAAGATTCCTTGAGAGAAAGTCATTAACTGATCGTTTTCTGCACTCAAACCTGCACATGATTTTTTTTTTCAAACGCTTGGTGAACATTTGCGAGGAGGTGAACACGCCTTCGATCCCATTGAATTGCAGAATATGATCGACTACATACCGTGGCCAATACACGTTGACGGATAAAGTTTCAGCTCGATGATTGATTCTATGATTCTTGAAATGCAAAGAATCACTCGATCATGAGGAGGAGGATTCGAGATTAGGGTTTACACATAGAATGTCGCGCAAAGAGGGAATGTGAATGGTAACTGGAAGGAGAATTTAGGGTTTCAATGAGAGAGAACAACGCATAGGTGCATATGGCAATGGAAAACAAAGTAACCCAGAAAACCTAGTAGATAGAGGCATTTCTGAATACATATGACATGAAAATGTGCTTGAATGGTGCTAAGAAAGACTAATGGTCCAGAGGCATTTTGCGTAGAGAATATACCAGAGGGCATGGGGAATGGTAGGCGAACAAATGTGTTTCTGTTATGGAAAACTACATAGCATATTCTAGGCCTAGGGAAACTATATGCTATGAACCACCGTTAGACACACGATTTAGAAGATAAGTGTGTATTGCATTTTATTAATGATATGATACATGTTTATATACATTGATGTGACACTTGGATTTGTATTCCAAGATGTCTCTGGGACTTCCGAAGATGGTTCGCTTCATATTCCTCCAATCAAGTAATCCTAATGGATTACATTTCCAACAAATATATATATATATATATATATATATATATATATATATATATATGCATTTGCAAATCTAATCATGACAAATAATATTATTTTTTTGTTGCATAAAAGTTTCATTAACAAAATTGTAATACCCCAGTTTTGATCCTCGGTTTAGTGTTGTGTATGTACATGATGAATGGCTATAATCCACAAATGTAATAAAAATTACATCACCAAACATTGATTGTTAATAAAAATTACATCACCAATTGTAAAGGAGAAGGACAAAAACAATGGGGGCTATGACTCCACAAGAGGGGGAAGACAAAGGGGCTTAAGCAGGCTAAGAAAATGACCTTAGTAAGGGAGTTAATTGGCCAAAGCCTTGTAAAACTTAAGTATGTCCCTTGATTATTAAATAATCAATGTTTAATTAAGCCTTGGGGGATAAGTGCATCAAGGTGATATGCAACCCCTTCATGCCATCCAATTAAAAGTTTTACCTTTCCCATCCAAGTGAATTATTGTGATTATTGTGCTTGTTCGATTTGAAGGTTCAAGATGGGAGTTTGAATGTGGACTACTATTCAATTATTAGAGAACTGAACTTATAATAAATTGGAAAAATCACCCTACAAATTGTCCTTCATTTGGGGAATCAGGGAAATTTCCCTAGAGCAAACTTCTTTGTGTATATGGATTTCAAACTATGAAAGCTAAAACCATAAATTAATAGAGAATTTTGATTGTACGAAATGATATTGGTTATAATTTGAGGAAATTTCTCTGTAGCTAATAATTCCCTAGAATCCCAGTAGTTAGATATCCTGGCCAGCCTATGTTGGACACTTGGATGGAATTTGGATAGCTTGAAGGATTTCTAAGCAGAGAAGGGGATCCCATTCCTTGGGTTATGCAGGCTGATGGGGAAGAGGGTTGTGTATTGGGAATTGTTGTAGGTGTAATTAATGACTATGAGACTGAGAATTGGGCTATGAGAAGAGAAAATAGAGATAATAGTAAGAAGAGTGTGCCCTTATGGATTCATAACCTTAGCTCAGGGGTGGCCTCTATTGCAGAGAGAACTAGTGTAGAAGGGAACCTATGGTTGGGTGGAATGTCCCTCTTCTACAACTAGTTGGTGAAAAATTCTATACAGATACGTGTTCCTCATTGTATATGTAAATTGTGTTGAATTAATATTGAATTGTTATGGTTATGTGATGATTGAAATTAATTTCTAGTTTGTTCTTATGATTTCCTGTGTTCACTTCTGCATTTATGACTTACGGTTTCATGAATAATGGAATTGTTACATTTAGGTTGCATAAATATATCATGTCATGCATGCTAATAGTAAATAGTTAAGAATTGAGCATTTGAGTTAAGTTCCTTGGTAAATTTGCACGAATTTGGGTGGTTAATAGAAGTACCCCATATCCTCAAAGAAAACATAGGTTATTGGGTACATTATAAAAAATGGGCAATTTGTGGAAGGGATAAAGAAATAAGAGAAAGTGTTTGTAAGGGAGGATCACATTATTGAAACTAGATTGAGTTTGCAAAATCTCAATTGGAGTTGTTTTACACATCTTAGAGGTGCAATTTATCTTGCATTTTTTAAATAATTTTAGGCAATACAATATGGTATTAATTGAATTAAATATATTGCATTTTTTATGGCACTTATGCGTTCTATAGCGTGCATATTAATGTTTGATCACATGGTGTAGAAATGACAATAATAACTAATAATTGCATACACATCACAAATATGAATCTAAAAACGCTTTTAATGCGATGTTATAACAATATATACAACGTTGATATGAATTTATTAATATATCCACGATGCCAATACAACAATATTAGCACACCCACAATGCAAACATGACACTAATGGGATTCATATATTTTGTGCATAGCTACGATGATGCATAAAATGATGCAACATGCATTCATGCAATGAAAACACGACATTATTTAAACACGCTTATGAACTGGGTTGTTAATGAGATGCAAATTCATATGCGTCGACATTGGTGCTACAAAATCTGACACAAAAGGAAATTTTGTGACACAAAATTTGACTTAAAAGGACTTTTAGCAATGCAAAGGGAATTTTAGTGATGCAAAAGGACTTCTAGCAACACAAATATGATTATGTTTTCACTATTTTGATGCAAAGTGAAATGTGTGACATAAAACAAGATGCAATTTAATTTTGTGTTGACATTTTCGTGCAAATCACAATGCACGATATATATATATATATGTGTGTGTGTGTGTGTGTGTGTGTGTGTGTGAACAATTACATTTGCAAATCTAATCATGGCAAATAATACTCTTTTTTCCGTTGCATAAAAGTTTCATTAACAAAATTGTAATATCCCAGTTTTGATCCTCGGTTTAGTGTTGTGTATGTACATGATGAATGGTTATAAGTCGTAAATGTAATTTGTAACCAAACATTGATTATTAATAAAAATTACATCACCAAATGTAAAGGAGAAGGACAAAAAGAATGGGGGCTATGACTCCACAAGAGGGAAAATACAAAGGGGCTTAAGCAAGCTAAGAAAAGGACCTTAGTAAGGGAGTTAACCGGTCAAAGCCTTGTAAAACTTAATTATGTCCCTTCACTATTAACTAATCAATGTTTAATTAAGACTTAGGGGGATAAGTGCATCAAGGCAATATGCAACCCCTTCATGCCATCCAATTAAAAGTTTTACCTTTCCCATCCAAGTGAATTATTGTGATTATTGTGCTTGTTCGATTTTCAGGTTCAAGATGGGAGTTTGAATGTGGACTACTGTTCAATTATTAGAGAATTGAACTTATCATAAATTGGAAAAATTACCCTGCGAATTGTCCTTCATTTGGGGAATCAAGGAAATTTCCTTAGAGTGAACTTCTTTGTGTATATTGATTTCAAACTATGAAAGCTAAAACCATAAATTAATAGAGAATTTTGGTTGTACGAAATGATATTGGCTATAATTTGAGGAAATTTCTCTATAGTTAATAATTCCCTAAAATCCCCGTAGTGATATTTCTTGGCCAGGATATGTTGGAGACTTGGATGGAATTTGGATAGCCCAAAGGATTGCTAAGCAGAGAAGGTGATCCCATTCCTCAGGTTATGCAGGCCGATGGGGAAGAGGGTTGTGTATTGGAATTATTGTAGGTGTAATTAATGACTATGAGCCTGAGAATTGGGCTATGAGAAGAGAAAATAGAGATAATCATAAGAAGAATGTGCCCTTATGGATTCACAACCTTAGCTTAGGGGTGGCCTCTGCAGAGAGAACTAGTGTAGCAGGGAACCTATGGTTGATTCGAATCTCCCTCTTCTACAACTAGTTGGTGAAAAATTCTAGACAGATAAGTGTTCCTCATTGTATATGTAAATTGTGTTGAATTAATATTGAATTGTTATGGTTATGTGATGATTGAAATTAATTTCTAGTTTGTTCTTATGATTTCTTGTGTTCACTCCTGCATTTATGACTTACAGTTTCATGAATAATGGAATTGCTACATTTAGGTCGCATAAATCTATCGTGCCATGAATGCTAATAGTAAATAGTTAAGAATTGAGCATTTGAGTTAAGTTCCTTAGTAAATTTGCATGAATTTGGGTGGTTAATAGAAGTACCCCATATCCTCAAAGAAAACAGAGGTTATTGGGTACATTATAAAAATTGGGCAATTTGTGAAAGGGATAAAGAAATAAGAGAAAGTGTTTGTAAGGGAGGATCACATTATTGAAACTAGATTGAGTTTGCAAAATCTCAATTGGATTTATTTTACACATCTTAGAGGTGCAATTTATCTTGCATTTTTTAAAGAATTTTAGAAAATACAATATGGTATTAATTGAATTAAATATACTACATTTTCTATGGCACTTATGTGTTCTATAACATGCATATTAATGTTTGAGCACATGGTGTAGAGATGACAATAATAACTGATAATTGCATACACATCACAAATATGAATCTAAAAACGATTTTAATGTGATGTTATAACAATATATACAACGTTGATACAAAGTTATTAGTATATCACGATGCCAATACACCAATATTAGCACACCCACAATGCCAACATGACACTAATGGGATTCATATATTTTCTGCATAGCTATGGTGATGCATAAAATGATGCAACATGCATTCATGCAATGAGAACATGACATTATTTAAACACGCTCACGAACTGGGTTGTTAATGAGATGCAAATTCATATGCATCAACAATGGTGCTACAAAATCTAACACAAAAGGACTTTTTGTGACACAAAATTTGACTTAAAAGGACTTTTAGCAATGCAAAAGGAATTTTAGTGATGCAAAGGGACTTCTAGCAACACAAACATGACTGTGTTTTCACTATTTGATGCAAAGTGAAATGTGTGACGTAAAACATGATGCAATTTAATTTTGTGTTGACATTTTCGCGCAAAACACGATGTAAGATGATGCTAATAAAATGCAAATTTTGATGTCCTCAAATGCACCTTGAAATCCATAACAACAACAATAACAAAAACAATGCAATATAATGAAATGCTAATTTCAATGTTATGGCCTTGCATTGTAGTAGTGTGGTAGTGAAGGTTGGGTATACCAATCCTTTTAATGATTGCATTATGGTGATTGTTATTCAACAAGGTTTAAATTTGATCTAAAGACATTTTTACGTCTTAAGGCATTTCTCTATGAAATCCATGTGTTGATTTGATGGGGCGCACATAACCATTCGATGTCTATTGGGACAAAAGGCAATCCACCTATCTCATCCATCTTCAAAGGCTTTTCATCCATGAATGAATATGAATTGTTAATCTAGTTCTTAGAACAATATTATCTAGCAACAATCGCTAACAAATCAAAGCTTGATTACATAGAGTTCTAGTGGATTTAATTTTATGTTAGAACTTGGATTTTGGTTTTGTAGTATATTTACACCTATTGTTTAAATACCGCTACATTCCTTTTGGATATATCGTAGAGTTTGAGAGTTGGAGTCTTACATTGCCAAGTTATTATTTTGGAAAATGAATTCCAAATATGCCAATTACTTGCCTCTTTACTTCATTCACATGAGAAGAATATTCCTAGACATCTAGGACTTTGCACATATTTTTGCAAGAAATTGATGGAATAACTCATGAATTTCATCATCCAAGGTTCTAAACTCTTCTACTCCGTTGGTACACGATTTTATTAGAACATGAGCCTTAAGCCTTTAATGTTTAATAATTATATGAGCATATGGTATTGTTCTTGATCTGCAATTTGAGTCTCTTCCCTTCTACATCATTGGATGAGTCACTTCCCTTCATCCAAAGCGAAAGAAACACTCACAAATTTATAACCTTAGTGAGCCCATAATCAATGGTATTTTTTAAATTAGAGGCACATTAGGATTTTATGAATTAATTACTGACATGTGGAGGAGGGATATCCTCGTTGTGCGTGTACTACACACTATTTTATGACCTCTAGATCATTATTATTCAATTACTTCTCGTGAAGAGGCAGCTACAAGGTTTTCGATTAATGGTGACAAATGAAATATATTAGTGTCTATTATTAGGCATAATGGATCTGTAAAGATCACACTCTTCACCAATAGACATCATCGACATGTTCATGAATTACAACTAACATTCCCTTGCTTGGAGTTGAAACTATTTTATTTTCCATATCACAGTGAATCGTTAAATTAGAAGAGAGATAATGAAAAACACAAAAAGAACACACACGCTTTACCCTAGAGATAAAGAGCCACTTAAATACAATTCCCTCACATGAATACCATGGCCTAAAATTTTGTGCCACCATAAACTACCTACGGTAAACCCACCCTTGATCGAGTCAAAATTAACCTAACAATTTCCCCTTTAAACTTGATTTAGACTAAACACTTATCCCCCTCTAAGCTTAACCAATAATCTGAGATTATTACGCCATACCCCCAACAAAGTCTATAGGTAAATAATGGCCCATTTCCAAAGCCTTTAACTAACACATAGCCCACTCCAAGTGTTAACAACTCTTTACAAGCGATTAAAAAAATAAGGGGTATGCATGCTGATTGGTCTTGCAACAATATGCCCTTTACAAAGGGAAACAACCTATATTCAAACTCATCAAATAAAAATCCATCTTGAAGGCACTACCATTGCACATTTTCTTTGAGACTCCATGCATCACTTCACCATGACACATCTCTTTCATGATCCAGAGAACAATCACCATTAAGAAACTTCCTTTAACAGTTAATACTCATGACACTTGTGATCCCACTACAAGGTATAAACACTGAATTTCCCTAGTTGACACACAACTATATGAACTTGGCATCTCATCCATTGACCATCTCATCACACATCTACCATGCCCATTCTCATCATGTGCCTTTAGGCCATTTTTTCTTTGCATGCTTCTTAGTCTCTCAACTTCGAAAGAAATCATGCCATATGATAGAGATCATTAGGAAAAACCTCAAGACATAGTCCACAACACAAGTTCCTACCAAATGAAAATATCTCTTGACCTAAAAAACATTATGCAGAAATTATCTTGCAAGATATATTCATTAGACATGAGAATTTTTCTTGTTGCTTTAGAGAACTCCAAGTTTGCAGTATTGATAAAAACTACCTAAGGCTTCCAATATCACAAACCACTCTCTCTATAGAGCCTAGTCATACCTAGGCTCTAATGCCATGTTAAATCACCGATAGAAGAGAGATAACGATAAACACAAGAAGCCTTCACAAGATTTACCCTTGAAACCTTTAATCAAGAAAACCAATATCAAAGATATATTTATTAGCTTGGCCAAGCTAGCCTCTTAAGGACACTTTATAATGAAGACAAAAATCCATTTAAATAGGCTTCCTTCACAAGAATAACATGGGATAAAACCATGTACCATCGTAAACCACTTACAATAAACCCACCCTTGATTGAGACAATATTAACCTAACGTTAACATCACCATTTTCTTGGCCATACACTACCTACTACATCAATTAGATGACATCGAATATGGAAACAATGAAAAAAACATCCTACATTGTCCAAAGGCATGCATATGATGGCACTTGTATGTTTCTCGCACATGTCAATATATGTGTGCATAAGATCACTAGCAGTGACATCACCCTGTAGAGATGTGCAATATGAATATTTAATTGATTTCTTATCATGTGAACAAAAAATTCATTAAAATTGACAATATGTAAATAGCATATTATCAGATTTAGGTAGGAAACCATGCATTAGGATGTGTGGAAATGTAATGCAATGGTGATGTTAATTATTATGCAATAATGCATTTCCCTACTGTAAAGCTTGTTTCGATGATGTGAAGTTTGCTTTGAGCTAGGTTAACGATGGACATGGGATGTCTACATTGTCCATATGGCTAAAAGCACCAACTAACATCTTGGACAATTACTACATAATATACCTTTGCTCATAGGTCAAGTTTTGATTTCTCAAGTATACTATCTCCATGAAGGCTTCATATCACAATTTACCCTTGACATATCAATAGAATGCATAGGTATGTTCGACATGCTCATGCTTACGCAAGCTCACTTTGTTGCCCTTTATGATAGGTATATCGCAATAAAAGGTTTAAAAAATAATAATTCCATAATCAACGATGAAGCCACAATGCTTTACAAATTAATAAACTACGTCCATGCATGCGATTGAAGACCATAATTTCCATTGATCATATTCATTTTTATTGATAAAATATGTAGTTTCTAAAAAGTTGGATTTAAAATATTATTTTAAAATTATATTTTTTTAAATTATATTTTATGGTTGATAATTATTATCATTGATTTATCAAAAAAATTGAAAAAAAAAATATGGCAATGGTTGTAAATGTGGTAGGCCAATATAAATATAATTCATCAAATTTGTGAGATGGGCTTACAATTATGGAATCATGACCTCACTGAGTCAACACCCTAATAAAGTTCACCAACTTGATGTGCACTTCATTCAATTGTACTAATTATTTATGAAAGGGATGAAAGTAACTTGCAAGTTGAAATGAAATTAGGGTGCACACTATAAAGAGTGGAAAGAGTGAATTGTGAGAGTGAGTCCTAAGTCATGACATGCATATGGTTGGTTTTGGAGTAATTTATGTACCAAGGACATTGTTTTATTACATCACATGGCATGCAACCTACATGAAGGGTTATTCATGAACTACTAAACTATGAATGTGGTATGTAATTGGAAAAGTTGTGTATGTAGAAAACACAACTATGTAGGCATGTCAATATGAACACCTATAAAAATTTATGCCATGTGTCTTCATGGAGAAAAACTCTCATAGAAAGAGTAGTTGTGTGGGTGATGTTGTTGGTTGTGGCATATCATGGCATGACATATGGACAGTTGTTGTTGAGCAATGATCCAAATACTTCATGTGACTAGTAAGTAGTGCCTTCCCTACATAACTAAATTTGGTGTTGACCAATACTTACTTCTTGAAGACAATTTCACATAGACACTCATCAAAGAGGTGTATTTGTTTTGAGGGTTATGTTGAGCAACCCGAGGTTTTAGGTCTTGATTTTATATATTCTTTACAAGTTTGTTTCAAGGTATATGAGGGTAGGAACTCAAAAGTTAAAATTAGAAATTTGTTATTTTGAGATGTTATGCAACATTTGATATTTAAGTGTTTGAAATATTGAAAATTCTAAGCTCCTCAAACTCTTTCATTGTTATTTTCAAATTATTTTCAAGGTTCCATAATTATGTCCATATTGGCAAAATCATAATCTACTTGTTTGTGATTCTTACAACTTAAACAACTTTCAAAGTGTGGAAATTTTGATCCTTCAAAGTCATTCTAAGTACACAACCCCATTATCATACAATGTCAAGGTAAATCCATCCATCTTGGAATATTTTTGTGCAATACCAAATTGTAGCTAGGAGGAACTTGGATGATCGAATGACAATTCTGGGAAGAAAATGAAACTACTTAACCATTACTTGTTATTGCTTCAATTAAATGTTTAAATGTATAGAAAACATTATGAGAAACTCATCTTTGACTTGTATGTATAAACCAAGTTCCAAAATCATGCATGAAAATGCATTTATGAACCATAGAGAGAAAAGGTACAAATAAATAAAATACATTCAAAATAAGAGTGAACTCTAGGTTATTTTCCTTTCATACCTTTAAATCACTAATTATGGGTTTTATGAAATATTTATATGTCATATGAATAAGATTGATCATAACGAAAAACAACCCACCATTAATAATATAAGATTGAGAAACAACCCACCATTAATAATATAAGGTTATCAAATTATCACTAAAAACATGTGTTATTTACAATTATATTGTATATATGATACTAGAAGATGACATTGTCTTGTTTAGATGTATGTTAATGTTTTATTTGAAAGACAACATTAAACAACTCACAACAACTTCAATTTCATACAAAATACAAAATTGTCATAGTAAAATCTATGGAAAATTCAAGAGTATTCAATAAAACTATAAATATTTGAAAAAAAATTCAAAAAATTATTATCAATATTATTACTATAATATAAAATCATTATTAATTTACTTTATTTATTTATTTATTAAATTTAATAATAATATAAATATATATTAAAATAATTTGCATGGTTTATATTACAAGAACATAACATAGATGCATCCTTACAAAGCTATCAAGCTTTAGTAGGTGTCTCCAAGATTGTGGTGGTAAGTGAGGATCCAAATACTTTATTACACAATGCTCTAGAAAGATATGATTTTTATAAAGTAAAAGCTTTGAACGGTCACATTCACATCACTTGAAAAGTCTTTGTAATTAAAATTAACACTACATTATATGACATCAAAGTATAAAAAACAATGAAAAAGAACAAAGTTAGAATACATCTATAATTTCTAAAATATTGAATTTTAATTTCTAAAATATTGAGGAAGACATCTCCATGTTAATACTATTGAAAAAGGTAATATGTTTTTGATTGATAACGTGATGAATGATTACGAGTGCAGGTGCAGGGGCTTTTTAAGTACAATGTTTCTCATATTAACATCTTTTTATTAACACAATAGTGAGCCATTGATGCATGTAACTAAAACTTTTCCACTAATTTAATGATGACTCATTAATATGAATATGAGTAATGTAAATTAACTTAGTGATGGGTAATTGATGAGCTTATAAACAAAATAAATCGTGTACAAAGTATGTTCTATAAAGTACACAATATGCCCCCTTTAATAAAGCTTCATCCCAAAACTATTTGTAATGTCATTATCAATCACTTAGTGATTGATAATATAATAAAAGTAGGTTTAATTATAAAAAATGATGTTTAATTAATATATGAAGTTAATCTTATCTTATGAAATTTAATAATTAAGAAATACAATAAGCACATGCATTATATTCATGAATCTTTTTATCACTGGTCATGTTACGGACACAATATCACTAATTTGTGCAAATCAACCGATGAGGAGAAAATGATTAAAAATGTAAAGGACATATTCACAAAATGGAAATTAAAGACATCAAATAAATGTGAGTCAAGTATATGAAATATGTTTATTAGGAGCCATGATGAAACAATTATATATAAAAAAATGTATTAAATTTTTACTTTAGTTTGCATTTTTTTCTCTACTTCTTCAGAATATCCGAATGGAGGGAAATTCAACCGCCAATCATAATAACAACTAGTAACCTTAAGGGATTTGATTAAATTTGAACTTGTGGCCTATGGCTGCTTGTTGGCAATAATGTCCTGAGTAGATGGTCCAACCGATTGTGCTAACCCCTAGGGATTTGCAGATTTATCCATACAACTTTAGTGCATTCTTATTTTGTACAGAGCTAGGAGATGAGAACAATATAACATAGTTTTATTGAACATGTGAAAGTCCAAAAATATTTCAGTTTTGAATTTGTTCCAAAAATCACAAGCAAAGTTTCCTATAAATTATCCCAATAGTATATCTAAAACAAAGCATTTTGCAACTAGAACTAAACATAGCTCATTTAGACCCAACTTTATCTTGCAATTGACTGATGGTCCTTGTCTCCTCTTGTGATTCATCCACTTCTTGTGACTAGCTGAACTCTTTGGAAGCATCTCTATTAGTGGAGGGTTCACATCGCTAATAAGATGGATTAGGAAGTCTAGAACAAAAGAGAAGGAAGCATCCAATTCATTTTTCCTCATCTTGAGGATAATGGGCATGCTTTTGGATTCTTGTTTTGAATCCTACAATGCCAAAATATGTTTCGTGACTTCAACATTGAAGCACTCCTTCTCTTTTCCCACCTTAGTGAATTTGAACCCAACCTAGGATCTTCGAGATTCCACCTACTTGACAATAGTAGACATGTTAATCTTCATGCCCACGATTTCAATTAAGCACACACTAACACATCTATGAAACTCCCAAAAACCCCCAATAGTAGTTAGACAACAAGTACACCGATCCTTAATGTTTGTAGAAGCCTATGCCAAGCTCTGATTGGAAGAGTTTAGAGATAAGGGGTTGAAGGGTGATATTCCTGAGAGCCTCGACAATAGACCAATATAAAGGAATGACTCGAGAATGTTCCAGAATGGAGTAGAAAGGAGAGATAAATAAGAATTCTCTATTAGATCACTAAGACAAAAGCCCCATTGAATGCCTAGAGCATGTGAATTTATCACCATCCTTCTCAAGAAGTAAGACGAGACCACAAGATCACCTTGCCTTAAACACCATGCTTTAAATGAAGTGATGGATGCATGTTGTCTTATATCCCCAAGGGAATGATTTATAATGAAGAGCATTCAAGCTACTGTGTTGTCATTCTTGGGGTCCATAGGGCTCCTTGTGAATGCGACTTAGATTGTTAGTTCTTGAGGGGGATGGATCTTTATCTTGAGCCCCCCTTCCCTAACAAAATTTAATACCATCATGGAACTGGGATGTGGATATGCTTTCACCATCCCTTGACCAAACAAACAATTGGCCTTCAGATTCTAGAGCTTCTTCGTTCCATTTCATGCACCTTGGAGTTGAGATTCCTCTTAACTTAAAAAAATGAAACCTCATGAAAAACCTTTAGTATGAGAACCATTCTTTGCAAAATGCGACCAAGGGCACAAGAGGAGAGGGCTTGTCCTTGTGTCAATGCTCAAATGATTATGGATGAGTCTTCGATAATAACTACATCTTCTTATAAACAATCTTTTAACAATGTTATTCCTTAGTATATAGGTAATGCCTCAACTTCATTATTTATAGTGTGACCTAAACCTAAGCATCTTCAAGTTTTCAATTTCATTTAAGATGAATGAAAATTCCATCCCACCCAAGTTGAAAGGTAGGTAGTATTAAAAAAATGAATATCATGCTTTTTTGAAAAAAAATATCGTTCAAAAACATATTTAATCGTTTATGATAATGATACTATTTTTCTATTTCATGAAAGAGGCATTTATCATATTTTCATATATATAAACATTTATCATATATATGATAAATACCTTTTTCATGAAATAGAAAAATAGAAAGTTATATATATATATATATATATATATATATATATATATATATATATATATATATATATTTGAAAATATGATAAATACCTGTGTCATGAAATAGAAAATTATATATATATATATATATATATATATATATATATATATATATTTGAAAATATGATAAATGCCTCTATCATGAAATAGAAAAATAAAAAGTTATACAAATAAAAAAATACAAATAAAAGTACAAAACAACCCAGTGAAAACAACCCACTCACATGAACAATCCATATTTTACAAATGTTATGTTCATAAACATTAGGAAGAGTATTCATTGAATGAACAACAAATGCTATGTGCATGAACATTTATATTTTAACAAATGTATGTTCATGAACATTTGAAAGAGTATCCATAAGATCAACAAATGCTATATACTATGTTCATAAACGTTTATATTTTAACAAATGTTAGGTTCATGAACATTTGGAAGAATATTGAATTAAGATTCAAAAGTATATTGAATATAATAAAGTTTTAGGAAAAGTTTTATATATAATATAGTTGAAGGAAAAGTTTGTTTATTTTGAAAATTTTAAGGATTTATATTTATTTAAATTATAAAAAGTTGAGAAATTTTATTAATTTTTATATTATAACATTTTTATTATATTTTTGTTAAAGTAATTATATTTTATAAATTTTTATTTAATTTAGAAATAATTTAGATATTTTTTTAAATAAAATAATTTTATGTTATAGAATTTTAGTTAATCATTTAAAAATTAACTAAATAAAAAAAATAACTTTTAAAATATTCTATATGAAGATGAAGATGATGATAAATATCCACTAAGATATAATTGGTTTATCAGATCTTAAGAGGGTAAGTGATTACTTGCGATTTTTTAGAATTTTGTTTCTGTGCTCGAAAAACATTAAGAGAAACTTTCCAAGATCACCATAGTTTTGTTGAGTTAAGAAGTTAGGAAGGTTGGTAGTGTGACAAATATTTTGAAAATGAGATCTATCTAGGTATATACTGGACAATCTAAGAGAAAGTGCTTTTCATCTTCAACCTTCTTAGTGTCACAAAGGTGACACACTCTTTCATCCCATGGTGTTTTAGGAATTGACCAACACCCAGTTTCACTATGGAGCTCATGCAAATTTGTTCTTATCTTAGTGATGCTTATTTTTTTCTTTACACTTGGCAAAACAAATAGATAATTTTGATCTTCTAGATTAGGGTTGATTACATCCTTATAATACCTTAATTTTCTTTTTTCCTCTAACTCTTTATCACACCACATGTTCTCCTTAAATTTTGATTTGACGATTTTTTTAATAGTATCTTTATTCCGCAAAATGGTGTCTTCCATGATTCTCCAATAGTTTAACTAAGACCATGCATATTTATGCCATCCACGCTTGAGTTGATGGTGGTTACGACTTGATTTTGAAGCAATTTTAGGAAGCCTTTTGTCTTCCATGTTGTTTAACTTGTTCTTGTACATTAGGTATCTAGTCATAGCTGTGCTCTCAATGGGGGAGAGGCTTGTTTCTAAGAGTTGAATAAGATAGGGCATATTTCCTTTAATTTTGAAATTATAGGTTATAATTTTTTTGTTGTATTTGTTCTATCTTTCTCCAAAATTCATAATTCATGAGAAATACTATAACCCCAAACAAAATAGTAAAAAATCAAAATATTAAACTTAATATAATTTAAGATAAAATAAATTTTTTATTTATAATTTTACAAATTAGATAAAATAAAAAAAAGGTTTGAAAACAAAAATTATAAAGGGGATAATCCTTTCCCTCATGTGCCTCTACACTTAGCTAGTGTGCATGGCCCCATATAGGCTCCTTAGCCTAAAGTGGGTTGCATTTCTATATAGGTCACATCACAACTTTACAAAGCTCTATTTTACCTAATACGATATATATTAATATTAATAACACTACATTCTTTTTAATATTAAAAAATAATATAATAAAAAAAACAACATGTCCACCTTTTTCCCAACAGAACTATGTTGTTTGATTTAATGCCTTTTGTTTTAAATGTTAGAGAGTTTTTGTCATCGAGTCGAATCCAAAATTTGTATTATCACGAAAAAATTTATTTTAATGTAAAAGGTTGTCAAATTCAAAACTATGCGAGTTGATGGAATGCAATTTGTCTTAATAGTTAGAGAGTTCGAAAACATGTATTATCACAATTATTATTATTATTATTTTATGTTGATATATTTTATAAATGTGCTATTTCAACTACACACAATTAATATATCTATTTTTATAATTATGAGTAATATAGAACATAATAATAATTATATAAAAAATATTCATAATAAGTGTTTCATAACGTTTTATTTTAATTTTAAAAATAATTAAATTAGTTAATTTTTATAATTATGAATAAATGGAATTTAGTATAAATTTATCAATTTTGATTATAACATTTGATTTAATAAAAACATCAAGTAAAACATGTAACAAAGATAATCAATGTTCAGTCTAAAGTATTATACTAAATTGGAATTATAAATAATATAATGTTATAAAAAATGATGACGATGATGATTAATGTCCATTTAGATCAATTTGGTCTATCCAACCTAAAGAAGATAAGAGATTACTTAGATTTCTTTAAAATTGTATTTCTATACTCAAAAAGAAAGTTAAGAGATTACTTCGATTTCTTTAAAATTGTATTTTTATGCTAAAAAAACATTGAGAGAAGTGTTCCAAGAACACCATAATTTTGATGACTTAAGAGGTTAGGAAGATCTCTATTGTGGCAAATATTTTTAAATTGTGATATAATTTGGGTATAGGTAGGGCGTTCTAAGAGGAAGTGTTTTTCATCTTCAACCCTCTTAGTGTCACAAAGATTGTAGAATCTTTCATTCCAAGGTGTTTTTGGACTATGTACCTCGTGAGAGTTTGTTCTTGTTTTAACAATGTTGATTTTCTTCTTTGCACTTACTAAAATGAAGCTTTCACTTGAGTCGTTGATGGTTTTGGCTAGAGTTTGAAGCAATTTTGGGGAGCCTCTTATTCTCCATGTTGTTTATCTTGTTCTTGTACATTAGGCATCTAATCACAACAATAAGATAAGATAAAATATCACACACACACACAAATGTAGATTCATCTTAAAAGTGGATCTATCAAGCACACAGAGATCCAATTTATTAAAGTATAATTTTTTATTATTATTTCATTCCATGTCAAATATTAATTCCTTCATATTAAATGATTAAAAACAATTTACACTTTACAAAATTTAATTGTTTATTTTTTATTATTATTGTAGTAATATAACATAACATAGCCAAATAACATCTTCTCCATAATGGATTGTAAAGTACCTATTACTCATGATGTAATAAATAAACATTTTTTAATTTTAAGTGGAATGATAATATAAATTCCAAATTTCATTTCTATAAATATTATCTACAATTATAAGTTTTCTCTTATTTTTCCATAAATTTTTTATTTACTTAAAATTATTATTATTATTTTTAAATTTTATTTAAAATATTTTTTAAAATTAATAACCAATACAACAATTTTTTTTATCAATTAAATTTATTTCATTGAAAATGATACTGAAACTTATGCAATCATTCCTTTCTCCATGTCAATTAAATTATTGACCCATCATAACCACTCCTCATGTCCATCTCATTGAGTACAATGTTTCAACTGACTATTGAAACAATAATATTAAGCACCTTGGAGAATAATTATTACCTCAATATCAATTCCCTACTAAGAATGCGGGGAAAAGGGACCTCCAGATTATGGTAAGGTGTTTAAATTTTATATAAGAAGTACGGTAAGGTGTTTCAATTTTATAATGTAATAGGAAATATTATTATGTAATAAAAAGATAAGTTAGAAGTGATTTTTATTTTATTTTATAGTGTTTTGGAATGGTTTTTATAATTACAAAATTGTTGTTTTTAGGGTGTAGATGAGTAGGTGATGAAGTACATTGTTAAAGCATTTTGTTATGCAAAGTGACTAGATTATCGAATCTAAATCTTGATTTACCTTATAAATCATGTAAACCTAGTTACGATGAATAAATATATTTGAAAATAAATAAATTAGTTATTATAAATATAATAACAATTCAATATAAACAATTTTTTATCATAATACTAGATTTCTTTATGGTGAAATAATGTTAGGGTGTAGTTAAAGTTTAAATGGATGAACTGGATTTTTTTGTCTCAATTGAAAAGAAATTTGATACAAAATTAATTGACTTTGAAAATATTTTATAAAATAAATACCAATATTATTAACAATTAACCATGTTAATGCTAAAGCCATCCATTTGGAAAAGCATTCCTTTGATTTGGAGATATTTTTCAAGAAATTTTCTATTTATACATATTTTTTTTCCTAATTAAAAGAATACATTAAGTTTATTGAAAAAATACAATGAATTTATTATAATTTTAAATACAATGAACTTATTAGAACTTTAGTGTATAATGAAAATAGTGTTCATTGAAAGATGCAATGAATTTATTACAACTTTAGTGTATAATGAAAATAGTGTAGAATTTAGTTGTTTTTTTTTATTTCAATAAGAATTTGTTATTATGTAGGAACATTTAAGATAGTTTAATTTGATGAAAAAAACATTGCAACTTTAGTGTATAATGAAAATAGTGTAAAATTTAGTTGGTTTTTTTATTTCAATAAGAATTTGTTATTATGTAGGAACATTTAAGATAGTTTAATTTGATGAAAAAAACAAAGTATTAATGTTTTTAGTTTTTTTATTTCAATAAAAATTTGCTATTATGTAGGAACATTTAAGATAGTCTAAACTTGGAAAAATGAAAAAAAAAGAAGACAAACAACTAATATTTTTGCTAAAAATGATGAATTTAATGAGAATTTGATTTATTTTTTATTTTTTATTTATTATTATCAAAACCCAACTATAAAAACTAAGTTGAAATTATAATTTTAGATTTTAAAAATCATTGTTTTAATATAACAATAGATTCAACACACTTTTCAATACCTTTATTACAATTTGATTTTGCAAGGTGAACAATTAATATTTGCAATTCTACCAATAGAAAATATTTATTACGAAATACCAAAAAATTTGTAGTTTTCCTTTTCAATATTTATTTTATTCACATAAAAAAAACCAATTCATAAAACATTTAGAGTCACCAAAAAAAACTTTATTCTAGTTTTCTTTCCCAATATTATTTTTATCTACCCAAAAAAACCAATTCATATAACATTTAGACTATAACATTTTTTTTCTTCTTTAATATAAAAAAAAACAACTGTTAACATTTTACATAATTTTTTTTCACAAATCAAACAACATTTACAGAGATCTCACGTACCGAAAAACTAAAGTTACCTCACGTAGCTTTTACTTTATTCTCACAGCAAGGTCCACAGTAAAAACGTTGCCGTGACGGGTGTCGCCGTGAGGTTGTGAATTTCGCCGGGAAGGTGAAGAGCGTGGGTCACACGTGGCACAGAGGGACGATTTGGAAGCATTCAACGGGGCGATTGCCGAGTCAGCATGCCGATTGTCCGTTCCCGGCGAAATTCCTTCTTCTAACAAACAGCGTGTCGTTTGCATTGGATTCATTCGCCGTGTTTGCTGACCTAAGCGATCAAAACCCATGCGGACTCGCACAAAATATTGTGTAATTTCTCCAGATTTGTCAGGGCGCCATTAAATATGGGATTTCCATATAAAATAAAATAGGGAATCAATGGATGCAACGCGGAGCGGGCGGACAGTAGCAACTGTTTGGGCGCGGAGCTCCGCATCTGCAACGAATGGATTCGAAGTCCGATAATTTAAGTGGTATTTAGAAGGGGCGTTCAATGCTCCATTGATGGCCATGTCAGGCAAAAACAGCCGCCAGTGAAGGCCGCTATCACACGCAAACCGATGACTCGTTTGTTTCAGAATCCAAGAACTCAAGATTTTGCAATTACGCTTCCAAGTTTTTAAGATTAAACGCTGATTACTTAGCGTTTGTTAATACGTTTGTGGGTTCCCTCGTTTTGCGTTCGCTTTTGGCACACGGATACCTATCCACAATTCGGCAGCTGGACGAAGGACGTTTGTGGGTTCCTGCACTCTCAAGAATATATGAAGGGTAGTTATGGAGTATAAGTTCAACACTCAAATTCGTACGATGGATTGACTCTCAGCGCATTGCTGCACTGACAGTCCAATCTCTGGAACTTTGTTTCATCTTGCCATTTTTATTCCGTTCAAATCTATTTCACCCAACACCTTGACCAACTTTCATTCTCACAGATCGTTTCAACACCTTGAGGTAGCCATGTGACACACAGGAATAGAGGTTAAATTTATGATAGCTCATATTGCGGATCCAATCTCACCCATGTTCTTCCAGTTCGATCTCCATGTTCTCTCTCGAGGTCTTGCATCGTTTTTACTTTAGTTGAGCTGTGCTTTACCTGTAGACAGACAGAAGGGAGTTTACCAGAATTAGTCAAAGTTGGATTCTAAGGGAATCGGGGCATACATGTATGGGTTCTGTCTAAGAATTCCCAAATTGCTCCGGCCAAAAATTGGGTAGTTTCTGTCAAAAAGAAATAAATGCATTGTGTTTACAGATTGGGCATTACAGGTAGGTTAGTGCTCAGAGACATGTGTATTGTTCAATTGGTTTTTTTTGGATGATGCCTCGGACAGAATGTATCCCATTTTTTATTTTTCTTTCTAGGCTTCTTCTATATCTATTCTTAGATGGAGATTTTTGAAGGTGCAGGTGGAAAGTGAAGGGATTTTTGAAAGCATGACGAGGGACACAGCGGGTCAAGGAGCTAGGAGGGAGGAACGAGAGTTTATGGATGAGATGGTTGTTGGGAAGGCTGAACATAATCCATTCCCCGACTCATTTGAATCTCAATCTAAACCTGCACGCCATTGGCGCTCACGCAGGTATCTTAATTTCAGTCCATATCTATCCATGGATTGTGCTTTTAGTTTGCTTAATGAATTTCAACAGTTATTCCTTATTCATGCTTCTTACTTTGCAATATTGATTCATCGTCCGGTGGGAAGTTCAGTTTTAACAATGCACCAGACACTGCCACGGAAGGTTGTTATAGACCTCAATCTACATTCTTTCATTAATACTTGCTGTTACTAACTTTTTTGTGCATAGAGACAACAGCTCGAAACTCAAGATCTGAGCTTTGGAGGTGTTCATTCCACCATTTGGGTTGCCAACAATGGACATCCCAACTCTGCTTAGAAGACTTTTGCAGCTCTGACCACTTAGGATTATCAATATAATTGTTCATTCATAATCTTGAACATCATCGTTTTCTAAGCCTTTCCAACTGTGCACAGAGCATAAGTCCTCGCCTTTCGAATTAAGTTTTGTATTGTGCAGGGATTTTGTTTGAACAGGGGTATAGAGCTTCGGTAAACTTTAAGCACCAGACAGACTTGCCATGACCGCAGGCACTGGAAACTTGATGGAACAGGTTTTCTGCCTAGAACCTTATAAAACATTAAAGTTCCACCTACAATTATGGCAAGCCTATCTGGTGCTTAAGGATTGCCGAGAGCCTCAGTATTATCACCTTCTTGTTTGCACATAGCTCCCCAACAACACATTAACAGGGTACGAGTTACATTTTGCGCGCAACATATCTTTATGGGTTTGCTTTTACCATTTCTCCTCACTCACAATGACAAATTGTAGTGTACAAGGTTCTCTTGATTGTATACTACAATTTTCTTTTATCCCTGGGGAGCTATGAACCCCAACTCCCCCACCTTAATGTGGGGCGGTCAAACCCGACCAACGAACATGATCAAGGCTCTAAGCCCTTTGAGGTTTGAACCTGGTCATTATCACGGCAATGCCCTATCATCTGTACAAGGTTACTTCATTGTATTCTATAATTTTTCTTTTTGATCTATAAGCAGTTATGAACCCCAATTCCCCCACCTTAACGTGTGGCTGTCAAACTCGACCGACTACCACGACTAAGGTTCTATGCCTATTGAGGTTTGAACCTGGCCATTATCACGGCAATGGCCTATCATCCACTAGACCAGAGCCTGGAGAACTTATCTCTAGTGTAGAGTGTGTAGGCTTCCATTTCTCATTATATCGGAAAAAATACGAGCCATGCTGAAGAGATTCTTATTCTAGAGTTAGAGCCAGAGTTTCTGTTTCCTTTTTTTTCTACTGGATAACATATTTCCCCAACATTCTACGAGAGAAAATGCCATGCATGAATTTCAGACACTGTAAAGTTAATATACTTGTTGAATACTATGGCTGTATTTTCAGTGAAGAAATTTTAGACCTGTCTAGTAATGTTTATGTGTTTTGATATTTATACATCAGCTCTTCTTTTAGAGATATTGTAGAGATTGCTAGCCCTTTTAAATTAACACAAATCCCCTCACCTATTAATGAGCATGGAAACATATTAGAGAGAACTGCATGACCCAAAAATTGCACAGCAGAGCAGTCAAGCTATACACAGTGGGGCCTAATTTTAAATAGCAGGATGACAGTGAAGTGAATAGATACAACAACAAGTAGAGGCTGTTTGGAGTTTTATTTCTTACCTTTAGCTTAGAAATGATGAAGTAAACTTTGCTTTGTGATTAATGCCAAATTAAAATCCTTCAAATAAATTCCCTGGTGATTATCGGTGAAATATGCATCTTACTGCAAGTTGTTCTGGAAGATCTGAAAGCAATTGCTATAGGTGTTTATAATTTAGTTAAGCTGGTCCAAGTGTTTTAATATTATGCTTTATTGGCAGCGCTCCTGACAGTGATGCATCATCAGATAATTGGGATATGTCGCCCGGAATACTTCATAATTTGAAAACAGTAAGAATGCACTGTTTATTTTGTGCCTTACCATCGCAGTGCTGATTTTGGATATTCTACGGAGAACTTAATTTTTAGCACTTACATTATTTAACTGAGTATTTTTTAAAAATACATCTTATATTACTTTGCTACACAAGAAAGAGTACATCAAATATTCTTCCAATATCTTGGTTCCTGTATTAGTTCTCAACTTCTCATTCTTTAGAATTCTCCAACCATGAAAAATGTGTCCTTGTTGTCAGCATCTTGGATTTCCCATTTGATTTGCATGTTTTTCAGGGTTGGACACGAATGAAAATGCATTTTTCTCAGAAGGACCGCCAAGCTACGCTGAAGCAAGATGTGAGTATTTGAGGAATTTAATTGTTTTCTCATGAAGCAATTAACTTCTGAAGAATTTTCAATTATGAAACCTCTGTATCAAACTTCTTTTTGATCATTTGAATATAATTTAAAGATGTATTATTTATTTTCCATTAATATGATAATTTGATATTTCTCTGTGTTAATTTAAATTTGATATATGGCGTTAGTATGATATTGGATTTCTCTTCATGTTTCTCATGATCGGCAAATTTTGATAAATGGGTCCAGTTTAATGAGAAAATTCTGTCCGGAAACCCCACTGTGTACTGTCAATAATGAATGAAAACAAGATCGAAACTTATTATTGGAGTTGTTGCTCATATGGTCTCTATTATAGAATTGTTTTGCATTTTGTATAGTGTCAGGTTTATGGGGCTTCTCTCCTAGCTATAAAGTTTGACTGTAATATTTTCATGAACTTTTGTCCATCGGTGATTGATGTCATTGATTGGTTGGTCGAATTTAACATGGGTGTAGCATATTTAATTCAATGTTGCCATTCTTGGCTCTTTGATATAGATAAATACATGTCAACAAAAATAGCCTTGACATGGCCTCAATGTCTGAACTTCCCCGGCTTTTAGGTCATTTATGCTCCTATGTTTAATTGTGTTGTATATCAAAACAGACAGGCCCTCTCTTTCATTTTGTGTTACAGGGAAGACAATATTTATGCAGTCTAAAGAGCCATACCATGATGGATCCACATGCCTTTCACAGAAGTGACCTCATTTAGGAATGCTGGGAGACATCTATACTGCTTATATCAATAAAGTGTCGGTCTATGACTGTTTGGGATTTATCATTTCTGCTCTTTTGTTTGACTTCTACTTTTGCTTTTAAGCTTGTCTTCTACAAATGTGGTCTCTGTCTGCTGTTCTGAACAAAGTTGTAGGTGCAACCGTGCGAGGAATTAGATAGTAAGCTCTAGCCTAAGAATACTGAGTGTTAAATATTTATTTGCAATGATTGATCCTTATATGCTATCTTTCATATCTCATTACAACCTATAATTACCTTTTTTATTGCTGCTAAGGGTGCTGAATTCATATGGTTCTGAATATTAAATCTGTTTTTGTACTCATTAAAGTTTGTAGTTTGCAGGTTGCCCAGTTGGAACAAAAGTTGCATGATCAGTTGGCAGTGCGGGAGGCTTTGGAAAATGCCCTTGGCCGAGCCTCAACCTTCTGCAGTTCAACTTGTGGGAATCATATTCCTAAGGTATCTATTCTTTCTTTTCAGCCATCCATAGTTTACCTCAATTAGAGTTTGAGATTCCTCTGTCAATTCTCACAGACATGAGAGGTTGCCTTATTATGGATATTTCAAGATTTGATTGCCTAGGCTTTCTTACTGTATAACATTTGGACACCATCGTTGATGCTGTAACAGTAATAGGCCTACAACATCAACTAGACTTTTGTAGTGGTCTCTTGTGGTCTATAGTGATGTTCACAAGATTGTAAATTTAAAAATATGTTCTATTGTGACCTCTAATGAGACACATCAGTATTTCCTTGCTTGGGACTGAAATTTTGAATATTTGGAATGCAGCAGACTGAAGAAACGATCCAGGAAATTGCACTGCTAGAGTCGGAAGTAGCACGCTTGGAACAACACCTTCTTTTGCTGTATCGCAAAGTCTTTGATGAAAACTTTGCAGTTAATCCATCTAAACTAATCATTAGAGAAGATCCTGTACCTGCACTTAGTCATTCTGGTCCATTGCAGCAATCCAGTGGATTGCATAGTGCACTGAAACAGAATGTGGTTCAGCGTAGCCATTCATCCCTGTCTCACATTTCTTCCAGTAGTTCACTACTGTTGGGTAGTGGGACTAAGAGTACACAGAAGCAGGCAGATTATGCAGTTCAACGGAGCCTTTCATCTCTGTCTCATGTTTCTTCTTCCAGTACCTTCGTAAGATGCTCCCCACCATTGGAAAATTCACCAAAATCAGGCACCATGCACCCCTGTCATTCACAACCTCTAATCAAGGTAACTTTGTAGTTCTACTTATTCTTAAGCAATTCCCTGAAGATTTTTTTTCATGTTATGAAATGAGCCTAGATTACGATTAAGTTAACATAAGGTGACTGACATTGTTTATCTTATACATGATCATTTCAGGCTTCTATGCTTTCAAGACATAACCTACTTTAGTACTGTGTTAATTTAAGTCAAACAGTACTGTGATCTTATCTTGTGTGTGATAGATAGGGGTCTTTAAGTTATAACTTATAAATACTCATTGTGAAGGAAGTTTCATAAAACATAGAAACCTAGTACACAAAATCGGTTTAATAGGCACTGCAAAATCAAGTTACGGAGTCTTAAAAATAATGAAGTCTTCTAAGCATGGCATTTAAAGCTTTAGCAATGAATGCTCAAAAATAACATTGACAACACAGAAGCTTGCTAGCAAACTCGATACAAACAAAACCCTGAAAACCAACCAAATTAACAATTGGCAATGGGAACATGAACCCCCATATTAACTAGATTAATTGGGGATTATTTGAGAGAGCCTGAAAGAGGTAATCACAAGTAGGTACTCTTTTGGGAAGCCCTGAGAGAGGCCCTTCATACCCCCATATTATCTATATTAATTGGGGATTATTTGAGAGAGCCAAAAGAGGTAATCACAAGCAGGTACTCTTTTGGGAAGCCCTTCAAAAAATCGTTGACTTCGGAACCTGTCTTGATGCTAACAATTACCTTAGCTCCAATTTTCTTCCCAAGTTTTATCAAGGTGAATTACCTTTTTCTTGAATCACGAAGTTTCTAACCCTCTAGATTGAAAGGAGGAGCATTTTGATTGAAATTTTCATAAGAGTCAAGACTTTCAACTTGATGAGAGCTACTAAACTTGTCTTTCATCTTCCACACCATATATGATTCCAAAAGAATACTTTCGATGCATTGGCTTGTTTGAAGTTTAATCAAATCGGGACTCTAAGTCAAATATCTCCAATCACTTTGCCCTTGGACTCTTTACCCAAGTACATAAACATTGCACAGAACAAGTGAAAATAATGTGTCAACAAGTTTTCAGAGGAATCATATTAGTCCTATAAATGCCCCCTCAAAATCAATTTTATAAATGATCATATAATTAAGACTTTGGATTTAGCGAGTGTCTTCAATATTCTAGGTTTATTACATTTGGATTTGTTGTTTATTGGCTAGCTTTGTGCACATCTATCAATTGGTGAGGTTACTGTGTAATTATGGCAAGGATGAGGTTTTTAGATGAAATATTTTACAACAAGAAACGAGTGTTTTTGGACATAGAAATGACCAGGGTGTAGTAAGGACAAGACTCATGGGGTGGACTTAGGAAACTGCAGAAAATGGGGGAACATGTTATGAACCTACCTTCATCATTTTTCTTATCTTGCATGTGGTAGTGAGAAATAGGCCCATCAATCCCTCCATAAGTATTAAGAAGTATTGTTTGCATTGTATTTGGGAGAGCGCTCTTCTCGAACAAGGTATTGGACAGTGGCCTTGCTTGGTTATATATCTATCTATTTTGTTTGTAGGTTTACCTCTTTTTGATCTATTTATTTCCTTTTTTGAATCTTGTTATTCATAACAATCGGTATTAGAGCGACTTGTTTTATGGGCTCGCTTTAGGGCAGGTTACAAGCTTTTCCATTTCCAAGTTGTTGTCTGTTATCTGCCTTTCTTATCACATTCAGTGTTTGGCAACGACTCTAGTCGTGCCATAGCCTACAGGAAGGAAGGCTTTAGATTTATGTTCAGTTTTTTCAAATATTGCAAAGTTTTTGAATACGATGTATTAAGTACGAACTTGACTTAGACAACGTTACATGATTTATCCTGCACTAATTCAATGGTGTATCAAAGTTCGTTCCTCAAGGAATTATTTTCATTTTCTTTTTTTTAATAGAAGATGAGCTTGAATTTATGGGATCTTAAGATTATGCTCGACCAAAGACACTCCTTAGGCATCATTCTATAATAGTAGCCAGTTGCCATTTTTCTGGACCCAGTCGCCATTCTTCGGGAGCATTGCATAACAACCGCCAATTGCCTTGTATTTAGAACGAGCAATGGAACAAACTTGTGAGTGATAGTGCTTTGTGGTATCCCTTGTCTGGACAACTTTCCTAGGAAGTTTTGTGGAGGATCGTTTTATGAGGTATTTTAAATATTTTTATCAGTCCTTAAGCTCTCAGAGTATTACAGATCTCAATTAGCCCAAGTGAAAAAAGCTACAACGTCCAATACTGTTGTTCATTACATAAGCATGAATCTTGATCTCTTGTTGAAGGCAACGTTTTCCCTTTGTTGTTTCATTTGTTGCAGTTTGTTGATATAATATCTCATGGAAGAGTTCAATCTAAAGACAAATTACACGAATACACTCTTCAGTATGTAATAGTGCTTAGAATGAGTGGTGGGCAATTGCCATCACAGAGTCTTACCCCCCACAATTGTTTAACCATGGTTTCCATATAATTTGTAAGCATAGTTACCAAGTTTGGTCGAATCAAGGCTAAAAATTTAGAATTTCGGAAAAGATTTGGTTCAATCGAATTATTCGGTTCAGTGCGGATTCGGTGTTGTCCACGAATCGTTTACTGTGCTGAACCAAACCGAACCTGAATTTCTTCCCAAAAAAAAGCGCTGAACAGTTCATGTTACACTGAAACCCTTTAAAAACTCTGAAAAATTAAAAAAAAGGCGCGTTTCAAGCCCCAAGTCATTTGGATTTGCCTCACTTTGTTCTCTGTCCCGTCGACACTTGTTGACGTCTGTTGTATCTTTCGCTGGTGTGAGAAGACTCAGGGATTCCTGCCACATACGCCTGGAGATCTTTGATACTCTTGCCCGTGCTTGGGATAAAGCATATTTGTAGAGTCAACAAAGTTAAGTAATTTCTACCAGGTACATAAATTTAGACACATATATTTCTCTATTTGCATATTTCCTCATATTTATTTTTTTATTTGAAAAAGATTTTGTTGACAGGGGTGGGTGGGTTCCATGCAACAAACAGAGATGCCTGGGGGGGTTATTTCTTCGTTTTCATATTTGAGCATAATATATGTGTAACAGAACTCATGCCCAGTTTTTTCTTTGCTAGGCATTACACGGTCAACGCTGAACAAAACCATGCTTCTTTCCCAAAACATCGAGAAGTTACAACAAAACTAGTGTTATCAAAACCCCAAAACTGACACACGTTTTTTGACTTACTAACTTCTTTTTTGATATTTGTCGATATTACTCATAGAACTAATAGAAACATCACGGAGCAGGGAAAGTTACAACAGACAAAAAAACAGGAGAACCAGGAAATAATTGCTCTAAAAAGGACAAAAATGAAAGCATATGGGCATGTACCCCAAGAGTAAGGTACTCAACTTCTTGACGGAAGACACTAAAGTTGACTTTGACAAGCAAAGCCAATTCTTCAAAAACCCTCAATTCCCCTAGGCTAAGGGGGATGAATCCTCATTAAACGCAGCTTTACACAGGTGCTTCCTCAGAAACCAATTACAGCCAACCAAATTCCATAAATATGTGTAGCTGTTCCAAATCATCCATGTGTCTCTCAGAAGGGGATATTTCCATGAAATGGGAAGGTAAAAAGGAAGTGAAATTCAGTATGAAACCATGCCCCAAAAAACTTGGCAAGATGGCATCTGAAAAAAAAGTGCTCGACTATGTCATCCTTACCACCAGAGGTGCATGCAACAACTGCAATGCCAACTTTATAAAGTCTGGTCTTGATAACCAAGCCTTGTTGAAGTAGAAGCCATCCCCATACTTTGTGCTTGAAAGAAGAGTGTCTTAAAAAAATGGGCTAGCACCTTGGCAACCAGTGTGCTTATGGATCCCTCAACCCACACCTTTTGTTCAAGTGTGGGACAACGTTTGAAGTGTGTAGCACTAGGTCATAGAGGTCCTTTGCGAACCCCCCCACCACCCCACACAGGCTTCCCATTCCTCCAATGTCAATCACCTTCCAAAAAGGACTTGACCCATGAAGTTGTTGCATTTTAAAGAGACAACTTTTGGGAATCATAGGGTGGATGCCTTGTAACACAACTTTGTATGCACAATTTACCTTTTAGCATGGTTAAGATCTTCAGGTTTTCCATTGTTGATGATCATGGTCCCACAAATCCTTCCAAAAGTATTGGAACTTTATAAAATATTAACGAAATTGCGTGTTTTTTGCATTAGTGATAAGATGTAAACTCCCATTTTTTTTGCATTTTGGAATTTTCCCATCTGATTTTTTTTGTATCATACCATATCTATATTCTAATTTGAATTCAAACTTGGTAACTACGTTTGAAAATAAGGAGATTGGATGCAAACATTGAGTAGTGGCAACACTATTGTAGGCACTCAATATTAAATGGTTTCTAAGGTTTTGCAAGTAAGGTCATTGGTTAGTTTTTTGAAGGTTGTGTATAAGGTTGAGTAAGTCTATCTGTACTCCTAATCACTTGGTGAAGTCTTTGAAAAACCCTTTGAATTTCAAGTCCAAACAAAAGGTTATTTATTTGGGTTGAGTAAGTCTAAGTCATAAGTTTTATATGGAAATTCTATTATGTTTAGAGAAAGTTTGAAGTGTCTAATTAGAAAGCCCATGTTATTTGCAATGGAAGAAGATTATGTTAAAATAATCGTTGATTTGTGTTTAGGAGTCTTAAGAGTGTATTGTTATTTCAATCAAAGATAAGTTTGGTCTATTTGGGTCTACTTGAACCATTAAAATATTAGACTATGTTAAAAGAATTGATGATTTGTTTTTTGGAGTCTAAGAGTGTATCATTGTTTCAACCAAAGATACATTTGGTCTCTTTGGGTTTACTTGAATCATTAAAATATAAGAGTACGAGTCTTCAAATATTTTAAGTCATTTCAAGATTCATTTGGTAGATAGAAGGTTCAAGACAGATTGGTAGACTTATTGAAGGTTCAAGGCAGATTGGTAGACTTATTGAAGGTTCATTAAAAGGCAAAGATAGGCAATTCTATTTGAAGTTAATTTGCATATGAAGACTACTTATTGAAGGCAAGTAGAGTGGGGAATTTGAAGAGATGGAGTGCCTTGTTACAAAACAGATCTCTCATGGTATTTGTTCACCGAACTTATGGGTCAAGCACACTAAAATGTTAAGAATTCTTTGAATGAGATGTCGGTATTTGTCCAAAAGGAACCATAAATGAAACAAGAGGGACCCTTTAAATGAAGAGTAGAGGAATCAAACCCTAGATCAATCTACATTCCTTATGTTGAACGGAAGAAATTTTATGGCAGTAATGTGTAGACTTGGAGAAACTAAATAGAACAATGTATTCTCCTACACAATACACCTAGGGACAAGAAGGTAGACATAATAGTGTTGCACATAGCAACAAAGCCCTTCTAGTGGTGCTAATGGATAACCAAGAAGGTGAAATCCTACATGGGAATTTTTGGAGGATGGCCTTATCAAATTTTATGCCAATGCTTAGGACAATGACAATTCTAGTTAGCATGTCAAGGTAAGGCAAATAATTTGGTGATTGAGCCATTTGCTAAAGTATTTGAAGATCCACCGAAGGGCTTCCTCTTGAGGTTCATGATGGAAACTTTTAGGTTGGCATAGTGGAGATTAGCTTGGTTTCACCAAAAAACAATGAATAAATGTTGTTCATGCTCGAGATTTTCATTTTTGATGATGCAATATGGGTGGCGAGTGAATATATATTGGAGGACTTCGCTTTCTCATCACGTGATTATGTGAATGTGACACATTTAGGAGTGAAAAACTCTTGAGAAATAATTATAGTTGCTAAACTTGATATTTCACTAGCAATAGTTATCATCGATAAATAAACATCGGTTGCAAATAAATGTGCATAGATAAATTCTCAAGGTCTTCGACTTGATTTATTGAACCGTAGTGTTATATTTCACGTCTCAAGTAACAACATGGCCTATGATTAGTTTCTGAAAATTGTATTTGACAAGTCAAAATTGAGCTTTGAAGAGTAGGGGGGTCATCTTGCATGAGAAGTGGATCACACAATAATTGTTGCAAGCAACAATCCCCAAGCATTAGGCCTTACCATGATTATTTCGTGAGCCATAGGTGAATTGTTATAAGGTTTGCATTATTTTGTTTGTGACTATCTCCAAGTTGGCAGTGAAGGTTGTGGAGATGATACCTATTACAACCAATCCCCCTTGTCTCCAACGATTGTGTAAACTTTGCATGCAACACGGTGTTTTAATGGACATGAATATGCATTTGATCATTGGAACTATTTTTCCATGATTCTATTGACCTCCTCAAAAGCACAGGGTCACATAGAAATGAACTTAAGAATATACATTATTTCTTCATATGAAACTGCTTATGACTGGTGGTAGACATTTTTGAAAGCTTTGGTTGCACAATATTCTTGGGAATGTCCTTTGTGCGGGTTTCATAAATACACCAAAAATTGGTGGATATAGCTTGTAACTATTGTTGATCAAGTTTCAGGGGATTCAAAAGTTAGAGTAACAATCTTATGTGAAATGGGTTGGGATTCAAGAATAGACCATATGATGACAATGAAAATGATTAATCAAGCTTATTTCAGAGGAAGGACAGTGAAGTCTTTTGACCCATATTTGGGAGGCTTTCCATTCCCTAGTGTTGCAAATCATCCATATATTCTCATAATTGGTAGATTGTTGTTAGGGTTAGGTGTTGGTATTGATTCGATCATTAATCCTATTTATATTAAAGAAGCATCACTTGTGAGTAGAAATTCATTGATGATTACTAGTGGTCAATGCCAATTGTGTTTGGTGAATCTAGCATTGATTTTGTTCTTTCCATAGTCTCCATGTTAACTCTTTATGTAGAACAAGAAAATTGAAATTGAAAAGATATATGACATTTTATGGTTTGAGTTAGAGTGAACAATTATTTGTTGTTGTGGTGGACGACCATTAGGGGAGGGATTCTAATTGATGAATACAACACCTAGACTTGTTCAAATCCAAGGAAGTAAGGTGCTCTTTATTTGCTAGGGTTGATCATTAGGCATTTTGATAACCATTCGATATTAGTAGTATGATAGCTTTATTTCTTTCTTGATTGTTGTTGTAATGAATGCTCTTGTTATGGTTCTTGACATATAGATATTGTAGATTGGTGTAGAAGAAGATTACTTCCCCTAATGAGCTTATTTGGCAAATACTTGAGTTTTGTCGATGTGTACCCACTATTGTCATATAGTAAAGACTAAATCTAGGTTTTGCTTGTCCAACACTCCTTGATTGTTGACAATTGCTTTGAAATTGCAATGGTTTCTCAAGTGTTGGGTGTGGCTTTTTCATAACATTAGGAAACATGACGCTCCTTGGGAGTTGCTCTATCGCAAACAAACATTTGAGTAGTATTGCACTCGATCTTCTGGATTTTGGTGTAGTGTTGTTTTTACAAGTAGTTGTGGTTGTCTTTGTTAGATTTTAGGGTAAGAATAAAGTAGCAGTCTCTTTTTAAAAACTCCTATAGATCTGAGGTACAAAACAACAATAGACAGTGGCAGTACAATAGAACTCTGATCTTAAGATTGTAAAGTTATGTAAACTAGAAATCTAGATCTCAACAGAAAAAGTAAACCCAGCCTTTAACAGAGATATTTCAATCCTTAATTTTAGACAGCAGAGATCTATACAAAGTACTCCAACAGTAGAYTCAATAAGCARCAAAGATCTATGCAAATACTCCATCAGTAAATTCAATAAACARCAGAGATCTAGGCAATTACTTCATCAGTAAAAAATTGAGCTCAACATAAAACAAGGTTAGATCACAGTGATTCTATTTCAGCATTATTAAACTCAGATCTACATACTGATACTAAAACAGAAATAATCTCTCTAATCAGCAGTGGATTGAATCCAATGAATAGTAGGTATTCAAAAGAGAAACATACCTGTCCACAGCCTTACCTCTGAAGATGAAACAGTCACAAGGAAATAGGTCCTGAGTGTTATGCTCAGTTAAAGCTGGTTCAGATCTATTAGAGATCTTAAAATGCCAATGTTTGAAAGAGCTTTTATGC
>ML778605.1:848345-858627 GCA_009831015.1 Picea engelmannii | reverse complement strand
TGTTAAGGGGGAGTGTTGAAATAATGTAACTGCAAAGAGTATTCTTATTATTATTGTTATTTTATTCATAGGATTAATCCCCATTGTGGATTAATCATGTCGGTAATTGTATAAGGACCAAATCCCCTTTTGCGGATTGGTCAACAGACAATTATAATAGGCAGAATAAGAAGTCGGCTCCAGCAGTTAATAAGAAGACCCAGAAATATAATAAAGGTGGGTTTACCCACCCAGATTAAGAAGTCGGCCTTGCCAGTGAAGAGACACTTCACACATGCCAGAACTTGTATAAATAAAGGAGGCTAGCGCCTCATTTGAACACAACACACTTGCTCATTTCTGAGAGACAAGTTCTGATCTGTTACCGGCAAAGGAGAGAGGGAGAAGAGTGGCGCATCTTTTGGAGAGGACTATCTGTATTGGTTTGAGTTATCTCTTGACATTGTATTGGCAATTTATGATAAGGAAGTTTTTGCTGGGTTTTCTTCCCCTAGAGGGTTTCCCAGGATAAATGCTGTGTCTCTTGTGGATGTGTATTTCTCAGTGATCTTGTTCTTATGTTGCTATTATCTATTGAAATGCAAAGAACTATAATAATGGCATAAACATTAACATTTTTCCTATCTATCATTGTGCCTTATTTGTAGTTATCTATGGAGCGATCATAACATAACACTAGAAAATAGTATTTGTAAATATCAAAAAACCTTTAATGATAAGGAAACCTAGACAAGGAAACATCTTTGAAATGAACGACTAGTGCACCCAATCATAAACCTTGTCAAAATCAATTTTGAGGACATAAGACTATTGGCCAGTGCCCTGGTTCCACTCCATAGGCTCCCATGCTAAAATCATAGTGTCAAGGACCACCACATGCTTGGCAACCGACTTCCTTTTTGTTGGGAAGCTTACTATTGTTGGGTGCCTTCTTTAGGCCTCCCATGTCTATTATGCTTCTTGTTGGTTCCCTAACAGGACCTAGTTTCGTGGTTAGAGTAGATTTTGTGGTCTTACTTGTGGTATAAGTATGGTGGCCAAAGGGGCTCTTCCATTGGTGCCTTGGGATGCCTGCACTATGCCCAAGGACAAGGGGGGGTCTTGGTTTGATTGATTTTGTGACCCAGGGCAGTATTCTTGCAACCAAGTGGGTGGTGAGGTGTTTAGAGGGTTTTTCTCCTTGGTGGGTTTTGTTTTGGCACCAAGTGATTTTTCCCAACATTCTAGTTAGTCTCGAGGAGTTTCCAGGATATGTGACATCATATCTTATCCCCCACTTGTTTTAGGTTTTCGACTCTCATTTTTTGAAGTATCTAGTCAACTTGGAGGGTTGTTGCAAGCTTGGTTTGTTGGCATTGGGAGGGTAGTAGAGTAGGTGGGATTTAGCTAGTTGGCCCATTTGGAGTTGGCATGTTTAGGGGACGTGTTGTGAAGATGCCTTGTATTTAGGCTCATAGATTGAGCAAGAAAGGCACTTTCTTTTGGAGAGATTTGTGATATTTTTGGTGGTAGTTGCACCTAGACCATAGAGATTAGCTTTATTTGTTGCTTTTATAGGAGTGGTGTTAACACTCCCACTTTTTATTGCCAATCGTGTACTGAGTAGTCTCGTTGACCTACTTTTGGTCATTTGTTGGACATTAATAACTTACCTTATCTTCTTGTAGCTAGAAGGATTGACATTCTCTTGCTCAAGATTATGGGTTGATTGCTCCTAACCGTCTTTCTATTATGGAGTTGAGGAGCCTTATTCTATACCTTGAGTTGTATAAAATGAGTATTACTGTATTAGATGCAAGTGCCTTTTTGGAGAGATAGGGGTTGGAGTTTTGGTTACCTACTTTCCTAGTATGATTCCTTGAATTTGTATTATGTTCTTCATCAACAACATCCATTATCCTTGGCCTTTAAAGCGAGATGGGTGCCCACTAATGTGGAGGATAGATGGTTTGTTGGCTTTATAGTGCATGGTCTGTTTAGATTTTCTATATGCTAAGGGTCTTTGCATGGTTGGTGATTTATTAGGCGATTCCATCTAAAACTCGGTTGGGCAAGATTGGGCTTTTAGATGGATTATGTTTTGTTTGTCATCACTCGAAGATTATGAAGCATATTTTATGGGAGTGTTCATTTGCCAAGTGTTGCTGGCGTTATGTTGAGGATCCATATTCAACTTTTTTTAGGATAGGTTTCATTGGTGTGTTGCATTTTTAGCAATGGTCCTAGAATATGGTAGTGTGCATATTTCAACTTTATTTGTCCTTTGGAAAGTTAGGTGTATGTTTGTGTTCGATAGTGAGCCTAGCACATTTCGACTTTTTGCTATGTGTGGTAGGATGAGATATGCCATTAGCTCCTACTTAATGGCGCTCTGTTGATCAAGGATGCCCATAGTCTTGATCCATAGCCTAATCTATTTTTATATCATATTTAATTGTGTTATGGAAGAGGTTATGATGTCCATTGTACATAACCTTCCACATTTTACATTGCTGTTTGTAAATATAAGATGTATTTTTAAGAAAAAAAAAAATCTTTTATGTAAATTTAACATCTTTTGACTATTAGTATTTTCCTTCACCTCCCATAATGTTGTTTTTTTTTTGTTTTATTTTCGAGTTTTGCATGTTGCAAAGATGTTGCTTTAAGGTTTATTGGGGTTGGGTAGGGTTAGGAAACCCTTCTTTTCTTCTCTTTTTAATTCCTTAACAAATTCTTTTAATAAGTAAACACAAAAGTGTTGAAAATTATTTGCAATTTTTGCAAATTGTTGAAAATGGTTGTAGTAATTTCCAAGAAAAAAGAAAAACATCTGGGTTGTTTCTTGTAGAATGGGAATGAGATTTGTTTAGATTGTTGAGTAGAATCGTCAATGATGAATAGTATTCTTTGGTCAACATTAATGGTTGATGACTAGGATTATTGTTCCCTTTTGCTAGATTTTGTTTTAGAAAGGGAGTCATTACATCATCATGAATGGATATTTTGGACAAGGATTATTGTTCTTGGTAATTCTTGGTTAGACATCAAGAGTATTTTCTCCTTGTCACTATATTATTGTATTTCCTTTTGTTTAATGTCACAAGCTCTACATTGCTTTGTTAGATATACCTTTCACTTAGGGCATGGAGGAAGAATTGGAAATAGTATCTCGATGCACCTGCATCTCATATTGTTACTGAAGTATGGCCTTTGTGACAAGCTAAAAAGAATTTGCTAGGAGATGAGCATTTGTACAAGGTTGAGAATATTTGTTTTACACACTGCTCAATGATGGTCTTATGTTCAGATGAGGTTTGGAAAAGTTAAGTACACATTTTACCTTTTGTGATGGGTGGGGTGGCTCTTGTATTTATTTTTGGATTGTCCCAAGGTTAGATCAAATTTGGTTTTATTTGCAAAAATATGTAGCAATTTCTTATTGAAGTCTTTGGTTTGGTGGCTAGCCCTTTTCATTGATTCCTATTCTATAAATAGAGGTTTTACTATTTTTGGGTAGACGGTTAGGGAAATCCTCTAGACTATTTAAATATTGAGAAATGAGAATTGGTTGTATAGGTAGTTGGTGATTAGATTTAATTTTAAGATGTTAAGATTTTCTTTGTTCTTTCTTTGTCCAGGATAAAGAGGATTTGTTGAATTTGTTTGCTTCAAGAGATAGAGATTTGGGGGAGCTTGTGTTGTCAACATTGAGATTTTTTGGGGGGGTCCCTTTCTACCTTCTTTCATTATCCAAACTAGAGGGTTTTGGCCCTCTCTTTGAGAGGCCACTAATTTTAGACGATGGACCTTGCAAAGAGCTTGCGGATCTATGAAATTGATCACTTCCATCTTTTGGCCTATCACAACCATTAGGGTCATCAAGTGCCTAGTAGATTCAACCAATGGTAGATTCACAAAGTAGTGTTCCCCATCATGAAAGACTAGAGACTACTTGGACTTACTCCTCCCCACCTGTTTCATAGAAGTGAAATTAAGATACACGATACATGGTACAACCCCTCTATATCCACATGTTGGACAAATGGATGAGTGGGATACGTGGGTCCCATGTGTATGACATGCTTCAGATATGTGTCTTGTGGTAGACATGTACTTGATGCATGTCAGACATGTAGGGTGTGTGTGTTCATGCACATTCAAGATGTCGGTGCTAAAAACAATGCACTAAAGCACATTTTTAGGGTTAAAAGATTGCTTTAAAGGTGTTGTTAGGTCAATAAATCATTCACGATTTAAGTACGGAGGAAAACACTGTTGGAGGTTAACTTATCTATTAAGGTTCTTGGCATTTGGTGCAATGTATCATATGCATGTATTTCTATATATCTCTATTTTTAAAAAATGGATGTCCCTTGGCTAGAGTTAGTATGCCATTGGATCCAACAGGTTCAACAATATGAGGGATTAAGGGTCCTTTTCAGATCTATGGCATTATTGGTAATGCAAAGGCGTTTGTGGCCTTAAGCTTGGTTCTGCTCAAAAGGGTGTAGGCAGCGTGGTAGATAGTCTATGGATTTCTCCATTCACTATTTGAGTGGCCTTGTGATGCTTGGGATATATCATTCCTACCAATCTAAATGTTCCAATGTCCATGGGGGGCAGATTGGGCTCTCCCCAAATTATGCAAGGAAAGGCCTGTTTCTCTGGAAGGACTTTACACCTCCCCTCTCGTTTCATAGAAGGGAAACTAAATACACGATACATGGTAGAACCCCTCTATATCCACATGTCGAACACATGGATGAGTGGGATATGTGGATCCCATGTGTCTGACATGCTTCAGATACGTGTCTTGTGATAGATATGTACTTGATGTGTGTGTTCATGCGCGTTCAAGATGTTGGTGCTAAAAACAATGCACTAAAGCACATTTTTAGGGTTAAAAATTGCTTTAAAGGTGTTGTTAGGTCCATAAAACATTCATGATTTGAGTAAGGAGGAAAAGACCGTTGGAGGTTAACTTATCTCTCATGATTCTTGGCATTTGGTGCAAGGTATTGTATGTATATATTTCTTTATTTTTTAAAAATGGATGTCCCTTGGTAAGGCTTAGTATGCCATTGAATCCAACAGGTTCAACAATATGAGGGATTAAGGGTCCTTTTTAGATCTATGACATTATTAGGAATGCAAAGGTGTTTGCTGCCTGAAGCTTGGTTCTGCTCAAAAGGGTGTAGGCAGCGTGGTAGATAGTCTATGGATTTCTATTGTATGTATATATTTCTATATTTCTTTATTTTTTAAAAATGGATGTCCCTTGGCAAGGCTCAGTATGCCATTGAATCCAATAAGTTCAACAATATGAGCGATGAAGGGTCCTTTTTAGATCCATGACATTATTAGGAATGCAAAGGTGTTTGCGGCCTCAAGCTTGGTTCTGCTCAAAAGGGTGTAGGCAGCGTGGTAGATAGTCTATGGATTTCTATTTTAATTGTTCGAGGGGCCTCGTGATGCTTGGGATCTAGCATTCCTACCAATCTAAATTTTCCAATGTCCATGGGGGCAAATTGGGCCCTCCCCAAATTATGTAGGAAAATGCTTGTTTCTTTGGAAGGACTTATAGAATCTAGACATCCTACAATGGCACATGTGGAGGACTCTAAGCTGTGCTCAAAAGTATTTGGTATCAACAAGGTTGTTTTAGAGGGTCTCTTCTATGTGATTCTTGAATGTTGTTTATTTAAATTGTAGATGCATGGGGAAGGCTTGGTATGGAGGGATTGCAGATGGAGGAGTTGGAATCCTTTTATGTTTATGACATCAAGGATCTTTAGAGATGATTAGGCATTCATTGGACCATGGCACTTGCCTAAATAAAATATGGGGGCTTGTAGATCTAATGGTGTGATGGCTAAGGAGGTGTCTAACCACTTGGAATGCTTATGCTTCGTTCAAACATAAAGATTGGGGGGGGGGGGGTTNTTTCTTCATTAAGGAATGGTTATCAAGAGTAGGTTGTGCAAAGTTGGAATTACTAATTCGACATGTGTGTTGTGTGGTAAGGATGAGGAAGTTCAACATGTTTTTTGGAAATGTTAGTTTGCCAGATTTTTTTGGACCTGGTTTTAGGATGATTTTCATCCCCTCTTTGTAGCCCCACTCTCTTGGAAGGGGCTCCTCTTGGGGGACACTTGGATGGTCAAGGACAACTTCCAATTGCTTTGGCATTTAGTTTGTTTGGTGGCAAGTAGTTTTCTATGGAAAAATTGTTGCAAAGTTACGTTCAATGAGGATTTGCACCCTCTTACCATGGAGGATTTTAGGAGATTTAGGCAAGATTTGGGTTAGTTCTTAGAGTTCACCTCAGTGCTTTCCATTGTGATGTTGAGTGCCTCCTTGTGGAGGCTTAGGATCATACATTGGCCTTTTGGAATTTTGTGGATTGAGAGTTCCTTGGAACCCTTGTTTTCCTCATTGTATGGTAAACACCTTGAATATTGATCCTACTTATTTTTCCTTTAAAGTAATATATGAAGCATTTTTCAATATATATATATATATATATATATATATATATATATATATTATCATTTTTTCTGTATCATATGTATCCTATTTCAGGGGGTCTATCATCTATGTACTCATATACCCATATCCCTATGTCACATTCCTTAGAAGGGAAACTACCATCCATTTGTACTCAACTTCGATCACGTGGACAATTACATATCACTAGTTTTCTTTCTTCATTGAGAGATTTGTCGGTCATGGATGTTAGGAGAGTTGCAACAAGTATTTCTTGGCATCCCCCTAGGGTCGAGCGCAGGCCAGTCTCTAGAGGATATGTAGATGTTGGCTCTTTCTCTAATTTGGATGTTGACAAGGATTTTTCCACTCATGACTCACTTGACTTCTTTTAAGGGTGTTTCTCCTTATAAAGTTTCTGTATCTATTACATTGTCTAGGGTTTACCTGTTTTAGTTAATCCCCTATTAGGTTTTGATTTTGATCTGTTTTTGCTTCTTGTCTTTGGAGATGCTCTATGCACACTCCATTTCTATTGTTAGAGTCCCATTGACCTACTTTGGTCACTCAAGGACATCAATATAGTTTCATTTCATTAATTTATAGGGAGACAATTCACCCACTTATCCTCATGTCTTTAGGGCCCTTATTACAAACTTTTAGTTGACATTAATTGCTTGTACTAGATAACAAACAACTTAATGCACTTGAAAGAGTTCAATGTCTTCACTTCCCTTCGTATACCTTTGTTGCACTTAGCTGCTTAACAGACTTCCTTTGGTTTGCAACTGTTCTATTATTGCTTTGCTGTCTATTTGGGGGTTAGTTGTTAAAATCTTGCAATTTTTGTTCTTTGAAGTATTGTATTGTAAATTTATAGCCTTATAACAATAGGATTTTGCATTACTTGTAAAATTTGGTTGTCACATTTTAACAAAAAACCAAATCAGGAATTTGAATTTTTATGTGCAGATCTTGCTAAAGATAGATTTTAAGTTATCTGGTATCCTTTTTAATGGAGTTTTTGATGTAGTATTGCTTTTTAAATCAAGCCACAAATATAAGTTGATTCTTGATAATCTTAATTTGCTACCTTTTTCTTTGAGTTGTTCCAAAGCTTGTTTAACTGTAAAATCAATGTTTAATTGTCCTAGGTTGCTTCACACTACTTGTTATGCAAAATAGATTATAGTAAATGAAAAATATATTTTAAGAAAATAAAATTATATTCTTTAAACTAGATTATAATATTGTTCAAGAAACTACCTTGTCCATTAACTTCTACAGAAATCACTAATTGGTTGTTGTACAATATGGATTTATTCTATTTTAATTTATTCTATAAACTTAAATGGCCATGCCAATAGGAGTTTCTTGTTGCATCAAAATATGTTTCAACACATGCATTTAACTTGTAGCGTTTCTAATTTAAATATATTGAATTCATTAGGAGCTATTTTATGTCAAGTCAAAATTATTTCATCCATTTTTTGTGGTTGGTTCTTTTTGATCTTGTGATGATGATTTGATTTGTGAGATGCAGGGGTCTGAGGGTCGTGTAGCTAGGCTTGCTGATCATTTGGGTACTTCAATTGCAAATCATGTTCCTGAGTCACCTAATAGGCTTTCTGAAGATTTGGTGCATTGTATGGCTGCAATTTATTGTAAACTTGCTGAACCTCCTTTGCCTCCTATGGGTTTCTCAAACTCTCCAACCTCGTCTTTGTCTTCATCAACTATATTTTCCCCTCAAGATCAACCTGATTCATGGAGTCCTCGCTGCAGTAACAATGAGGCATGTGAAATAAGGTTGACTGATCCTTTCCAAGTTAAGGGTCAAGGAGAAAGCATTGGAGCATATAATTCAATGATAGAGGTACCATGGATTTGTGTGGATAATGATAGGTTAAGTTATGCTGCTCGGATGCTACATAATTTCAAGTGAGTAGCTAACTCATCAACATCAAATTTTCTCAAATACATTTCAGCACGAATCATTTGTTCATAGCCTATGTTTAGTTATTTAAAATTGGAGCATTTTCTTGTTGAAAGACTCATGTCATTATAGTCTTGGAGAGTAGTACTTACGTTTTAGAGGTGTAAATGACAATGCAATAATATGTTGCACCAGAATCATTAGTTTTTTTGCTGAAGGAAGTGTTTAAGATATGGTGTGGATCATTATCGTACCAAATTGATTATATTATTTATATCTTGCTGAAAGACTTTTCATATTGACTTAATTCTGAGCTTGGAGTGAAAGCTAAGCAAGTATTTAAGAAAATATACATTAGAAGGCATTCTTTTTTGAAAAAGTTAATTCCTCATGGCCGTTAATTTTGGTTGTAGGTCCCTTGTTCGACGATTGGAAAAGGTTGAACCGAAAAAGCTCAAACATGAAGAGAAGCTTGCTTTTTGGATCAATGTTTATAATGCTTTAATGATGCATGTAAGTTTGCAATGGTTTAGATGCTCTCCCTCTATTGTCTTCTATGTAATCATTAATTGCCAACACTCACTTGAATTTTTGCTTTTGTTGAAGTGATGCCATATATAAACTTGAATAAAAATACGATCCCATTGAGATTTCAAGATAGCTAGTGAATCTAAATTATATGATGCAGGGAAAACTAGAGAATTCTAGAAATAAATTCCATAGATTACTTGGAAGGACAATATTGAGCCGTGAAAGGTAAGAGGCATAGAAAAGTAATAGTACTACATTGAAATATTATCAACATGTATATGGAAGTTCAACTGATCTACTACAAATTAGCCATGCCTTAAAGGAAGTGCTTTTTCAAATGGAACCAAGCCAATGCTAAGACAAATAGAATGATTGAAAACTTGGGTTCAAGATTTTAGTGTGGTTAGTTTAAACATTTTGAGTATGGGCAATGGGGAAATGACTAGTTGAGTGTGGCACTTTGATTTTTGCAAAGTATTGATATATTCTTGGTTGCTTAACTAGTGTTTCTTTTCTATTAAATATGCCTTTGAAAATAGTTTAAGCTCCAAAAGCTTTTTTGTTAGTATGTTTTGTAACCTATAAAAAGTGATGATTTTGATTTGGTTAAAGTTCATTATAGGTTGCAAGATATTGTCAATTTTGTAGAGATTGTAGTAAGATAGTATTGTAGACATCACATAGATATCAACCACAAGCCAAATATTGTCCATAAGGCATGGCACAGGAAATATTGATGTTACTACCAAAGTGAGGGAGGATGCTATCACATCAATGTGGGGATTTGCACTTCAAAGTCAACTTCTTAATTGGCACTGTTATCACCTCTGTTACCAACATCGCGATAATATCGCGCTATTTACAATATTATCGGCAAAATCAACCTCGACGATAATATCGGGGAAAATAGCGCGCTATTTTGGAGATTTTGAAAATAGCGCGATATTATCGTAGATGGCGCGATAATATCGCGCTACGATCGAAAATATCTTTTGGGCGCGGACAGGCCGGAAATAAAGCCCGATTTTCACCTTTTTTTTTTAAGTTTTAAAGCGTCATTTTGCAAACAAAGTGTGGGGTTTGGGGAACAAAGGAGCAAGAGGCGAGCAAGAGCCGAAAACGTAGTTAAGGAGGCTAGTAATATACTGATTAATGGTAATATTAAATCCTTGAATTTTCATTTTATTACCATTCTCCTTAAATTTTCTTAAGTAAAAGTGACATTCTCCTTTACCTTTCATTTTCATCCTTTTACTTAAATTTTTAACATTACCATTAATTGTTTCAGGATGTTTGAGAGTGGTTCCAACCTCATTGGACTTCATATGAAGAAAGTAGAATTTTAGG
>ML778605.1:811672-837292 GCA_009831015.1 Picea engelmannii | reverse complement strand
ATCTACAACTCTTCCTGATGATCTGAATTGAGAATATTGCAGAGTTCTTAGTACTTTCCAACTGCTTTGTGGAGTAATATTGAAAATGAAAGTGACACAAGAAGTTTGGTTGTACTTTCTACATCAAATCTTGTACTTCAGAACAGTGGCTTTCAGGCTGTTTTCTTTAGTGTAACATAGAAAAGATTATTTTTGCAAGGAAGTGTTAGAAGGCCACAGGTGGCAATATGGATGTTCACCATGTTTTCAAATCAAGGAAGGAATCAATTTTTGTGAGTTTAAAGGAGAAGGGAATTTTGTCATGCTGATCGTTTTTACACAAACATCACTCAAAACAGGTAAATGTGCAGGGAAGATGTCTGCACTAAATTATTGCACCGTCCACTGGAAAAAAGCACATACAAAATGTTTAATTCAAATAGATATGGGAAGCATACTTCGGGAAATAAATGCTGCCCTTCAGTTTTGTTGAAGTGTACCTGTATTGTTGCGGTTGAGGCTTTTTTAATGTAGAAGTTGTTCTTTTGTTAAACCGGTTTCTCTTTCTCTAGCATATATATGTATTTATATATATGCAGTTATTTTCACATAATAAATGCAGTTCTTACTCGCATTTCAAATACATACTAAATGTATAATTTATTTGAACAATTTATAAATTATAAAGATTCTGAATCATGGATGCAAAGTTTTCGGTAGGTTGAATATGCTGAAAATTTAAACATAAACAAGGCTCGTCAAAGTGATAAGTCATTTGCCTACTTTCTTTGAAGCAAACATCTGTATATTTACTTGGTGTAGTAACAGAACCTTGACAAGACCCAATAAACATTGGAGTGCAGATAAATGTCTAGGGGCTCAAACATGAGATGATGACAGTAGTCAGTTGGGTTTCCAATAATCCTCTTGATCAGTTTGTTCAATGAAATTGGGTGGAATGTAGTCCCAATGAAAAGAGAATCTCATAGAGTGAATTTTGAGGCTATTAAGAGAATTATTATAATCAAATTGTCTTTTAAGACAAGAAACTCGGGGAATCAGTTGATGAATCATTGTGGCCAAAAAATGGAGAAATCTCAGATTCAGATAGGGTTGTAGGCATCTTTTCCACAATGGCACATAAGGTGCAGAAGAGGCAGAAATATTTGTAATTAGTACACTATGGAAGATACAAAAGTTTGCACAATGCATATAAATTGTCAGTAGGCGTAGAGCAGGGATATGGACCTAGGAGGAAACTCGTCTGTGGTGTCCAAGAAGCAAACCATGGCACGGTAATTAGGGATAAGGGTTTGGGAGAATCATAGATCCCCTCGCCCCCCACAGGTAGGTATTCCCTTTTGCATTTTCAATGCTATGGATTAATAGGATTTTCTAATGGAATACTAGAGGCCTGTCAACAGCTTAAAGGCAAACTTTAGAAATCAGAAGATTGATTAGAGCATGGAATCCTTAAACTGTAGTTTATTGAATGTCTAGATAAGGAAAATCTAGATAGAATAGTCTGTTGAATGTGGTTTTCGAGCAAAATGTAGTTTGTCGCAGCAGATGGAAGGAAACTAGTCCCCTTAAGTATGTGAGATATATCACAAACAAAATCATGAGTACCAATAGAATTGTAATGCTAGTGTATTTATGTTGTAGCAACCCCTAACGAAAGGGAGATTTGTGGGAAGAAATGTGGATGTCTTGCTGGCATCAAATATACAAACTCCAAGATGGCCTTCTATGCAGAACACCTTTTGGCACTAAGAGGTGACCTTATTGTTTGATCCCATATACATACTTAGACATTGGATGCATGTTCTTGTGATCCCTCTTGGGCAGTTTTAGGTTGGTTCTCATTGTCTTCGCATTGAAACTGACCACCATATCCTCCAGGGGGAGGGGATTTTCCAACTTTGTGATCTTTATGAGATTGAGACATAGGATCACTTCATCTTCAGGTGCTCCATATACTATGAGATCACAGGACAATGTTATTGTCTTTTTAGAGTCCTAGAACTCCCTATCCACTTTCTTCTGCTTTCTGGATCAGATATGTTTGGCACTTTACACGAGGGAGGCCTTTGGACTTAATCTTGTTTACTCTGCCCACCCTAGCCTAGATCAGACCCTAGTAGGTAGATTACAAGTTTATTTCCTGTGTTTCTAGTAGAAAGAGGTATCAAGAGACATGTAGACATCAACGCTACATCAACCATAATATCTATGAGGCCTCTGGAGGCCTTCCATGCTCGACCAACGAGACTTTTATGGACATGTTTCCTCAGATCTTAGGATAACTTATACTGCACCGACAATTAGGACACCTCCCTCAGATCTTAGACACAGGGTGCAACACCCCAACAATGAGACATATGTCATATTAGATCTCCCTGCTCTTCCAATTCCTTTGATCAAACATCTATTAGGAGCTTCTTCCATATGGTCTCTAATGGTAGGAGAGATTGCATCAAGGGAGGTTCATTGCCCCCTACACAAGACATACCCCCTTGATATTGTTGTTGATTTGTATCCCCACTCCATATTCTACGGCGTTATAGACTTTAGGTCTTTTACAACATAGTCTAGTTTTGCTTGTATCATGTTTTTCGAGGAGCGGCCTTTGCACTCCCACTTTGTATCTCACACTTTTGTACCTAGCCAATGCCATTGACCTATTTATGGTCATTTTTTGAACATTAATACAATTGTCTTATTTGATTTTATCTAGTAGGTTTCAATTGTATAGATCAGGGGTGAGATTCTAGGTGAAAACACATGAATAGTGAAAATGTTTCAAACAGCTCCGAAAGATTCAAGATCATGGCCAATCTAGAGGAAATGCCTTGAAAGGAGATCAAAGGTATCTCTAGAACCTAAGATGATGGACATATTTAAGTGCTGTTATGCTGGACAGATATGAGAATGCAAACGTTGTAGTTAGACATCTTGTTACTTTTGGTTATCACTGCTATATTTTTTTCAATTTTTGGTTTTCTTCTTTCTTGTTTTGTGAATTTTTATTTATTTATTCTTATTCAATGCATCCCAATGCCTTTGGGTGAACACCTTACCCATCATTACGACATATAGTGTAAAGAAAAATAGTATTGCAAATGTAGTGGGAGGCACCTTTATAAATTTGAAAAGGAGGAGAATGGAGTATGGAATGTGTATACAAGGAAAAGTACAACTTTAATGAAATGAATAGATAATAAAACAATACAAAGATAAAATAGAGGTATTTATGTTGTAATAGCAATTTCAAGACATACCATTGTTAGGTGTATCCAACTTATAAATGGATACTTTTTGTTAGGAAAGAATGTGAAATGAGAATTGTGGAGTTACAACCATTGAGAAAGTTACTTAAACCAATATAACAAAGGTAAATAAAGCCTATAAATTTGACATTAATGATGGAAATAGAGATAAATGGATTAAAAAGTGAGGGTACGTAAGGTAAGAAAACGAGAAAAGAAAATGAAAAAAGAAGAATTTGTAGTGGATATGTGACATGATGGACAAAGGGGATTATATGACATAGGAAACAAAGGGAGAGGGACAGATGATATAATACGTAGGGGTAAGAAAGTGACAAGGGATAATCCCAAGGGGAACATGATGGAAGAAATTAGATTCACTAGGGTTTCATTTCTTCCTTTTTGTTTTGCTCTCCCTTTTTTGGTTCCTAGCTCCACTTTTTTATCTGATACATTCTTCTTTTTAGCTTAATTTATCATTTCTCTTCTTACATATTCTTAATTGCCTGGTTTTCCTTGGCCATTGTCATGTTTTTACGTCCATTCCTTACATCTTTTGTCTTTGCAAGAATATTTCCTTGGACCTAGGCAATGCATATGGTGTACTATTAAAGCTAGTTTCCTAGGTCATCTTTCCCTGGAATTCCTCCTTTTCCCTTGCTTAAACGTGCATATTCTACTATCTCCCCATTGAGGGCCCTTTTATCCATTTATGTCACATATTCACCATAACTTCTTCATTGCCTTTCTTTTTCTTTACTTTTCTTTATAAATTCCTACCCCCCTCCCACCTTTTTCTTCTCTTAGGAACATTGACCTCCCCTTTTTAATTGTTTTCTTCAAGGACCCCCTTTCTAACATTCACATCTTAGCATTCTCACTCAATTCATTTACCTCTCCTTCCATCCTTAATGAAAAACAAGTATGCTTCACTTTTGTTACTGCTATTTTTTATTTTTATTTTTAAATTGGTTGTAATGCTAGCACTTATTTTACCTGTGCAATGGGTTTGAGGAAATCTATTTAATCATTATATGTGTGTGTGTGTGGGGGGGGTCTCAAGTGAGGATATGGGTCGATGCATTAATGTGTTTCAATCATGACATTTTTCTTCTAGGAGATCTGGTTCAGTCCCTGAGAGAAAATGAGAAATTGACTCTTAATTTGGTTAATAAACCAGAGGAAACAACCTTATGGAGGCAAGGTTGGTTGAACTCTGTAGATTTGGGTCTTGATGGGCCTTAGCAAGGAATTGAGAGATTTTTATTGCAGAGTTAAGAAGGGCACATGTTCGACTTAATTAGAGGCCGAATGAGTTTGTCTGGGGGTTTAACAAGCAAGGAGGTTTGTACATTGCTAAGTTGGGTTACCAGGCTATGTTCCCATTTTAAGTCGATGAAGTGCAGCGATGGTAGAGAGCTTTGTGGAAGGTGAAGGCTCCATCTAAATTGAAGATACTTATGTGGCTTGCTTTGTCTGACCGAGTTCTAACATGGGATCATTTACGAAGAAGAGGTAAAGTGGGGGCCAAACTGGTGTAGTCTTTGTAAGGAACATGAGGAAACAAACCTTCATCTCTTTTGACACTGTCCTTTCGCTATACAAGTTTGGCACGAGATCGAAGAATCCTTGAGTTTTGCCCCCTTGTGGCATGGAGACACCATTGAGGTCCGTCTTTAGTCATGGTTTTCTTGGCAAGAATTGAGTATCTTGTGAGCTGTATCGTTTCTAGTTATCTAGGGTATATGGACTACAAGGAACTATGCTCTCTTTGAAGGAAAATTTCACCCATCCTTGCAAGTTTCAGTGCAGGAAATGGGTCTCCTTCCTTTCTTCAAAGAGGTTCCCAAGCAAAAGATCCCTAGTATGGTTGGCGAGATACATGTGGATACGAGCTTTCCTTGGGGCTACTTTGATGGGGCTTGTCAAGGACACGATAGAACAATGGGACTCGGGTTTACCTATTTCCTATAAGATTCCCATTACTTTCACTTTAAAGCAATGTGGGGTGAAGAACCAACAATCTGGGTGAATTTATGGCACTCTACTATTTGCTTAAATTTGCCTTGGATATAGAACGTTTTGCAATTTAGAGATTGGTGACTCCCTTATGGTTATCACATTGATGCTTGAACAAGTGCAGGTTCAAAATATTGGACTACTGGTTGTAGCGGAATGAGTGAAGGACATAGCAACAACTTTCCAGGATATCAATTTTTCACATATTTTTCGTGAGAAAAACCAAGTGGCAGATAAATTCTCAAAGGAAGGTTTGGTTTTGATGGAGAATACCTATGTTCTTGCAGAATTTCACAAAAGGCATTGTCCGGTTAGAAGATATGATAGGTTGGAGGCCTTTTAATGAAACTTTTTGAATTTGGGTATGAAGTTTGAATTTCTCTTTCCGAGGGTTTGGCGCTTTCTTTGCTGTTAATGGATATTTTTTTGTTGTTGTCAGTCTCATATTGTCTTTGACAATTTTTGGAGTCTTGATCAACTCAGGTTTTTGGTCATTCAAGGCCATTCACTTTAGGGAACCCATGGTTAGTGCATTGAGAATATATATATGTTAGTCTCAAACTGTCTTTGACAGTTTTTTCAGAGTCTTGATCAGTTCATTTTTTGGTCTTTCCAGGCCCTCCTCTTTGGGGCATACATAGTCAGTGCATTGAGCACCTTATGATTGTATTTTGTATTCTTCTTAAATAAAAAATATATTTTTTTCCTTGGAATATATATATATATTTCCATTGCACACACATTGATATTCTTACATTCTCTCAGTTTTTTAATTTAGAAAAGCAATGCTTACCACATTTGTGACATTGATTTTTGTCTCACTATATACCCAAATGATGGGTGAAGTGTTTATTCAAAATCCTTTGAAATGATTTTTTTTGACACATCAATACCTAGAAAGATTAGGGTGGACATAGTTTATTTTTCAATTGACATTTAATAATGATTATAACTAACAACTATATTACTAGTAGCATCCATTTTAGACCACTTCCCTCTGTTGATGGAAATGTGGATGTGGATGTTTTAATAAAGAATGTCCCTCCTAGATTCAATGATGAACATTGTGAAGAAACAATTATATCACAAAATTGCCGAGTTAATGAAATGATGCATGTATAATGCTTGAGCAATAATCTTTCCCCAAAGGTAAGTGGAGCCTAATATGTAAATCCCTTGAGAATAAGATTATAGAGTTTTCAAGTGAAAAGGTATATCCTAACTAGAATCTAAATCATTGTTACATTACTCTTTAGAATCAAAGGCTTGGTAGAGAGATTGGGTTGGAATGTTGATTTAAAAGAGACAAAATGGTTTGATAGTTGGAAGCTCTAAATTTGGAGGAGGGAAATAAATTCGAGACATGGGATTGGATCAATGAGGGGTTTTAAGGAACCAACATTTGATAAGAGAATAAATCATTAAGCACTTTGAAGACCTTTGGTAAACTCAAGGTCATGGTTACAAGAGGCAGGTAACCTCTTCAGTTCTTCTCTTTAAGTGTCTACCTCCTTTTTATCCACAATAAGAATGTTTTGTGTTACCCCCTCTCACCTAGGGGTAACTAGAGGAGATCCTATTGACTTTTCAATAAGCAAGGTTAAGAATGAAGTTCATTCCATTTTTAGCATTTAACCATAACCAATAATGTTTGCAACATCCAAGATCACAAGAAGATACGCCATGCACAAGAACACAAGAAGTATCCTGGGAAACCCTTCTCAACAAGGGAAGAAAACCCAGCCAAAATCCTTTGCTATATTCTTCAAGAGAAAGAGCTTCACCACCAAGAAAAACTAGCACACAAGAGGGTGCAAGCAAACCCTAGAAGACTAGTGCCCAAGAGAGGTGCACACTTTTCCCAAGAAGGTGTACTTGCTGAAATTTCCAAACTCACACAAAAGATATGATTCCTCAATGGGGAATTTACCTTTACTTATACTAGACTGAACCTATCAACATAAGTGTCTATTGGCACAACAGGGTCGACTTCTCTATCTCATAATATAATTAATATTACCTAGATTAATTATCTTTTACATTAATTATCAATCACATTAAGGTGGGGCCGACCTGTACCCTTTACATTACAATTAGGGTTACAGGTAGGTCTGACTCTTGAACAATATAGCAAGGGATGTTATACACCCACTAGTGCTCATCCACTAGGGGCACATCCATAGGGATGTCCATATCTTTGGCTCACTACATTACAAAGAAGAACCACTTCTTCACTAGTGCTCAACCACTAGGATCACGTTCACCTGTGCTCATCCAAATGCACGTCCACTCAATAAATATTCTTTCCCACTGCATTACACATGAGAGTCATATGGAGTTTCTCATCAACTCTTTGCTCAAGGAGGCTAATACATCATCTTCATTTCTGTTCTCATGACGATGCACCCAACACTTTGGGATTTCACACGTTCACCTTGTGCTCAGCCACAGGCACGTCCAACTCTGCAGATCTCCTTTATCACTGCGTTACATAGGAGAATCATCTGGAGTTATTCTCGACTCTCTTTAAGGAGGAGGCCATCTCTACGTTCCAGCTCTGTCTCAGATATGAACTACACACCCCTCTCAGGGGCTCTCTCTCAGGTTTGTGTCCTGGAGAATGTCTCACATAGCTGCAATCATCAACACTCCCTCTCAGCTAGGGAGGAATTCTTCATCATGCCAAGTCTCACACGAATGTACTTTGAAATTTGTCTTGGCTATAGTCATCAACACTCCCTCTCAACTTAGGGAGGTATTCTTCACCAAGCTAATTTGGTGAAGATGTCTATAATCTGCTCGTGTGTACTATTTTTCTCTGCATCATATTTATGATATAATGGAATTTCATCTCAACGTGTTTCGATCTATCAAGAAACACTGGGTTCTCAAAGAGATTTACACATGGCTCTTGTTATCATCATGGAATCCGTCTCATGATCAAGTAAATCTATCAGAGGCTTGTGAAGCCACATTGCTTCACACACTCGATGTTATATACTCTACTTCTATGGTACTCAAGGCCACATAGTTTTGTTTCCTGATGTATCAAAAAACCATGGAAAACTTCACGGTAAGACAACAATCGGATGTGATCTTCCGGTCCACTATACTCTCTGCTCAATTTGTATAGGCACATCTCTACAAACTCAATTTCACACTTGGAGGCATATCTTGGACTATATCGAATTGTGCATCGTGTATATCTCAATACATGCTTTACTGTTCTCTAGTGAGTCTGTCTCGGTTGACTCATGGATTGGCTAAGCATATTCACTGCAAAGCATGAATCAGGTCTGGTGTTAACCAGATATATCAATGATCCAATTAGCTGTGGATCAATCTCGTCTGAATCATCATCATTCATTTTCTTCAAATCTATCACAATGTTTTTGTATTCTGTCATACTGAACTTCTTTAATATTCCCATTGTATATTTTCTTTGACTCAGGAAAATCTCATTGGTTCTTTGTCATACTTTCAGGAAGTAGAGCATCATACTCAGATACTTCATCTTGAAATCAGAAGTCAAGGCTTGCTTGTTTTCAACAACAAGGGTTTCTGAACAAGATATCAAAATAAGGCTCTTGTCACCAACATTGTAATAATATAGGTTTGGATTAACAACACTCTTGCTGAAACCCAAACTCATCAAGAATCCATTCATCTGATATAGTTTTCAACTCATGGATGGTAGTACGGATGGAAGTGTATTGTGCTTACTGGATCAAGTGTCTCATCATAGACAACTCCCTTTGTTTGTGAGAATCCACTGGCTTTGTATTTCTTGATACTTCCATCAGCTGCATGCTTGCTCTTATAGATCCACTTGGAAGTTACCACATACTTCCATTCTGGTCTCTGAATAACATCTTATCATTCTTTAAGATACACTGGTATTCTTCTGTTATGGCATCTTGCCATACCTGTTTCTCTTGTTGTTTCTTCAATGAGGTGGCTCATGACTGAAGGATAGATTTCAAAAATCTCTTTTGCTTTCTCAAGGTGTCCTTTGAGGGACTTGTATGTTTCTATGCCTTCTAGCAGAGTTTTGTTGATCCTAGGCATGCCTTTTTATGCCCTTACTGCAATATTTCTGGACATATCAACTGGAGCAACTTGATTGGTTGGAATAATGTCTGTCTCCTTCTGAACTGGTGAAGGGGGAGAAGGTATTGTCTCACTATCAATCTCCATCTAAGATTGTCTGGATCTTTTGAAAGGCTATCTCTTCTTCAAGGACAACATCTCTGCTTGTCTCAATCTGTCTCTGACCAGGAATGTCGATCTTGGAATGTCTTCAAAGATTCACTGTTATCCCAAGTGTATCCTTTCTCCCTGAATAGTCTAGCTTGGAATTCTTCTCTTTTATTGCTTGTTAGATCTTTTATGTTTTCTTGTCTAGCATAATAATCAATCAAATATGGTTTGGACTCCCATACTAGGGATAATGGTCTAAGTCTTTGAGGGCTCCCATACTAGGGATAATACCCTTCATTTATTAAGAATGGAATCAACTATAAAATTAGAAATCAATTGATTTACCTGGGTTTGTAGTCATGTTTAGCTTAGAGGAATTACTTCTTCTATCTCTTATCTTCATTCTTTTGAGGTGGATCTGGATCAATGTCAGGGGTAGAAGCATATTGTCTTCCCTATTTCCTGGTTGGACAGTTTCTTGAATAGTGCCCATATTTGTCACATCTGAAGCACTAAATTTATGAAACATCTCTTCTCTGATTATAATCTGGGTTTGATGAAGACTTTTCATCTTTGAATGTTTGTCTGAAGTTTCTTTTGAATTTTCCTCCTTTCTTTGTATGAAATGCAAGAGCATGATTTTCTTCTGGGGAGTCTTCCACTCCTCTATTTCTAAGTCTAAGTTATTCTTGAGTAGAATCTGTCCATAAATGATCAGAGGTTGGTAGAATTTCTCTTCCATTGATACTTTGAAGAAAAGGCTCCCAATGTTTTGGAAGGTTGTTGAGAGTCGATAAGACAAGTTATCTATCGGACATGATTTCTCCAATGGTTTCTAGCTATTCTTTAATCTCTAATATATTCATAAAGAAGATAACAACTGTGTCACCTTTCGTCATCTTGGTACTTTGAAGTTGGATCTTCAAGGTAAGAGCTCTGAGGGTGTTGTCACTTTCAAACATTTCTTTTAATGCTTCATACATATCATAAGCTGTCTTCAGGTTGGAAATACAAGGTAAGAGATGATCTCTTACTGAGTAGAAGATTAATGTTCTTGCTTTGACATCTTCTTCCTTTCTTATCTTCTTCTCTTCATTGGTAGCTGTGGCTGGTAAAGTTTTAGTTACCACATCCAAAAGGTCATCTTCTTCAAGGGTGACCCAGAGACTTGATTTCCAAGAGCTTAAGTTGCTTGCTCCATCAAGCCTATCTTCTACTAGGGTTCCGTTCTTCATTTGTTCGGATTCTTCAAACTCTCGCCAATTGGATTTGGAAAACCTAATGATTAGGTTGGATTAGTAAACTTGGATTTTTTTGGGCTTATGACTGCCAACAATCAACTTTGAGAGTGTCACATGAATGCTTGTTTGAATTGAAAATGTTTCTTCAAGAAGTTTCATATATCCTAAGATCAAGATTCTGTAGAAAATCTCAGCACCGTATAAACCCTAGGGCCAAAAACTCAAAATCCTCGGTATTTTCTTTTGAAGGTCTTTGGAGATGCATTGAGGGGGTCCATACAACTTGGTCCAAGTTTTATCTCCAATGTCCACTTATAAAGGGGTTAAAGCGCTGATCAAATGAGGGTCGTACAAATTTCTGCAGAAACCCTAGAGGTTGTATGGAACTGGAAAAGGAGGATGGTTTATCCTTTTCAATGCTTGCGTAGGGGTTCTTCAAGACCTATGCTTTGATACCATGTTGATTTTTCAATAAGCAAGGTTAAGAATGAAGTTCATTCCATTTTTAGCATTTAACGATAACCAATAATGTTTGCAGCATCCAAGATCACAAGAAGAAACACCATGCATAAGAACACAAGAAGTATCATGGGAAACCCTTCTCAACAAGGGAAGAAAACCCAGCCAAAATACTTTGCTATATTCTTCAAGAGAAATACCTTCACCACCAAGAAAAACTAGCATACAAGAGGGTGCTAGCAAACCCTAGAAGACTAGCGCCCAAGAGAGGTGTGCACTTTTCCCAAGAAGGTGTACTTGCTGAAATTTCCAAACTCACACAAAAGATATGATTCCTCAATGGGGAATTTACCTTTACTTATACTAGACTGAACCTGTCAACATAAGTGTCTATTGGCACAATAGGGCCAACCTCTCTATCTCATAATATAATTAATATTAACTAGATTAATTATCTTTTACATTAATTACCAATCACATTAAGTTGGGGCCGACCTGTACCCTTTACATTACAATTAGGGTTACAGGTAGGTATGAATCTTGAAAAATGTAGCAATGGATCTTATTCACCCACTAGTTCTCATCCACTAGGGGCACATCCATAAGGTTGTCCATATCTCTGTCTCATTGCATTACAAAGAAAAACCACTTCTTCGCTAGTGCTCAACCACTAGGATCACGTTCACCTGTGCTCGTCCACATGCATGTCCACTCAACAGATCTTCTTTCCCACTGCATTACACAAGAGAGTCATCTGGAGTTTCTCATCAAATATTTGCTCAGAGGAGGCTAATACATCATCTTCATTTCCATTCTCATGACGATGCACCCAACACTTTGAGATTTCACACGTTCACCTTGTGCTCAGCTACAGGGACGCCCAACTCTGCAGATATCCTTTCTCATTGAGTTACATAGGAGAATCATCTGGAGTTCTTCTCAACTCTCTGAAAGGAGGAGGCCATCTCTATGTTCCATCTTTGTCTCAGATAGGAACCACACATCCCTCTCAGGGGATCTCTCTCAAGTTTGTGTCCTGGAGAATGTCTCACATAGCCGCAATCATCAACAGATCCTTCTTTATGATCCACATTACATAAAATGATTCTAGAGATGATGATCAACATTCTTCACCCCTCAAATGCATCTCCCTCATCATTTCTCATCTCATTCAATTGATTAGTAGACTCACCCAATGATGGTGGTCTGACACACATGAGATACATTAGTCATTGTTTCATACAAAGTATTGCATTTAATGCATTGGGCATTCAGGAGAGGTTAATGGGTTGTAGTCAGATAATGGATCATGATGCTTGGAAGTTGTGTTTTTTTCCTTGTTTCACCTTTTGGCCATCATATGTACTCTAGTAAATTGTTGTCACTCTTGGGGAACATGGGTACTAATGGGAGGATTTGATAGGGGTAACATAGTTGTATATTTTTCATTCTTAACACTTTTCATCTATATTCCTCCCGTTGTCCTATATTTTGGGAATGACTGTTACATGTATCCCAAAAAGGTCTATACTTGATTTTCCTATGAGAAGAAGGGGCTTGGATGCCCGAGGTTGATGAAGTTGGTAAAAAGAATAGAAATAACATATTATAAATTCAAAATGCAAAATAAATAAAGAGATATGAATGATAAATCAAAATCCAAGTTAACTTGAGCTCCACCCCCTCACTATAAGGCCATCATCCCAAGTCCTAATGCACTGAATGCATATAAATAAATGACTGAATTGAATCTCAATATAATAAATGCATAAACCCTAGAAAAGGGATTGCAAAGCAATTAATGAATATCAAAAGGAAAAATAGGGGTGGAAAGAAACAATGCCAAAGAATGGGTAAGTCAATGAACCAACTACTCCCTCTACAAAGGTGCTCATGGATATGGACATCACACATGGGCTTGCATGTCAATTACACCATAACCATGAAGTAAACCCCATGTCATACCACTCATTCATACTTACACTTTGATGGGTTTCTTGGGAACTACTCCTCTACTGGGGTATTGACACACCTAATAGGGTTGTTTGATGGTCCTCCCATATCTAAACTTGGAAATTTGCATAAATTCATTAGTTACTCTGAAGTTTGAAGAATATACCTAATGTGAATTACTTACGTGTCTTTTGCATTAAACTATGGGTTAATTTTATGATTCTAATGGCTCTTGTATCTATAATGGTTGGTCTCACTTGATTCTTTGAACCCTTGCTTAATGATGATGCACCCCTTGAGATGGTCCTTTGGAGGATGATCATGATGCTTTTGTCACACTGCATGGAGGACATTGCGCCCTTGATGATGAGCCTTGGGTCATGTGATGCCTTAGCAGGCTCTTTGACAACTTCCACCACCTCCTAGACCTGATACATTGCACCATTGTCTTGATGGGTCACTCTGATCCAGGTGGAAATCGGTGGCCACCCACCTATTCCACTGGCTCAAAAACGGGTTTCCACCTTGATAGTTTTTCTATAGATTTTCGGGTCCTAAATTTCCAGGGCTGTTTTGAGGCCCTAAACAATGTTTTTTGGCCCCTCCATAGTCACACTGTAGGCTTTAGCCAGAGTGTGACGAAAAAATGTGTAGTCCTCGGATAGACCTTTCCAACCAGCTATCGTGCCCCCCAAACGAAGATCGTATATGCAAAAGTTACTCCCTTGGGAAGTTGATGTACCAACTACCCCCATCGGGGCCCACAAACCTTTTGGCATTTCATCTTCCGGGTTTAGGGTTTTGGATTTTATTTATGTTAAAAATACCTTTAGAGCCTCATTGTAAACATCATCATCTTCTTTCGAATGAGCGTATCCATCACATCTCTTCTCAGAGATAAGTTGCCACCGTTCTAGTGAGTCATTCACTTTGTAATTTTACAATTTTTGTACATTCTCTCATTAATATAAATTGTGGATTCCTGTATCTCTATGTTTTATTGCAATATATCTGTATATTTCATTGTTATATCTCTTCCTTCATTTCATTCTCAAAATAATCTATATCAGTGGTATCAGAGCATGCTACTCCTTGTCGTTTCTTAGTGCATGTCCCCGACAAGGCCAGGGTATATAGAGTTGGGTCTCGAGCTAGTTTCTCTTGAGGACAATCGTTCTCACCAACCCAAGAAACCTCCCATGGTGGAAGAAAAGAGAGAAGCATGAGAAAAAGATCCCATCAAGCTGTTTCTCGCAGAAGCCCTCGCGCAACAAAGGAACAAGACGTTGGAGATTTTTTCCCAAATTCTTCAATGATTGTCGATAATAGCATGCACGTCTTCATCAAACAACTCTTTTGGAGGCGTTTCCCCATTCAAGGTACAAGTTAATTTTTATATTCCCTTATTTGAAGGTCAGATTGATGCAAACCCTTTGGAAAAGTAGTTAAATTTTCTAGAGGGTTATTTCTCTGTTTACAATTTTTTCGATAGAGAAAATATCATCTTTGCACTTCTTAAGGCTCTTCCTCATGTCAAACATTGGTGGGAAACTTATTGGGAGAAGAATTCCACAGAGGAGTGTGGAATATTTGGGGCTGAGCCCACTTGGTATTTTTTTATGGATGCCGTCAAGGAGAAATATTACCCTGTGGGAAACTATGATGACCAATACATGAAATGGACCACGCTGCATTAAAAGAGGGGCCAAAATGTGCCGGAGTTCACAAATACATTCCATACCTTGCGCACCAATATGGGATCAAAGAATTCGAGCGACATTTGGTTCTGAAATCGCGGGGCTCTACATAGGTACATCCAAACCGAAATGGAGTTTCTGGACATCTCATCTCTGGGAGTCGCTTATTGCTATGTTGTCAAAATCGAGTAGAAATTTAAGCAACAAAACAAGCGGGAATTTGGGTCTGCAAATCCGCAACAACCTGTTGGCAGCCCTACATGTTTTTGCTATTTGAACGATAAACGACACTTTCTATAGCTGCCTTCACCTCGTATTATCATTTGGGATGATTACTAGGTTATAAAATATGTTTGATAACTCTTTAATTTTTTTTTGCATTTTCATGCTTGATTCATGACTGAAAGCATGAATCAAGCAGGAAAACTTAGTTTCGTATTATATCCCTATCTAAAACATTCTTTTAAAGGGTCATTGTGCTTGCATCTACTTCATATTTAATACTTGAATCATATTTAATACTTGAATGATTTTCCTTTTGAGTTTATTGAATGTTGATATAATACCTACATTGATTCGCATATGAATTGTAAACATATTTATTTGAACCCTTTGCAAATCGACTATAGTCATTGCTAGACATGGGGATTAATGCACAAGTATCGTATCCTGTACTTGATCTTTGGCTGGCAAACTGAATTGACAGGATTTTCATTATGAGTTGAGGGTTTGTGTTATGCTCTGTACTCGAGGTTTTCATTACCATGAGCACTCAAACTTCATGACCGAAACCTTGATGTTTATACTATGATTATGCAAAAGTTTTTCTTGTTTTGTTTCCATTTTATTCGCTCAAACGTTTTTCTTCTCCTTCTCCTACCATCTAAACCCACAACTATCTTGAGTCTCCCCTATTATAGTCTGGTCATACTCTTAATGGCTCCTGTTTTCCGAATAGAGAAGAATGGCTCTCAAGCGTTGCTGTCTCATGATGATGCAGTCGAGGATTTGAAAGGCCAGGGATGGGAGACTTTCATTACGAGGTTCGACGGGGATAAACTTCACGTGGCCAAGGAATTTACACAAACTTTTGATGGGTCTAGGGAGAAAGTTGGAGATATTCAGTTGGAGGTGACTGGGGAGTTTATGAGCGAAGCCACCAGGCTTCTATCCACCAGTTATAAGTGGTTTAAGAATTCGAAAATCGAAGAAGTGACCTAGAGCCTCTTCGTGACCTCCAGAAATATCGATGGTTGTGAAAAATGTATTCCTATTTCTCTCCTTAAGGTTAGATGGCATGGTCTCCTGTCAGTTCTTCAACAATTTGTGACCTGTGAGGGCTGTTATGGTCTAGTATTTCTCTATCATCTACAATTTCTTATGCACTTCATATGTTTTCATTTGAATGTGCCTTTCTATTTTCTCAGAAGCATATATAAGATGTCTAAGAGGTACAAAAAACAAAGCCTCCACTCTATCCTTTTACACCACGGCTTAATCAAAATTCGGTTAGCCCATCATTTGACAACCATGGGCGATTGTTGGGAGGGATTTTTAGCAAGAAATGGTTTTGTTTCTACCAGTCCTGTAGACGACCCTAATTCATGCGAGTCGTTAGTCAAAGAAATTCCCGCCAGTCTGATTAATAAGCCAACCACGAACCCCTTGGATGAATTAATGCCCAGTCAGGCTGTAGATTATGAGTGGAGTGAACCTCATGTGCGTAATTTGGATAGTGGCCATAATGCCAATGTGAAACCCTATGTCCACAAGTCTCACAAACAGTCAAAAAAGAAGCACACAATGTTAGGGTTCTGAAATAAAAGAGCTGGTCGACTCATTTTGAGAAGTTTGAGGAATCGATCTAAGCCTCATTTGAGCTTGATCGACCCCATCGAGATCAATGAGGATTCAGATCCTGAAATTGAAAATTTTCTCGCAGAAGAAGATCCAGATTGTCATAAATCGGATCCTAATCATCCATACGACTTTGTTAACAATCTTCCACCGTGTCTCAAGGATGAAGGTGAGTTCACTGGTATTAGGCTCGGTCCAGGGAAAGTAACAAGAAGTATTGATGCAACCAGTCTTGACTGTATGCTCCATCAATAGATCATTTCTCGTGTGCATTGTGAAGTGTGCCTACGTTGGATCAAACGATACTATATTGATATTCCTATCCTCCAAGCCCAAATTAAAACACTCACAAACCACAATGAATTACTCATGAAAGAAAATTGTGAACTCAGAGCAAATGAACAGAGACAAGCCAAACGTCTTAAGAAGACAAGCAACATTGTGATAAAGAATGCAGACAATGTGAATGCCATAATCAATTACAAGCTATCTTGATCCATGTTTAGTCATTGGTTTAAATGGTAAAACAATTTTTTCATTTTTATTACAGTCATGTTATTTTTTGAGTCAAATTGGTTAAAATTGGATTTCTTTTGCCAATATAAGACTGGCTATAGAATCTCACGATTCTATAGCCAAGTCATTTTTATATAAAATTTAGTAATTAGTTGTTAATAAATTATCTAACTTGTTCCTATTTCGTTTCCAGGATGTGGTATATCTTGATGTTGATTTTATGAGGTGGAACATGTTCGATTTAGATGATTAGTATCTCTTTCTTGTTCATTGTGTAAATAAAAAAACTTTTATTAGTATTTGAACATATAGTTTGATTATGAATGGCCGCTGGACCTCCATATTTGTAATATTTTGACCTCATGGGATATGATCCTATCCTGAGAGATAGGAAGATGAGATTTCCAAAAGACTCTTTAAATACACAACATTTTGTAAATGAAAGACAACTTGGCCTGGAACCAAAGATGGACGAATGATTTTTCAAGACTTAATGGAGCAACGTACACAAATTTGGCTTTAGTCCTTTGTAAATGGTGTTTCATTAATGCTTTGTTTTATTTAATCTTGGTATATTGATATGTCTTGTAGCTTTAGACTCAATGATATGTTATGTTTTAGGATATTCATGCTTTAAATATCGTTCATGATTTGATGTTCCAGATATTGAGACTGTGATTACCTTTTCAATTTAAATATCATGATTTCTCTTTGAGTGTTTAGTTGAACGATGAAATGAATGTGTTACAATCAGATTTATTTGACTGTAATCATTTGCGATCATAAGATCACATAATTAATTTGTGTTCCCTATTCTTTTTCTAAAATCCTGGTTGCCAATACATTCTATGAATTCATTCATAACAGTTTCATTATTAGTCTATTGCAGATTTATCTCGTAGGCATGGAAGCCGGATGCTCTTGATTCATACAGAGGCACAAACACATTTAACGAACTAATATCAGGTTAGCTTTTGTGTTTCTAATTTATTTCATTCATGTATTAGTGAAACCAACAAGTTTAGATTAGCCTTGACTATATGTACATCCGTGTTTCATAATTTAGTTAATTGAAGTTTTTTTAGATTTATAATTAGAAAATAGAAAATATTCAAATGTGCTTTCTTTTTTTGCTTCTCAAAAACAATTATTTTTACATTGATTTCGTAAGTTTCTAGTAAAACTTGCAACCTATAAATGCTGTTCATAAGCGATATTTTTATGTTTCCTTTTTCTGCTTAAATACATTTACAATAGTCATATTAGAGTATATATATATATATATATATATATATATATATATATATATATATATTATAGTTTTATGACATTAGTTGGTTTATCCCTTTTCTTTATTTTAGGACTTTAGATCGGCTAATGGATCCATTAAACCCGTCAGAATAGGTTATGCCAAACGGCTTGGGTTACTTGGACAGCCCCAGACCGAACCTGTTCTTCCAGTTGATGGCTTGTCAATTTTTCTCGTCAACAAATGGCGCTAGAAGGAGGGCTGATTTAAATTGATGGCACGTGGAAGTCGTAAGACTCCTCCCCCACACTCGCTCCCCTATAGTAACACGTAGTCTCTTGGACAACAATGTTACTTCTGAAACAACAATTACCTCTAACGAAAATCTTGAGATTCCCGTTGAACCGATAACACCGAATTCTCAAGGAGACAACATACAAGAAATTGTTCGCCAATCACTTATAAGGACACATAGTGTCTTGGCCCATATTAGACAACCTGGTAGGCCTCTTAATCAACCTTTAGATTTCTTAGATATCTGAGAACAACTTGAAGGCACTGGTCTTCTTGTAAACCCTTTAGAAAGTAATACTACAGATCTTGCCGAAACCCCTACTATCGGAGTTGGAGGATCTGGTATTCCACCTTCCTCACCTCATTCATCTCCATCCTCTTCAGGAGGAGAATCATCCGATGAAGGTAGTTCCTTTTTTGAACCATCTCAGCCTTCGATACCACCAACACCCATGGAAAACCAAAACAATCCTACCAGACCTTGGCTCGATCAAGATGCCGTGGCTATACCTGGACCTCAACACCCGTTACCAAAACACCCAGAGAAATGGTTGCCTAAGTTTGATCTAGATTCTAAACAATCTGCAGAGGATCACATAAAGTATTTTATGTTGGCCATTAGACTCCGAAGTGTAGAGCATGAAGATGTAGTATGTAGACTTTTTCCTTATACATTTGAGGGCAATGCCTCCACGTGGTAATTCGCCCAACAACCCTAGACCATTGTTTCTTGGGAAAAATGTGAAACCTACTTCTTAGAGAAATTTGGAGATGATAAATCCCCTGAAGTCTTGGTTATGGAGCTCTCCAGTCTAAAAATGAACCCTAAGGAGAAAGTAAAAGATTTTAACCAGAGATTCCTTACGTTAAAGAATCTAATTCCCACAGATTCCATGCCCGCTGAAAGTCTAATTGTTGCATATTACACCAAATCTCTACATAATAATATAGCAATTTGGGTTAAAAGGTCTAAAAAGTCTATATTGCTGGAAGCCTTTGAGGAGGCAAGCCAAATCGAAAAGGATATATTAAGCTTAAAAGACAGTCTCAATAATGAAGCTGAAATAGCTTCATCCTCTAAAAAGAAAATATAAATCCTTGCTAGGCCTCTCCAAGACAAAATCCAACCAAAAAATTTAGACTTAGAAAGCTTGCAAAAGGATTTCCAAAAATGATCAAACCAAGTCGTAGACTTGAAGAGATCAGCCGAAGAGGCATCCTTAATCAAATGAAGTTTTAAACCTCCTTTTAGAAAGCCTCCCCCCCCCCAACCGGACAAATCCGACCACTGAAGGTCTTCATTTCGAAATCTTACAATATGCCTTGCAAACTATTCTTGAAGCACATGATAACTCTGTCCCTCCTGAAAGTTCTATAGACGTAGTTGAGGAAGAAGTAGCTGAAGAAGAGGAATTATCTCCCAATATCTTTGGACACTTCTCTGATAGTATTTTCCAAGCAAACTTTGAAACTGTCCATCCTTACAACACAAGAAGCAAAACACAGAGCAAACCGTCTTTCGAAGTGAGTAATAACGTGCTTTCAAAACAGTGGAAACAAGATGAAATAAAACAAAGTTTAGCAGCCCCAGTTTTAGAATATGACTTGATTGAAGATCTGAAAAAACTAAGGGCTAATATTTTTGTTTTCAAGATTTTGAAATTTCCTCTTATTCTGCAGAAAATGCTTCAAAATATCGCAAAAAACAGTAAGAACAACGATTCTGGCAACAAGAAAACTGCAGAAATTAGTTCTAAAACAATCCAAAAGATCCCTACCAAAATGACATCTGAACCTCCAGATAAAAGGGATCTAATTGAAAAAACTGTATCAAATGTAGATAAAATTGTTTCAGGGACAACGACAAAAAATCAACAGAATTCTGCCGTTAACACTCGTAAAAATGTCTTGCCTTTCTTATTAACTTTTGAAATTTTCAATAGAAATGTACATAATTGCATGGTGGATTCTGACACATCATCAAATGTGATGCCTTTATCTATTTGCCAAAAAATTAACGCAGAAGTTCAACCTTCTAGTCTCAGAATCATTCATCTTGATCGGACAAACGTTAAGGTAATCGGTGAACTTAAGAATGTTCTGGTTAGGCTATCTTCTTATCCTAAGGTTCAACAAATTATTGACATCATTTTTGTTGACATCCCCGAAGTCTATGGTTTGTTTTTAAGCAGGGATTGGTCCGAACATCTGCATGGTTACTTTGCCACAGATTGGTCTCATTTGTGGTTGCCGAAAAACATACAGCCCAATAGAATCAGGATAAACCGCGAACGTTATCTCAAGCACACCATGACAGATTTGAACGATGCAAACAAACCTTTTATTGCATCTACTAATTCATTTGAAATGCAGGGAATGAACACCTTCTTTGGTAACTTCATGACCAAAATTTCCCCCTTCACTGATCCAGAGCAAGAATCGAGACTTATGACCTGCACTCAGTCATCAACTTTGCCAAGTGTGTCAAACATTGCTAATGATTGTCAAATATGGTCATTATACTTTGACGAATCCAAATCCAAAGAAGGAGCCGGTGCAGGATGTGTTCTCATCGATCCCGTAGGTAATAAGACTCTCATTGCATGTCGATTAGAATTCGAGTGCACTAATAACACCGTCGAATACGAAACACTTTTACAAGGGCTCAGGAAAGATTTGGATATGGACGTACAAAATTTAACAGTATTCGGTGATTCAAAGATCGTGGTTAGACATGTAAGAAATTCCATACATTGCTTATCACCACATCTGAAAAGTTATCAAACTGAGGTATGGAGTTTAATGCAAAAATTTTCGGCATTTAACATAAATTCCATTCCTAGACTAAGCAATTCGGAGGCTGATCTATTGGCTAATGTCACTTCTAAATTATTGCCTACAGAAGGTCATTCTCCTAATGCATTTTCGATTGAATTGTTGTTCATGCCGTCAATCCCAGACAACATCACCAATTGGAGAGTGTTCGATGATGACCAACAAATCATTAACTTCTTGCATATGGAGGACACCTTCCAAGGTGCTTTCATCGACGAAGGCACTCATGATGAAAACCTCCGTAACTTCATGGTAATATTAGATCCTAGATCTTCTGAATCGACGTCCGATATGGTAAACTCTATTCCTAGATCCGTTGTAAGACTAGAGAAGTTTTATGATTTGCATGATAAATTTAGAGGGTCAATTAATTGTAAAACGAACAATTCTTCATTGACTTATGAAACGATAAATCTAGGGACTAAAGATGATCCTCAAAATATCAATTTGAGAACGAGATGCTCCGAACAAGAACGATCTACCTTTATAAAATTGTTTAAATAATTCAAGGACGTTTTTGTCTGGACATATGATGATTTGAAAACATTCGATCCTAATATAATACAACATGCCATCCCCATCAAACCACACACTCAACCTTTTTAGCAGAAATTAAGAAAGATGCACCCCAAATTGGAACCCACTGTCAAGAAAGAACTAAATAAATTACTAAATGCAAAGATCATTTTTCCGCTGAGACACACACAATGGGTGTCTAATCTAGTTCCTGTAAGAAAGAAAAGTGGTGAAATTCGACTATGTGTCGATTTTCGTAACTTAAACTGAGCATCTGATAAAGACAACTATCCTATTCCTCCAATGGAACAAATTCTTTAGCAGGTATCTGGCTCCGAAAGACTATCACTATTAGATGGCTTTTTGGGATACAACCAGGTCCTCATGTCTCCCCCAGACCAGTTAAAAACCACCTTTCGTATCCCATGGGGAACTTATGCCTACAGGAAGATGCCTTTTGGGCTCATAAATTCCAGGGCCACTTTCCATAGAGCAATGGACATTTCTTTTTGTGGTCTCATAAATCAATTAGTAGTGGCCTATTTTGATGACGTTACCGTTTTATCTAAAAACAAGAAAGATCATTTGTCTCACCTTAGGGATGTTCTAGAATGATGTCGCAAGTATGACGTATCTCTCAACCCTAAGAAGTCAGTTTTTGTGGTAGAACAAGGGAAACTGCTTGGGTTCATAGTGTCCAGTGACAAAATGATCATCGATCCCAAAATAACTCAAGCCATTGCCAAACTCCCCCCCCCTTCCTCCAAAAAATCTATGCAATCCTTTTTAGGCCAAATTAATTTTTTCAGAAGATTTGTCCCAAGTTTCTCATAAATGGTAAGGCCCTTTCAAAATTTAATAAAAAATGATATTCAATACCATTGGGGACCCCAAGAAAGTCAAGCTTTTGATTCTATTAAAAAATCAATAATAGAAACTCATTCCTTGATGAGTCCTGATTTCTCTCAGGATTTCACTCTTTACACCTTCGCCTCCGACCGATCTTATGCTGCTGTGTTAACACAGAAAAATATTGAAAGAAATGAAGTACCCATTTCCTTCATGAGCTCATCTTTCAAAGGGAATGAACTAAATTACCCAGCTGTAGATCAACATGCGTATGCTGTTTTCAAAGCAGTGAAACACTTCCGGTCATATCTGCTGAAATCTAGAACTAAGGTCATCATTCCTTACCCTGCTATGAGAAACTTGTTAGTACAAAAGGAACTGGGTGAAAAATGAGAAAATTGGATGACATCGTTACAAGAATATGACCTCGAAATAACCCCTGCACAAATTGTTAGAGGTCAGGGCCTATGTAAACTAGTGGCTGATTCAGTTGAAGAACAAGAAAGTCAAATTAACATCTCAATTGTAAATAAGCACAACGAGACACATGTCAGTTGTACACAAGTTATTTCTAGTTCTTGGTATGACGATATTAAATTTTATTTAACACATGGATCTGCTCCTCCCCATCTCGATCCTAAAAATAGAAGAGCACTCAAGTTAAAATCTGCATCTTTCCAATTAATAAATGATGTGTTGTTTCAAAATAATTTTGATGGTGTTCTTATGCGTTGTTTGGAAAAAGATGAAGCAGAAAAAGTGTTATTTGAGCTTCATGCAGGTGAAGCTGGTGGAAACTTCGGTGGAGACACCAATTCTCACAAAGTGCTAAGGGCTGGGTATTATTGGCCCACGTTGTTTAAAGATGCCCACACTCTGTGCCGTAAATATATAATATGCCAAAAGGCCACTGGACGGGTAAAAAAGCAACATTCCCTTTGCAGTCTGTTACTATGGATTCACCTTTTCAGCAGTGGGGTCTTGACATCATAGGACCAATCAACCCTTCTTATTCATAACATCACAAGTATATTATCACAACGACAGATTATTTTACTAGGTGGTCTGAAGCTGCACCTTTGAGAGTGGTAAACATGAATAAGGTGATATATTTCCTTAATTCGAATATCATTACTAGATTCAACATCCCGAATGTTTAGTATTCGATAACACATCTTATTTCTCATCCCTGGATATGAATGTATTCGCATTATAAAAAGGGATTAAGTTGAAATATTTTGCCAGCTACTACCCTCAAGGAAACTGTCTAGCAGAATCAACAAACAAAAACTTGATCAAGATTATCAAGAGTACAGTTTCTAAAAATCACAAGAACTGGCACAACTCACTATTTAATGCACTTTGGGATGATAGAGTGACACCAAAAACCTCTTTTGGTAATTCCCCTTTCTTTCTTGTCTACGGAAGAGAAGCGATTCTCCCTCCACATGTTCTGCTTCATTCTCTGCAATTGTCGCAGAAAGTTCAAGAAGAGGAATGCCCTCCTCTTTAAAGTCGAATTAATGCCTTATTAAAACTAGAGGAAGTAAGAGCACAAACAAAGAAGAAGTTGGATCAACATCAACAGATTGTAAAAATATGGTTTGATTCAAACTCTTCTTCAGATAGGAACTTTGAGGTAGGATATTTGGTTCTCAAATGGGATAAGCCTCACGAGGGAAAAGGGGAACACACCAAATTCCAGAACCTATGGTTGGGACCGTTCACAATCTCTGAAAAACTAGGTCCTATCTCTTTCTGTCTTCATGATTTGGAGGGAGGGCCAGACACTTTTCCAGTGAATGGCCAAGCTCTCAAGAGGTATTTTTCCTGATGACTCCAGATTCACCTCTGTACATATTTTTCCTTTTTAAAATTTTCTTTTTATTTTTGATTTTGGTTATTTTAATTTTGTTTGTTTTTCATTTCTTTCTAAATAAATTTATTTTTGTGCCACCATTTAGTTCATGAAAGGAAACCAGAATGTCTCATCATAAAGCAACACTCAAGGTTATTTCAAGGCATCAGTGCTGTAAGTTGTTGAAAATCAAACTAGAAAAAGACACTTCCTCTTCAGAATAATCTTTCTAGTTTCACTTTATAATAATGAGAAGATACGATCACCATTAAAACTCTTTATGCTGTCCCTGTTTTTAAAAGAAAACAACTCAAGCACTACTACATATGGGCGGATTATTCCACGAAAATTTTCCACGCTTCCACTAGTTTCATATTTTTTTTAAACAGGGCGGGATTTTCGTCGCTATTGTCACGAAAGTTCGTCGCAATATCGACGAAAATCTTAATTTAACCTAGTCGGGATTTTCATTTCTATAGAGACAAACTTTCGTGGCAATAACGATGAAAATTTTGTCTATCTCATTAGTCGGTGTTAACGGCTAGTTGACTATTTTATCTATATATACGTGACTTTAAGAGACTTTGCAACACAATTGCTATAGTTGCGACACTGTTCTTGGCTTTTGTTTGAGATGTTTATTGTTTTCGTCACCCAATGGTTGAAAAAATCCAATTCTCGATCTTCATAGCTTGGATTTTGAACTTGCAAGGTTAGTATGCTATTTTTTATTGATGTACTCATTTAACTTGTAATTTTTTTTTCAAATGTCCAAATTGCATTTAGCTTATTTTTTCCTTGATAATATATTTATATAATATGTGTAGTT
>ML778605.1:742944-800256 GCA_009831015.1 Picea engelmannii | reverse complement strand
ATCTTGTTTTTAGGAACAGTCTTGAGAATCTCTCGATTCTCAAGCTGTTCCATTAATTACAAAGAATCATTTATGCAACTTGAAAATCAAGAATAGTAAAAACAAGAGAAATATCAGTTCCAACTTTTGTTCTTGCAAGATTTATTCTGTCAAGTAGCTGGGCAAATCCTCTTTCCACTTGGTAACAACCTTCTTCTTTAGTCCTGGTGTTTCAACAAATGTTCCTATCAATGGATCCAGAGTTTCAGTAACGATAAAACAATAGCGTGTTACATTCCAATATTCTAGCGACAACATAACTATGAGCATCCTTCTTCCTCTGTTTCAACAAACTGCAGTCTTCTACATTAATTGATCAACATCAACTCGAAATAGGTTACATAATCCAAATTCACATGTAAGTTATGCATAAATATGATAAAGGAATTAATAGCTTGTACCTGTTTTAGGAATGGATGATTTTGCAATAAGGCTTAGAATATGATAGGATTAATTAGATAAATCATGAAGGAAAAAGGTTGAAAAATGATAGGAAAAAGGGAAATGTGGTCACCCAACATCTCCCCCCAACTGTGCATTTTGCATGTCCTCATGCAATTCTTACTCACTTTGAATTTGAATCGGGCAATGGGCCACTCGAATGAAAATTGCTGAAACTGTAAGACCCTTCTGTCTTTTCTGTTGCTTTCTTGAAACCATTTGTCTCAACAATCCTTTCCCAACACTGCTTCTCCATCTTCTTGATGATTCTAAACTTTGGCTGATGCTTTTCTAGAGGCATCCAGATGAGGGGAAAATGAAACTTCAGTCCTAGCCATCTTGCTCCCCTTGATTGCACACAATTGATATATCCTTCAATTCTTGATAGGGCATAGGTAAAGTTCTCATAATGATATGGATCCATTGATCTCAATGCTTTTGTGGACACCTCCCATATGGATTTCCTACCATCCAAGGCCAATGATTGTTGTTTTAAAATAGTGCATCTGCATGATTCAAGCATCATTCTTTGGAGTTTTGTTATTAGCCCGTTCAGGCTGTGAAAGAATATCCTGGTGCTTTTTAATAATGGTGCTGCCATCAAGTGGTTCACCTCTTATCCATAAGGAAGCATTTACTTCATTTTTACGAACTGGCTGAAAAGCATTTCTCCATGTAACATGATTATTGACAAAAGAGGTGAAAGCTCTTATCTGAATATCCCCAACCAAAGGTGTGATATTATATCTTTTGTCCACAGGACAAGAAAACTCATGCAAGTAAAGTTCATAGAGTAAATGTTGTTCTTCAATCTCATTGTGAGAGAAGGTATCCATAAAATCATAACTGAGTGCTATCTTATGGGGTCTACCTTCTTTAACAACTTTTATCTTAAAAAGAGTCATCTTCTCATAAAGAAAGACAGAGTAAGAGGGAGAGGGACTTCTGTAGATTAGTACTTGCTCCACCAAGTTATACATTGTTTGTATGTTTTTCTGCAGCTCTGCCACACTCTGTTTTAAATTCTTCAACTCTTTCAAGTCAGTCTGCAAATCTTCCCATTTCCGATTCCAAGTTGTTAATTCTTGAGCCCATTTATCTCTTAACTGTTGGACATTTCTCTCTTGTGTTGTTAATGGAATCATACCAACCTTTACCAAAAGAGTTTGTTGTTTCCATTTTGCACCTTGTGCCGCCATTAACCAAGGTTCTGTCTGAATAGCTTCATCAACTAGTTCACAAGGAGCATCGGTTTGTGTAATTGAATCAAGCAACTCTGAAGGATTTTCAGTCTGTGTTTCTTGATTCATTGTTTTGAATGGAGGTTCTTGTGTTGCAGTAGAAGCACTTTCAGATTGCATAACGTTGGTCACTAGTTCTTGTGTTACAGTGTCTCTTGGTACCTGAATTACTTGATAACCAGCTTCTGTATATAAGTCTCCACATTCCTTGCACATATACTCCTCATCTCCAAATTCTATTTCATCTTTGGACTTACCTACTACTTCAACATCCCTAGATAAAACACATAAGGTGCAGGATTCCATCTTATCCCTTTTGAATGCTTCCAGTTCTAATTGAAGATGTCTGATTTCCTCTCGCAACATTTCATTTTCTGCAACCAATGTAGCAATTTGACTTCCATCTTCTTGTTTCTTCCTTTTTCTTTCTTCCTCATTTTCAGTAGTAGGTTCTTGTGTATTAGCATAAGTTGGATTATGTCCCACATTCACATCATTTGCTTCCATTCCTATGCTGTTAACTGGTTCTTGTGTGACAGTTACAACATCATTTTCTTTTGCTGCGCTGTTGACTGGTTCTTGTGTTACAGTCACAGTATCTGAGTTAGGACATAATGGTGAGAGTGGGTGAAGAACTGAAATTTCTATGTTTATGGTTTTGAGCTAAGCTGCTTCTGCTGCTACTGCTGCTCTGGTTCTTCTTCTGGGAAAGGTAGAAACAAAAGAAACATACTTCCTTTTTCTCTGTGCTGAGGGTGCAGGTTATTCTTCTATTACTATATATGATTGTAAGTCATCTATGCAAGGGTTCTCAAGAATTTCAATTGTTTCCTTGTGTGGTAAATTCTTGGAAGAATCATCACGCAGAGCGGATGATTCTTCTTCTTTTCCTCCATTGTCGTCTTCGACAATCTTCATTTCTGTAGCCTCATCTGAACTATCATACTCTTGTAATAATCCAAGACTTCCCTTATCTTCTTCCATTGGCTCCGGGCTTCTGACTATAACCCCATCCCCTGTTTCTTCAGTTGATTCAGACTGATCATCTTGGGGTATTTCTACTTGTTCATCATTTTCCTCAAGAATGCCCCTAGGTGGATTTCCCAACTCAACATGATCCTATGGTTGCAGTTCATTAGGTAACCCCTCTACCCGTTTTATTAACAAATTGATCAGTCAATGATGCATTAAATAGGTTAATGGTACTCTAGAGGTCGTAGCATAATGTGCCATATTATGCAGGGATTTTAACAGAAAATAGGGCATATTAATAAGCTTTTGATGGCGCATATGAGATAACAGAATAAAATCTGAATTGAAAACAAACTTATATCTGCCCACACAAGTAATGTATATTTTTACAAACTCAGTGACTTGCTCCATGGATGTGGAAGAGACTCCAATGCTGTTCCTTTTCCTCGTGGCCGCACAACCTCTCCTTCCCTCAAAAAGTCATCTTTAGCAGTGGGAACTGGAGTCTTATGAACGAAACACTATTCTCCAGTTCTGGGCAGATGGGTAACTTTTGCAATAATTTCCTCCGTTACAGGTATTCTCATTCCTTGGACCATAGACTGTTCACCATCCAAATTCCTGGCAAACTCTAGTGCATCATTTTCATTGAACCCCTGTAGTTTCTCAAAGTAAACAATCCATCCTACATTTTCAAAAATGTGATACACTTCTGGGTCTTGGAGTATAGCATTCAAATTTTCTAGTTCATGACGCACCACCAATCCCCCCATGACGTTGATACCAATGTCCACAGTCTCATTTTTTCACAAAAAGGAATAGCACAGTCTCCATTTCCAAATCCAAGAGAAATCGAACGCAGAGGTAATAATTATTCCTTCATCACATCCATTCACAACTTAACACGTAAATGAGGATGACTTACCTGGATTACTTACCAGGCAGATTGTGCTGATGTGTTCGCCGCTCCTCTGTTTCTCTCGTTGGCAAGCGATCATGTCCATGGAGAGACTCGCGTGACAAATAATGCCATGGGTGAGAGATGGTGGTTTCCAATGTTCTTTTGTTTACCACGTGATAGAAATTGAGAGTCTTAATCAACTTGACAACGATTTGACAGTGATTCAACGCCATTGTCCTTTAGCAGAATTTAGTATGGAGACACCAAGAATATTAGCGAAGTTCCAACGGTTCTAGCAGTGGATGTAGTAGAGTTTCAACAGATGGCGGCGAATGTAGCGGAGTTTCAACAAAGAATATTAATTGAACTGGGTCTTGAGCCTAGGGGGTATCCACTTCTAACCCATAGACCAAACCCTAGATAAGATAAACCTTAAGGGGATAGCCACTCCTAACCCTTAAAGAAAATCTTAAGGGGATCCACCTCTCATTCTTGAACTAATGCCTTGAAAATATAATCATTCTTGCATGTTTTATTTATATGCTTGGGATACCCATGCAATTGTAAATAAAGGATATAATTCTCTTCAGCTTATATCCATTATCATCTAGAGTGTGGATTGAATTTTTTTTGAGAATTTATTATATCTACTACACATGATAAATGTAGATATTCCAAAATGCAACTTTACATGAGTGAAGAAGATAATTACATCTTGTTTTCATGTTTCAACATGGTATAAAAACTACCATATTATTTAGTCTAGTTTAATCTAAAATGTATATCGACTTTATAGCTTCAAGCTTTGCACATGAACTTATTCTTGGCTCTCCTTTATTAACAACAAAATTATGAAATTTATACTTGGCTCTCCTTTCTTGGTTCCGCCATTGTGTATCATGTGAAATTTTCTTTGATTTCAAATGAAATTTCAAGTTTCATTAGATTTAATATTGATGCATTACAATTCTTTCAAGTCAAAGCTTCAGTTACTTGGTTTTCAATTGCAATGAATTGAAAGGGTATACTTGCCTTTTCTAATGTGCATTGAAGAGACACTTCATTCCTAAATAATTTGCTAACCCCATGAATTACCTTGGTTCAATTAAATTACTCTGCTGCAACTTGCTATAACTCTGTTGCAACTCACTATAACTATGCTGTAACTCTGCTGCAACACTATGCTGTAACTGTACTTTCTCCTTCAAATTTTGTGTTGTTAATCCACTTGCTGTTACTCACTATTACTCTACTGCAACTCGCTATAACTCTGCTGCAACACTTTATGTAACTCTGCTACAACTTACTATAACTATGCTGTAACTCTGTTGCAACACTATGCTATAACTGTACTTTCTCCTTCAAATTTTGTGCTGTTACTCCACTTGTTGTTACTCACTATTACTTTGCTGGAACTCGCTATAACTCTGTTGCAACTCTTTCTGTAACTCTTCTACAACTCACTATAACTATGCTGTAACTTTGCTGCAACACTATGCTGTAACTGTACTTTCTCCTTCGAATTTTGTGCTGTTACTCCACTTGCTGTAACTCGCTATAATTATGCTGCAACACTTTCTGTAACTCTGTTGCAACTCACTATAAATATGCTGTAACTCTGCTGCAACACTATGCTATAAATGTACTTTCTCCTACGAATTTTGTGCTGTTACTCCACTTGCTGTTACTCACTATTAATCTGCTGCAACTCGCTATAACTCTGCTGCAACTCACTATAACTATGCTGTAACTATGTTGCAACACTATGTTGTAACTCTGCTGCAACACTATGCTGTAACTGTACTTTCTCCTTCGAATTTTGTGTTGTTACTCCAAGGAGGCTACAATAAACAAGTTCGAGAAATGGTTTTAAGATATCATCCATAAATATTATAAGTGTTGTCATAGTATTGTGTAATATAAATTGCATAATGACTCACTCATGCAATCCATGTGTTTTTTTGAAAGTAATATTCCAAATTATTCTTTGTGTATATTTTCATATTGGTATCCTTACTTCTAATCCAAATTCATGATAACACATGCTTACAATATTTGGTTAATTAGTGCCTTGATTATTTGTAGGGGATATATATATTACAATATATTACAATATTACAATGTAATAGTAATGCCATATTACAATGTAATATGGCATTACCATATTACATTGTAATATGGCATTACCATATTACATTGTAATATGGAATACAATATGGTATACCATATTTCATGTAATTTTTTTTTTAAACTAAATTCATCATCGCAATATCGACGCAAGTTCGTCGGACATATTTTACTATTTTACCACAACCATTTCTATAGCGAYGCAACTTCGTCGCAATTTTCCACGAATATTCGTCGCATATACAACATGTGCGTCGTAAATTTGGTTTTGAGATATTGGACTCGTCGATATTACCACAGATTTTTGTCCCAAGTTGCGACGGAATTTCGTGGCACGTTCAACAACTGCGAAATAAAGTTATTGGCTTGGCATAACTTTTCATCCAAATTGTGACGAAGTTTTGTCGTAATTGCCACATTTCTTTGTTGTTATTGCGACGATAGTTCGTCGTAATTGCGACGATGAACAAGGTTAACCGATATTGAAGGTGGTGAAACGTGGAGAGATAATTGCGTCGATGTTTCCACACACACTTGGATCGTGGATATAGCGACGAAATTATTCCGACGAAAAAAAATATTGGCTTTCGTGGAAATTGCGATGGATAAGTGTGCAATATCAATGAAAAACTGTCGCAAATTTGCTCATATGTACTAGTGAAGTATGTCTTCCTGTACTTGAAAATTTATTCTTATAGATCATGATGAAGGTCATCAAGCAAAAAATTAAAGTTTGAAAATATTAGGTGTTTTGGAATCTGAAATTTTCTGCATCACCCCTCTCTTCTGAAGATAAAAAAAACTTATGTTAAACTATAAATAACTTCTAGAGAGATGTGGGAAGTGTCTGTAAACCCGCCTAGATACTGAACAGGTCTACAAGAAGCGGGTAAATGCATGCATGATTCCAAGACAACTTCGCAGGGGCACTGAACATGCCCGTTGGTAGCGAAGCAATGTTGGGTTCAAGAAAATTACCAGGTATAAATTTTGATATTAATCATGAAATGTCCTTCATATGGAATTGATAAATTCTTGGACATGATAGAGGCACTAGAGTGGGTTAATTGACATCCCTGCCGAGGCTATGGATGCCTGTTGGCAGCAACGACCTTGTCAACAATATCAAAGTCATTCGCTTGAATATCGTTTCTCTCGTAATTAAAACTTGTCACCAGATTTCATTTGAACAGAAAGACATATGGCACTATACTATGTGATGTTTTTGAGTTTGATTGGGATACTTGAATTACTATCGACTGTTCTTTAAATTTTAAACCATTCTGATCTGTCCTAACATGAATTCTCTGGTGATGCAGAGATAACTGCTTTTCCTAGTAAGTCGCCACTATTGGTAGCCCTACATGTTTTCACTATTTGAACGATAAGAGACACTTTCTGTAGCTTCCTTCACCTCATATTATCATTTAGGATGATTACTGGGTTATAAAATATGTTTGATAACTCTTTAATTTTTTTTTTGCGTTTTCATGCTTGATTCATGACTGGAAGCATGAATCAAGTAGGAAAACTTAGTTTTGTATTATATCCCTATTCAAAACATTCTTTTAAAGGGTCATTGTGCTTGCATCTACTTCATATTTAATACTTGAATGATTTTCCTTTTGAGTTTATTGAATGTTGATATAACACCTATGTTGATTCACATCTGAATTGTAAACATATTTATTTGAACCCTTTGCAAATCAACTATAGTCATTGCTAGACATGGGAATTAATGCACAAGTATCGTATCCTGTACTTGATCTTTGGCTGGCATAGTGAATTGACATGATTTTCATTATGAGTTGAGGGTTTGTGTTATGATTTGTACTCGAGGTTTTCATTACTAGGAGCGCTCGAACTTCATGACCGAAACCTTGATGTTTATACTATGATTGCGTAGAGGTTTTGCTTGTTTTGTTTCCATTTTATTCGCTCAGACTTTTTTTTCTCCTGCTCCTGCCATCTAAACCCACAACTAGCTTGAGTCGCCCCTATTATAGTCTGGTCATACTCTTAATGGATCCTGTTATCTGAATAGAGCCGAATGGCTCTCAAGCGTTGCTGTCTCATGATGATGCAGTTGAAGATTTGAAAGGCCAGGGCTGGGAGAATTTCATTAAGAGGTTCGACGGGTATAACCTTCGCGTGGCCAAGGAATTCACACAAAATTTTGATGGGTATAGGGTGAAATTTGGAGATATTCAGTTGGAGGTGACTGAAGAGTTTATGAGCGAATCCATCAGGCTTCCATCCACCGGTCAGAAGTGGTTTAATAATTTGAAAATTGAAGTGCCTTGGAGCCTCTTCGTGACCTCCAGAAAGATCGATGGCTGTGAAAAAGATATTTTTGTTTCTCTGCTTAAGGTTAGATGGCATGGTCTCCTGTCAGTCCTTAAACAGTTTGTGACCTATGAAGGCCATTATGGTCTAGTGTTTCTCTATCATCTACGGTTGCTGATGCACTTCATAGGTTTTCGTTTGAATGTGCCTTTGTATTTGCTTAGAAGCCTATATAAGATGTCTAAGAGGTACAAAAAACAAAGCCTCGGCTCCAGCCTTTTCCACCATGGCTTAATCAAAATTCTGTTAACCCATCATTTGACAACCATGGGCGATTATTGGGAGGGATTTTTAGCAAGAAATGGTTTTGTTTCTACCAGTCCTATAGATGGCCCTAATTCGGGCGAGTTGTTAGTAAAATAACTTCCTATCAGTCCAATTAATAAGCCAACCATGAACCCCTTGGATGAAGTAATGCCTAGTCAGGTTGTAGATTGTGAGTGGAGTGAACCTCCTGTGCATAATTTGGATAGTGGCCATAATGCCATTGTGAAACCCTATGCCCACAAGTCTCACAAACAGTAAAAAAAAGAAGCACACAATGTTAGGGTTCTGAAATAAAAGAGCTGGTTGGATCATTTCGAGAAGTTTGAGGAATCGATCTAAGCCTCATTTGAGCTCGATCGACCCGATCGAGATAAATGAGGATTCAGATCCCGAAATTGAAATTTTTCTCACAGAAGAAGATCCAGATTGTCATAAATCAGATCCTAATCAGCCATACGACTTTGTTAACAATATTCCACCATGTCTCAAGGATGAAGGCGAGTTCACTGGTATTAGGCTCAGTCCAGGGAAAGTAACATGAAGTATTGATGCAACCAGTCTTGACTGTATGCTCCATCAACAAATCATTTCTCGTGCGCATTGTAAATTCTGCCTACGTTGGATCGAATGATACTATATTGATATTCCTATCCTCCAAGCCTGAATTAAAACGCTCACAAACGACAATGAATTACCCATGAAAGAAAATCATGAACTCAAAGCAAATGAACAGAGACAAGCCAACCGTCTTAAGAAGACATGCAACATTGTGATAAAGAATGCAGATAGTGTGAATGCCACAATAAATTCCGAGCTATCTTGATCCATGTTTAGTCATTGGTTTAAATGGTAAAATAGTTTTTTCCCTTTTATTACAGTCATGTTATTTTTTGAATCAAATCGGTTAAAATTGGATTTCTTTTTCCAATATAAGACTGGCTACAAAATCTCATGATTCTGTAGCCAAGTCATTTTTATATAAAATTTAGTAATTAGTTGTTAATAAATTATCTAACTTGTTCCTATTTCGTTTTCAGGATGTGGTATATCTTGATGCTGATTTTATGAGGTGGAACATGTTTGATTTAGATGATTAGTATCTCTTTCCTGTTCATTTTGTAAATGAAAAAAACCTTTTATTAGTATTTGAAGATACAATTTGAGTATGAATGGCTGCTGGCCCTCCATATTTGTAATATTTTGATCTCATGGGATATGATCCTATCCTGAGAGATAGGAAGATGAGATTTTGAAAAGACTCTTTAAATACTCAACATTTTGTAAATGAAAGACAACTTGGCCTGGAACCAAATATGGACGAATGATTTTTCAAGACTTAATGGAACATCGTACAACATTTTGGATTCAGTCCTTTGTAATGGTGTTTCATTAATGTTTTGTTTTATTTAATCTTGGTATATTGATATGTCTTGTAACTTTAGACTCAATGATATGTTATGTTTCAGGATATTCATGCTTTAAATATCGTTCATGATTTGCTGTTCCAGATATTGAGACTGTGATTACCTTTTCAATTTAAATATCGAGATTTCTCTTTGATGTTTAGTTGAACAATGAAACTAATGTGTTACACTCAGATTTATCTAATTGTAATTATTTGCGATCATAAGATCACATAATTAATTTGTGTTCCCTATTCTGTTTCTAAAATCCTAGCTGCCAATACATTCTATGAATTCATTCAGAACAGTTTCAGTATTAGTCTATTGTAGATTTATCTCATAGGCGTGGAAACCATATGCTCTTGATTCTTACAAAGGCACAGACACATTTAACAAACTAATATCAGGTTAGCTTTTGTGTTTCTAATTTCTATCATTCATGTATTAGTGAAACCAGAAAGTTTAGATTAGCTTTGACTATCTGTACATCTGTGCTTTATAATTTAGTTAATTCAAGTTTTGTTAGATTTATAATTAGAAAATAGAAAATATTCAAATGTGCTTTCTTTATCTGCTTCTCAAAAACAATTATTTCTACATTGATTTCGTAAGTTTTTAGTAAAACTTGCAACCTGTAAATGCTGTTCATAAGCGATATTTTTATGTTTCCTTTTTCTTCTTAAATACATTTACAATAGTTATATTAGAGTATGTATATATATAAATTATAGTTTTCTAACATTAGTTAGTTTATCCCTTTTCTTTATTTTAGGACTTTAGATTGGCTAACGGAGCCATTAAACCCGTCAGAACAGGTTATGCCAAACATATTGGGTTACTTGGACAACCCTGGAACGAACCTGTTCTTCTAGTTGACGGCTTGTCAATTTTGCTTGTCAACACAACCAAAGTATGGTAAAGGAAACCCTAACTCACATAATAGTCAACCTCAAGACAACCAGTCCAAGCCACAGAAAAATAAGGGCAATGGGAAGGAGAAGAAGGACACTGGGAAGTGGTGCGACTTCCACAAAATCCCTTGGCACAACACCGATAAATTTCGCTCGAAACAATCATTGGTAGATGAGATCAAAGAAATAGAGCCGAGCTCTGACTCAAAATATGATTCATACAATAATATAATGAGACATATAATTGATGCAGAATGCACTGCTACTATCATGACCACAACAATCTAACCAGAAGAACCAAATGATTCTAAGGAGGGAGAAAACCTTTTCCATTCATAGATGTGGATGAAGGGGACCCCACTGCATTTTATTATTGATAGCAGAAGCTAGAATAAACTTATCTCAGCAGAGGTCTTCAAGCAGTTGGATTTACCGACAACACCACACCCACAACCATACAACATTGGATGGCTTCGCCAGGGACGAGATCTTCGTGTTGACCATCAGTGCCACCTGTCATATGACATCAAGCCCTTCAAGGATGGTGTATTGTGTGATGTTGCCCCATTGGAAGTATGTGATGTTTTGTTAGGAAAACCCTATATGTGGAGACATCATGTTGTTTATGAGTCTCAACCCCGTAGCGTCATTGTTACTTTGGGGGGTTATCCCTACAAGATACTAGAGGTAGTTCCGACTACTGTCTCAACAAAAAATTGTGGCAAAGTAATCTCTCATACCACAAAGTTTAGCCTCATCACAATTTGGTTAGAATATAAGGACACTAAAACCAATACATCCTCAACCCAAGACCCTTTTAGCCAACCGAAGCATATCGAAAATATTGTAGAAGAGCACCAAGATATTCCTACTGCACCTACAAGGGTGCCTCCACACTGCCCAGTCAAACCAAGTTATGATAAATCCCTTCATGTTCTTCATGCTGGATATTCACGGAAAGAGTCCTCCGACACTCATGAAGATCATGTAACCAAATTGGTTAAACATATCCAACACCTCCAACAACAAGTTCATAACAACCTTCAACAAGCTAAGTAGGATAGCTTCTTCAACAAGGAAATCAACTCACCAAGGTTCAGATTCAATGAAATATTCCCTAGGGACTTGACGCAATCGAGACCATTGCTTCCTAAGGAGGGAAGAATGATCTAGGAAAAAATCAGTGGCCACCCACCTATTCCACTGGCTCAAAACAGGGGTTTCCATCTTCGTAGTTTTTCTATATTTTTTCGGGTCCTAAACTTCTGGGGTTGTTTTGAGGCCCTAAACAAAAGTTTTTGGGCCCACCACAGTCACACTAAAAGATTTAACTTGAGTGTGATGAAAAAATTCTTTGTCCTCAGATAGACCTTTCCAACGATCTATCATGCACCCCAAACAAAGATCATATGCAAAAGTTACGCCCTTGGGAAGTTTACGTACCAACTACCTCCATTGGGGCCCGCAGGCCTTTTGGCGTTTCATCTTCCAGGGTTAGGGTTTTGGATTTTATTTATGTTAAAAAGGCCTCTGGAGACTTATTGTAAACATCATCATCTTCTTTTGAATGAGCGTAGCCATCACATCTCTTCTCAGAGATAAGATGCCACCATTTTAGCGAGTCATTCACTATGTAATTTTACAGTTTCTGTACATTCTCTCATTAATAAAAATTGTGCATTACTATATATCTACGTTTTATTGCAAAATATCTATATATTTCATTGTTATATCTCTACCTCTATTTTGTTCTCAAAATAATCCAGATCACACTCTGAGGGTAGGAAGTCCCCCACCTTGGATGTTGCATCTGTTTGAGGATGTTAAGGTTTTGTTGGATACCGTTGCCCATGATGAGGATGATACACCTATTTGGAGAGGTTATGGATACCTTTCCTTGATTATTCCATGCTTGAAGGCTAAGACATTGCACATGTATGAGATAAATTCATGCTTGAGGATGGTGTGATGTTTGTTTGAGATGAACTAGCATTTGGATGATGATTTGGCACCTTGTGGATGAGGAGATGTGGCTTTCTTGATGAGGAGGCATGGACTTTGATAATGATTTTCACCTCTTTGGAGAGAGACATGACTTTTGGAGTTTTGTACCCCTTGAGGAGATGATGTCACCCTCTTTTATCCTTCTACACTCACACGTGTGGAACTTTTAGAGGACATTTTCATGTTTTAGCATTATATCATTGTTTTAGAGGAATTTTTTTGGGGTTGACCTAAGACCTATCCACCTTGTATCATAGATTCTTATGTTCTATGAGATTTTTAGAGAGGTTAAGCGCTTGGTTTTTGTTATGGGATTTTTCCCCTGTGACTTTAGGTCTTGTCAAAATAGAGCTTGACCATATACAAAAGACAGAACCTACCCTCACATACAAAACTTGCAATGAAATAACTACCTAAGGATAGAGGAAAAATAATTTCACACATTATATCCCATCGGTTGATGTTGTTCCTCACTCTTGACCCTTGATCTGCTCATGATCTCTTCCCAAACTAATCTGTAAAATGAGATCAAGAAAATGTTGCAACAAGGTAGTTATAGGATCAAATTATACATTCAATATATAGATAAATTCAAATATGTGAATCGAATTGACATTCAAAGGTAAATTGAACAATATCACACAAGTATGGAGGGAAATAAAATTCTTTTATTATAAACAATAGAAATGAGTGGTTAAAACCTAACTCCAACCGCCATCACTGCCTCGAAGCAACCACCCAAGTTCCTCCAATGGTCCTCAAGCATCAACTCAACATGATTTCTGTTCCTCAGATGGCTCAATAGGGATATGAACACACCCTATAGTCACATATGACAGAGAAAATGAGTATTGGAAAGCAAGTTCTAGAATCAAGGGGATGCTACTCAGAGGATAGGGGAGATAGGGAAGCTTGCAAATTCTTTAGCATAACATTACACCTTGGTTTTACCTCTCATCTATTCCCCCAAAGGTGCCTTTATACCATCCTTAAGGGGTTGAGGTGGTTGAATTCCGTTGTGCATGGGCTCATGGGAGGTTAGGAACGAGACCAATGGAAAACTCCACCTGAAAAAGTGGAATTATTTTATTTTTCATATTTTTTGAGGGCATCATTGAGTTGCAAAATAGCAAGGTGTGGATATCTGTGATTTGCAAAATGGTGACTCACAGATGGAAACAAGTGGTGTTTTTTAAGTAATTTTGATCAGGGAAGTTGGGATTCAAATTTGCAAGCTAGAGATAAGGACTAAGCCATATCACAAGTGAAAATTATGTGGAAATTGTGGTATAACACTACCTCAACCTACTCAAATATCACCAAAGGAAATGAAGGAAACAAGAGAAAAAAAGACTATGCTTTGGTTGGAATAACAAATGGTCAAAAGGGCATAAATGTCAAAAAACAAAATTGTTTACCTTGGATAATAATGATGAAGAGTAAATGGAGGCATATGTACAAAGGGATTAGGAAGGACTTGTGAACTTAAAAGAGTAGGAAAAATATGTAGAAATTATGCACAATAATGACAGGGGTGAAATATCCGTTGATGCATTGACAAGTTTTTTAGCACCTCAAACCCTTAAAATTCTAGGATACATTAAGAAGAAAAAAGGTCATAATGATTATTGACTTAGGTAGTACCCATAACTTCATTGATAAAATATTAGCAGAGAGCCTCAATTGTTTTGTGTATCCAGTGACAAATTTTCAAGTTTTTGTTGCTAATGGAGGGAGTATTGATTATGCAGAAAAATGCCACAACATTAAACTTAGTATGGGAGAATATAACTTAGAAATCCCAATGTATTCCATTCCCATTGGAGGAGTATATGTTCTGGGGATTCAATGGTTGAAAACATTAAGTACAATTTATACAAACTCTAAGGAATTATTCTTGGGATTCAATGGTTGAAAACATTAAGTACAATTCTACAAACTATAAGGAATTATTCTTGAAATTTGAATTGGAAGGAATTAAATATGAACTCAAAAGGTTAAAATATGGAACTTCTCAGGTCATCATCTCTCATAGAATGAAAAATATATTAAAAAAGTGTAGTAGGGGAGCTGTGGTTAGACTTTATTCTATGCAAGTAAAGAAGGAATATGAAAATATTCCAGAGGAATTAAAATGGACCTTGGGAAAGCACCATAAGGTATTCCAAGAAATTCCGAAAGGGATACCTCCACCTAGAGATCCTGAACATCAAATTGAACCAATACCTGGAAGTACTACTCCTAATCAAAGGCCTTAAATATATCCTCATAAAAAAAAACAGGAGATTGAGAAAATGGTACAAGACATGCTGGATTTAGGTATTATTCAACCAAGCATGAGTTTATTTTTAGCTCCAGTAGTTATGGTGAGAAAAAAATATAATTCTTGGAGGACGTTTCCTTATTATAGAGATTTAAACAAAATCACCATAAAGGTCAAATTATCTATTCCAAATATTGATGAGCTACTAGATGCACTTTATGGAGTGGCTTATTTTACAAAGTTAGATCTTAAATTAGGATACCACCAAATTAGATTATGAAAAGAAGACATTCCCGAAACAACTTTTAGAATACATGAAGGGCACGATGAGTTCTTGGTCATTCCTTTTGGGTTAACTAATGCTCCTTATACTTTTCAAAGCCTTATGCATTTTTTTTAAGATCCCAACTTAGAAAGTTTGTGTTAGTTTTCTTTGATGATATAATTATCTATAGAAAATCATGGGAACACCACATTAAACATGTGGATAAAGTCCTACAAGTTTGAGAACAATCAATTATATGAAAAAATATGCAAATGTGATTTTGAGAAACAAGAAGTAGAGTATTTGGGCCATATTGTTTCAAGGGAAGGGGTTAAGGTGGACCCTCAAAATGTCTAAGCTATTACACATAAATTTGGGTCTTATAGGATATTATCATAAATTTGTTAAGAATTATGCATGCATTGCAGGTCCACTCATATCTCTCTTGAAGAAAAATTAATTTGTATGAAAGGAAGAGGTTACCTTGGCATTATCACTCTTAAAGGATGACATTACTTCTACATTCGTATTGACAACACCTATTTTGGGAAAAAATTCATAGTTGAATGTGATGCATTAGGACAAGGAATTGGATTAGTATTGATGTAAGAAAGGAGATCATTAACCTTTCAAAGTAAACAATTCAAGGGAAATGACTTGGTGAAATATACATATGAAAAAAAAAATGAAAGAATTTTACATGCAATATAAAAATGGTGACAATGTCTCATTTGGAGGAATTCTAAAGTCAAGACAGACCATGATAGCCTAAAGTATTTTTTTGGAGAAGAGATTGTCATCAAAAGAGAAATAAAAATGGGCAGCAAAAACGAAAGGGTTTGATTTTGAAATAATCTACAAAAGGGGAAGGATAATGTGGTAGTAGACATCCTTTATAGATTATAAGAAGCCTTGATTTTATATTCCATTACATATTCCATTCCTACGTGGTTGGAAGAATCTTTCCATGAATGGACAAATGAAAATACTATTAGAAAAAAAATAAGATGTATAAAGGAAGAGATGAACTCTATGGAACATTGGGAGTGGAAGAGAGAAATCCTTTGGTATAAGGGTAGATTATTTTTATGCCCTTAGTCAAAGTTGAAGCAAAAAATATTAAGGGAGTCTCATGACTCTTTGATGGAAGGACATTCAGGGTTCCTTAAAACATGTCAAAGGTTCAAAAAATATTTTTTTTGGGAAGAAATGAAGAAAGATATTCAAAAATCTGTAAGAGAATGTCAGGTTTGCCAAAGAAATAAAGGAGAGATAGTAAAATCCCCAAGTTTACCTCAACCTTTACAAATGCATCAATGAATTTCATTATAGTTTTGCTGAAATTAGAAGGTAAGGATGCCATTTTGTGGTAATAGATAGACTCACAAAATATACACATTTTTGTGGAATTGAAAGTACATATATGACAAGTCAAGTGGTAGAATTGTCCATGAAATAAATTTATAGACTTCATGGAATTCATAAAGTAATAATAAGTGATAGAGATCCAAAATTTATAGGAATGTTTTGGAAATAATTATGGAAGATGAATGGAACAACACTAGCTATGAGTTTAGCATATCATCCACAAAAATATGATCAAACAAAAATTATTAACAAATGTTTAAAGGGATATCTACGTTACTATTCTTCGGGAAAAAAAATCAATGGATGAAGTGGGTCCCTTTAGTAGAATGGTGGTATAATACCACCTATCACACATCTACTAATATGTCACCATTTGAATCCCTTTACAAATATTTGACTCCTACTATCTCATACTTTTTGTAGGACTAATTCAAAGTATAGGAAATGGAGTCACATACGGAGAATAGTAGGAGTCAAATATGGACAATTCTTAAGTAAAACTTTCAAATGGTACAAAACAATATGAATAAATGAGCAAATCAACATCGAAGTGAAATACAATTTGAGGAGGGTGATTGGGTATTTTTGAGACTACAACTTTCTAAGAAATCTACTCTCAAACAAAAGAAGAATAAGAAATTAGCTCCAAAATTTTATGGATGCTACAATATTATTTGTAAGACTGGACAAGTGGTGTATGATTTATATTTTCCTTCCTCTCGCATCCATACGGTTTTTCATGTATCTTGTCTAAAAAGGTTTTGGGATAAACTATGCCAATGTAGACAAAACTTTCATAATTAGATGAAGAAGAGAATTTGATTCTTGAACCAAAAAAAGTTATAGAGAAATGTTCTATATATATTTGGAATAGAACCATTATGGAGTACCTAATCAAGTGGATGAATATGCCTTTAGAAGAAACTACATGGGAAAATGAGCAGTTTATTAAGAAACACCATCAATTACAAGCTTTGAGGGAAAACATTTTTTAAAATGAGAGGGGCCATGTTAGGGAACTAACAATCATTTTTTTGGAAATATTGTTGTTATTGATGTCAAAAATAGAGGGAGACTACAACTGTCCAAGATAAATATTCCAATATGGATATTGTTGGAAATATCATTTTTGGAATTTTTTTATGCTCAGTTTGGATACCCTTTATTTGAAGGAAGTTTTACCCTAGATACCTGGCTCAAATGGGACATAGGTTATATGGTTGGAAATATTATTCTGAGACCTTCTAATGGTATATGGAATTCCCTCTAACTCCTTAGCAATGAGGAGATATGATTTTTTTTCGTCCGACAACCCAACCATAAAATTTAGATTGGATTATTTAGTATTTTTAGGTCGACCTTGAAAGTGAGGACAATTGTATTTATACATGATAGATGTGCACAATTGTAGAGTATCCAATCAAGATATCAAGTCTGAGGTGCACAAAAGAGATCTGAGGTGCTCTAGAGGAGTTGTGGTGTCTTTTTGGGATCTAAAGGTGTGTAAGAGAAGTTTGAGGAGTCTTCTTGGGTTTTCATTTTCTTAAGGTGTACTATGAAGGATTGAAGGTCTATGATGATGAAAAGTGTATTGTTTTGAGGTTGTGATGTTACAGTCTGACATCATATTATAGGAATGATTCTATGTGGCTCGCTAGGGTATGATCAATAAACGTGACTAGGGTTTGAGGCTATGTTTGAAGTATGAATCATGCAGGTGAATTAAGAACTACTCTATGTATGAGAATCTTATATTGGTGTCTACACAGGTCTTATTGAGTTGGTGCTCAACCAAGGAGATTGGTGTCTCTAGTAGGTTGGTGCTTATAGGTGATGTTGATTTGGTGCTCAAGTGAGGGGATTGGTGTCTCTAGCAGGTTGGTGCCTGCAAATATTGTAACAATGGATTGGTGTCTACATCTTGCCGAGTTAGTGATTAGTTAAGGAGATTGGTGTCTCTAGTAGGTTGTTTCCTACAATATTTGTAACAATACGTTGTTGCCTACAAACATTTATAAATATAACTTTTATGGTTTTCTCCCGATTGGGTTCCCATGTTAAACTCAATGCATTGTGATTTGAGTTTTTATGTGATTATTGTTTCTTAGATAATGAATGGTTAAATAAAGTAAAAATTATCTTATGCTGATTCACCCCCCCTCTCAGTATAAGCATAAGTTCAATTATTTTTATTAGAGCAGGTTCTTTCATAAACATCTTAACCACTGGAAGGAAAATCTTGAGCACATATGGATTGTAAGGAAGGTATCCCTACAAATATAACTCTTTTTTTCGATGGGAAAAACTATGCATCATGGAGTATAATAATGAAGACATATTTGAAGGCCCTTTGGTTTCATATTTTGGAATCAATCATAACAGGTTATACAAATAAGCCAAGAAGGAGTCAAGTAAAAACAATACAAAAGCAATAGATTTCATCCCGAGTGGCCTAGAAGATTATGATATTGTCAAGGTAGTGAAGTGTACATTAGTTAAACATATTTGGGACAAGATACAAAAAATTTATGAAGAGAGATATGGTGATTATTCCTGCTATGAATTAGAGATAGAAGAAGCACAATTTGTGAGAAAGCTAAAAGGAGGACCTGACAAATACAAAGGTAAGATACCCTTCAAATGCTATAATTGCAGTAGAACATGACATTTTTCTACTGCGTGTCCATATGAAGAAAGGGAAAACCATGATGATGAAGAATAATCTCTCTCCATAACCATGCAAACAAAGCCTGCTGATGATGAAAATGAATATAATTAGAAAGAAAATCTATATTAAAAAAATAATATCTTGAAGCAAGACTCATGAGTTACTTAGAAGAAATAGAAAGGCTTAGGAGAAATAATATAAAGTAGAAGGAGCAATAGAAGAAACATGAAAAAAAGGATCATGATCTCGAAGAAACAAAGAATACAATTATCATACTTAAGACTCAACCATAATAGGAAAAACAGATAGAAGAAGTGGTGAGAAGCCAACTAAATGAAAAGGAAGAAGCTAGAAGATGAAATAGTTTCCTTAAGAAATGAACTAGAGAAAATTGATTAGTTGAATAGAAGCTTGAAGTTTGGAAATATTACTGAAATATTAGATAATATTCTTAGTTTCCAAAGGTCACCATTCATCAAGGCAGGTCTTGGATTCAATAAAAAACAGAAGACCCCTTAGGGAGATGCAAGCACTAAGGTCACAAAGTCATCAGAAAAGGAAAATGATGAAAATCCTAAAATCTATGCCAATATTCTCAAAGGCTCCATCAAAAATGAAAGAAGTAGTAGGAAAGGAAATTATGACCCATGGTAATTTGATTCTTCCCATAAGAATGAGTTCAAAAGAGCTATTCCACCAAGAAGACCTTTCACAAACTAGTACCAAAATATCTTTTATGGCTATTGTTTTTCTTGCAATAATTTTGGTCATAAAACTATAGATTGTAGAGCTTATGAAATAAGTGACCATGTCAGAAACATAACTAGAGGTTCTTATAATACCTCAAAGAAAGATTATGTGAGCAACAAAACCATAATTTCTCATGGGTTTGCTAACATAAAATAAAATTCATTTTCTCCTCTACTTGATTACAATATTGAATGTTATCAATAAAATAACTATGGGCACATAGAATGTGACTGTAGAAGCAACATAATAAAGTATTGTAAACAAATAAAGGAAGAAGATGTTATTACCAAGCATGTAGAAGAATACACCAAGGTGTGGAAAAGGAAGCAAGAAGAACCAAAGAAGGAAGAATGTGGACTTGCACTTTATGCTCAAAATAAAAGGAACCAATGGTACATTGACAGTGGATGTTCAAAACACATGAGGACCAAACCAAGTTTATCACCTTGAAGGAAGAAAAAGGAGGCAATGTTACTTTTTGAGATAATGCTTTGTTGACCCACAACTGTGTTAAGTCTTTCATAAATCTTCTTTTTCATTTTTACCGCACTTGGAAATTTTTTCATTTTGTCGTGGGTTCATGAGTCAATTCCATCCTTGTACAAAGTCCCCCCTCCAAAATGCACCCGTTGCATTCCTCCATATCCATTTTTCACTATCACTTAGATTATTTCGAGTCTCTTGTGCATTCATCACATACTCTCATTCAAGTATAAAGTTCCTCCATTACCAAAATGCACTGTCATGTTCCACCACACTCATTTCACACCATACTTAGAACGTTTTCTAATATTTCACTGCTGGCTCAACTCACTCGCCTGACTTATTTGATTATCACATAATCATCCATCCATCCATTCGTTTCATGATACTTAGATAATTTTTGAACACTTCACCGTGGGTTCACTAGTCATATCATAATTATTCAAAACCTTTTTCTCTCTTTCGTCCAACTGATCCAAGTCTTATAATTAGTCATTTCTTAATGCTTTTCATCATGGGTTCACAAGTCCACGGGTTTGTGTTGATTCTCCTCTATGCATCCGATCCTTCATCGCCCATGGTAACACATGTCTCTCTTGTCACTCTTCCCAAGGTATATTAAATGTATATCTTACAAAAAATAACAAGTGGTTAAGATATCAAAAGGCCGTTATTAATGGCGACCTTCTTGAGACAATACACCATTAATTCAAATTTAATTTATATTAATCTTCCTTTGGAAGAAGAGTACCAAGGTATGTTATGGTAAAAGGGTTTTCTTTGGTGTTAGCATTCCAAAATACTGTACATGCTCTGGACCAGAAGAAATGAAATATTCTGCAAAGATACCCTCAATACATTTAGACGAGAAGACTAAAAATTTCACTAGTCCAGAGCATACAAATATTACTCTACATTGCCACCAACAGAGAGAATTTCTAATCATATTTGGACATTGGGAATTTCCAAAGCAGGTTGTGTTCCATAGGTTTTTGATGATAAAGAGTTAGTTATGTGGTGTATAGATAAGTTCAACAAGAACCAAAGGATTATTTGGTTATAAGGAGAATCCCCTATCTCTTTGTCACCTTCAAATTTCCAGAAAATCTTCAGGTTATTAGAGCCAACGATGAATTTTAAAGGTGATGAAGCCAACTATTTCCTTAAGTCTAGGAATGGTGGGTGGGATCTATTGCACCAATATATTGAAGACCCAACATTAATTCCAGATGATTTATCAGTCATTCATGTCATTCTACTAAAAGACCATTAACGAGAAATGGCATGGATCTTTGCTAGGGTAACTGGGAAAGAATTGACTGCTACCATTCCCCGCTTATCTCTGTATGTCCTATATTTTTCTATTCATGAGAAATTATTCTTCGACTGGGCGAAAATCATTTCTAACGAGATATATTTTCAATTATCAAATTTTAAGAGGAATACAAATTTCTTCATGTCTTCGTATTTAATATTTGTTATCACATATTGCCATGTTTTTTAAAGGAATTAATTTAGCCAAATAGGTCAATTGAAAAACTGACCTAGTTCATACATGGTACCATGCCTTATTGAATAAAAAGTCAATGTATCATCTCTATGAAGTTTACAATTCATTTGTTTCTTCTTTTAAGAAACTCATATTTGGATCTGGCACGTCAAGAATTTCTTTAGAGGCAACACCATTTTTGGATAAAAGATGATGTTTTGAAGTGATGGACCATTACAACATTGTTAGGATTCATTGTTCTCGAGAAAGGCCTTTTCACCTTCCGTACTAACATGATATTTGTGATTGAAGTTTGTAAATGATACAAATTCTGGGCTCATTTCTTCCATGAAAGGAGGAAAAAACAATTTATTCCCTTACCATGGAAAATTGGTTAAATATTATTGAAGAATGTTGCAAATATTGACGAATATGTATCTCAATTTGATTAGTTTGATTTAAATGTGGAAGAAGAAATTAAAGGGTTTGACCCAAATCGATTGTTCATGAAACATATGATCTCTATGGGTTACAATGTCTCATTTGCAAACACTTTTCTATTCAAAGAAGAAAAACATGAAGACAAAAACCTTGAGGCATTTCCTATTGAAGATATTGACACTGTTATTAGTACCAATGAACCACATTGGCAACATGGAAGAGTTATCAATGAAAGGAGTATTTGTTCTCCTAATGTATCTAGGAGAAGTGGCTCACAAAAAAAAAGTTCTTAGTCAACGACACAATAACAAAATAAGTCTTTAGTCAATAATTCTGATGATGGAGGAGACCAAAACCCTTCTAAGGGAAATTTGGAATGACCTCACAAACTTCCTATAATAGGTAAAAGAAAAAGGAAAAGAAATTAGTAAGAAGTATATGAGGTCGCACCTGAAGACGAAGTTGCTCTTGATGACATGGATTTGGATGCCAATATTGAAGATATATAATTTCCTAATGAAGAGAAAAGACTTCAAGAAATTCGGGAAGTTGCAAAAAAATTGGTCACACAACAACCATTTCGTTTTGAAGAAGAATACATTACCATGCATAATGCTATGTTTGATAAAGACTCAAGGAAATTAGTCTTCAAAAGAATTCATTCCAAAAACAAAAAAGTTCAAGGAAGGTCAAGTTCATAAGTTGACCTAAAAGGGCTTCCATCGTCAAAGATGGTACATATCTATGAATTTATAGGTGCGGAATTGAATATGTCAGTGGGTGAGATGGAAGATGAAAACACCATATTTAAAGAGGGGATTAAAGAATTGTATAATTATCTAATGCCAGCTCGCATATTTACTAGTCTGATTGCCACAATTCATCCCTGGAGGAAATTTGATGGAACACCAAAATCCAGTTCAAAATTCAAAGGAACATCAAGTTGACTCATTGTTTTCAGAAGGTATGTTGGGGATAGAATTAAGAAAATAATGTATCTCATTCTTGAGGTGTGGGAATTGGAAAAAAATTATGTTTCTTTGGGATCGAGGACCACAAATCTGAGACAATACCTTCATGTCGTCTTAGAAAATGATGAAGAATTCTTTAAAGAGGTTGTTTTTACATTTTTTGTCAAACTTTCTAATATGAGTGAATTGAAAATAAAAGAAGAAGAATTTCGCTCCATAGTTTGTATTAATAAAGTTAAAGCTTATTGAAGTTAAATAATCAAATATTTAAAAGAAATATTGGTTGATCTTGACACTTTAAGTGTCAAAAGGGGAGAGTCATATTTAAAATTGATTGAGTTAGACTTGGCAGGAACCACTAGAGAAGTTCAAGACCCAATATTAATATCAACTTCTATGCTTATGAAAAGAGAACAATTTGAAGAACATCTGGAGATATTGAAAGCCATGTCCGCAAAAACATTTAACAGTTTGACTGTGTACACAGAGTAAGAAGTTAAATGTTGGCTAGTTAGCTATGTGAACAAAAATGAAGATATTGAAGACACATTGCACCAAATTTCAATTTAATTTAGAGATATGGAAAGTACATTATTTTATGTAAAAGTAAGGCAAAAAATACTTGTTGCGCCAATGCGCGACTATATTGAAAATTGGTAAAAATTGCCTTAGTTAAAATAACGAAACCAGATCAAGAAGAGGTAATCAACATCAATCATGTAAATACCACAAAAGATAATACAAAAGGAAAATCGACAAGAAACTAGAAGAGAGAGAAATCCATCATGATGCAGGAGCATCGTAAGCAACCAACCAAGCGAGCATGAAGGCAGAAGACAGTGGGGAAAATCATAGCCTCGTTTTGCACATTTTGAAATATTTTTGAAAAATTTAAGAAGCGGATATTAATGTAGTAGCTAGAAGAGTACTTGCATTTATATCTGTCTATTGTAAACAGATCGTGAGAGCTTTTATCTCATCTGTCAATGTAAAAGGAATTTAAGCCTAGTTAATGAAAGTAGGTAGGTTTGAATTAATAGATTAGACAATTTAAAAGAGTAGGAGGGAAAACGGATATAGACACCCTTGCCTTTGTATCATAGTAGGTTGTATCATTAGATAACATAGAAGAAGAGAGCTGTAGCAGAGAATTGAAAAGGAGAATCCATGTACAGGAGCTTTGAATTAATATATGAAGCTTTGAATCAGATTTCATGGTGTCATGATGTTTTCTGTTTATACATGGTGAATGGTATGCTTATGGTTGTTTTATTCTCTCGGTTATGCATTTGTTATGAGGCTATGCTGTGTATGTATGATTTCATGTTAAATGTTTGAAGTCTGAGAGAGAGAGAGAGAATGAGCTTCAATTGTTTCTCTTCTTGAGTGAGAGAAGTTCCTGCAAGGAGTGTAGCGAAACGTCCGCAAGGTGTGCGTTGACAAGGGTTCTGAGTTTTATCTCAGAAATCTCAGGAGAGATACCATTGTTCTCATTCCAATAGAAGTGCAGGTGAAGCACAAAATCCGTGCAAGGTGTGCGTAGGCTAGTCGAGGCCTTCAACTTATCAACTAAGGTTGAAAGGTAAGGGACTACTGTTGCAGAAGGTGCACAGAGTCAAAGAATCAAATACTTAGAAGTATTTGAAATATCACCACAAGGAGTGCGCGTAGGAGTCCTTTTGAGACTCAAAGTTTGCAAGTGAAATCTCAAGAGGGTTAGTGCCTTTGAAGTGTTAAAAGGGAGACATAGTGAAGTCGCTTTGCAGAAGCCAAGTTCAGACAAGGAATACTGGTTCCTTTTGCAGAAGTCTTCAAGGAAGGAATGAGTGGTTGAAATTCTCTGTGGAGAATTCGTGAGGTCGCAAGGACCATGGGATTCAATGAAGCTGCAAAGAGGTTAAGTGTTGGATGAATCCACCCTTCGGGAGGTAAGACTCAACGTGGACCGTTGATCGTGATAGTGGAGCCATCAGGATCATTTCGACAAATCAAAGTTTGTAAGTCCGGAGTGTAAGCCAAAATCCTTGGTCACTTTAACTCCCGGATCACGAAAGGATAGTTAAGTGTGGAATTTTGGGATTTCGGTAATTCGAGATTCGGAATACCGGGAATCCTGATGACAAGGACCCAGGGGCCTTTGCATTGAAAACCTCGAAGTTGCGAGACCCAAAATATCCTTGTAGTGACATTTCAGCATTTCGGGGATCAGCGTTTCGACATTCCCGTTGACAAGGATTCAGGGAACTTCACATAAGAAACCCTGGAGTTGCAAAACACGAAGTATTGGTGAAGTGGCGTTTCGACATTTAGGTGTTTCAGGGTTCAGGAACCCGAGAAGACAATGGTTTGGAATTGAGAGTTTTGAACTCCCGGTACCCGGAAGCTCGAAATAACGTGGTTGTCGGATCTAAAGGTAGAAGGCACCATTTCGGAATTCGGGATTTCGAAGTGGTAGGTGGGACGGTAGTCGAAGGCTAGTTCAAGTCCTAAAAGCCAGAAAGGGTGAAAAGTGGTAGGGACCCACGTCAGAGGCTGAGGATAGTTGAGAAGATAGGTGGCACATACTCGTTGCTAGGTAGTGTCAATAACTGTTGACCGTTTCGGGGTATTGGAGGTTGAAGAGCCGAAAGCCTTGCATCCAGATTCACAAAGTCACTAAACACATTACAACTGTGGAGGAGGACGTGGACAAATATTTTGGAAATTCAACATTTCGAGTTTCGGAGGTTGTAGAGATAGGAACTCTCGACAACAGGGATCGCGAAATCATGAAACCCAAAGTCCTGGTTCGACGAACGGTGTGATCATATTATTGAGATCAGGAGATTTGAGTGATGATTTGTGTTTGATCACACATGCATACTCATAAGGACCTGTGGATACACTGTCGTGTGTGTGAGGGATTCCCTGTGGGGAAATCAAAGAGTCAATCAGACTCAGGAGGGTATATTTAGAACGATCCTGAGCGGATCTCGACCCGAGGGTCTTGGGGTCTGCATCACATCATAGTGAGTAAATTGATCACATCCTTCTCTATTATTTTTCTCTTCTCGTTCAGAAATCATCCAATTGTGTCTTGTCGTTATTGTGAAAACATAACCGAGTTTTGATATTTTCTCTCTTTCTTGTTTTCAGGTTCATCCCTATTCCACTTTCATTTTATGGTCCACGAGAGCCCAATCCCAGTCCATTTGGACGAATGCAATTTTTATTTTTAGACTATTAAAGACTGTTATTATTTTTGAAAATACCAGAGAACTATTTTGGGGTTAAAATTTTGATCCATATGGATATCGGTGGCCACCCACCTTTTCCAACTGGCTCAAAACTGTTTTCTGACATTTTTGACAATTTACTATTTTTAGTAGTTTTAACTTCCAGGGCCATTTTGAGGGCCTAAATGAAGGTTTTTTGGGATAGATCTCCTCAATGATAGTCGAAGGCATGAATGATCCCCCAAAATGAATCTCCTTGATGATACCTTTCCAACGGGCTATCACATGCCTAATACGGATATCGTATGCAAAAGTTACGACCCCGAGAAGTCGATGTACTAACTTACCCAAACGGGGCCCACATGACTTTTGGTGCTTCATCTCCTAGGGTTAGGTTTTTGGATGTCTATTGTATTTGGCATTCTTGATTATTGTAAAAAGGCCTTTAGAGCCTCATTGTAACCTTCTTCTTGCGAATGCGTGCTGTCGTCACATCTCTTCTCAGAGATAAGCCGCCACCATTCCAACAAGCTTGTTTCCGCTGCATTTTACAGTTTCATCTTATTTCATTATTGAATATAAAATCAGTTTTACTGTATCTCTGTTATTTTGTGTTAAACACCTGTTAATAATTTGTATTCATTTCGTTCTGCTCATAAAATCTGGATCAGTGGTATCAGAGTGGTCTGCTCCTTGTCGTCTTAATTCATGTCCCCAACGAGGTCAGAGTACAAAGAGTTGGGTCTCAAGCTTGTTTCTCTTGAGGAAAGAACCTCTCACATGCCCAAGCGACCTCCCATGGCAGGAGAAAAGAAAGGCGATGGGACAGGATATCATTTCAAACTGTTGATTGAGGAATCCCTCACGCAACATAGGAACGAGATGATGGATAGTTTCGCGCAAATACTTCAGCGTCTACCAACATGTGACACATCTTCTTCGAACGGAGGCGCCACCCCCTTCAAGGTACAAATAAACTTTGATATTCCTATATTTGAAGGTCATATAGATGTAAACGCTACAGATAAGTGGTTGAATCTACTAGAAGGGTATTTTTCTGTCCATAACTTTTTGAATAAAGAAAATATTACTTTTGCGCTCCTCAAAGCCGTTCCCCATGTCAAAGATTGGTGGGAAACTTTCTGTGAGCAAAAGGAAACAGAGGAAACCTCATTATTTTCAGTCACGACCACCTGGGAATCCTTCAAGGATGCTATTAAGGAACAATACTACCCTGTTGGAAGTTATGATGACCTGTATACCAAATGGACCACACTGCGGCAAGAAAGAGACCAAGCAGTACCAAATTTCACAAATATCTTCCATACCTTGCGCACCAAGTTGGGTATCAAAGATTCAGAGAGACATCTGGTGCTCAAGTATCGAGGTGCTCTGCATAGATACATCCAGACCGAAATGGAATTTATGGACATCTCATCCTTGGGCGCGGCCTACCGATATGCCGTCAAAATTGAGTAGAAGCTCAAACAAAAGACGCGACAATTTAGGCCTAGGAACCCCTCACAACAAAATCCAGGAAAGGGTGGCCCCAACCCACTGAACAAAGGATAGAGAAAAGATGGACAATATCATGACAACTAGTTCAAGACGCAAGCAAACAAGGACACTTGAAAGACAAAGAAAGATATTGGGAAGTGGTGGACTTCCATAAGAGCCCTTGGCATAACACCGCTGACTGCCGCTCAAAGCAGTCGCTGGTGGTCAAAGTGAAAGCCTCTGAATCAGATGTAGATTATGACTCTAAGCCAGAACCAGAAAGGGTAAGATGGATCATTGACGTGGAACCCAGTGCCACCGTTGCTGCCACCAAGCTCCAGCCTGGTGAACCAGATGAGCTAGAAGAAGGAGAACGCCTCTTCCATTCACAGATGTGGGTAAAAGGCATCCCACTACACTTCATCGTTGATAGCGGTAGCCAGATGAACCTCATCTTAGCAGAGGTCGTGAAGCGGCTGGCCCTACCAACAATGCCGCACCCACAACCGTACACCATTGGATGGCTCTGCCAAGGAAGCGATCTTCGCGTAAGCCAGCAGTGCCGACTGTCGTACGACATCAAGCCCTTCAAAGATGAGGTATTGTGTGATGTTGCTCCTCTCGAAGTTTGTGATGTTCTTTTGGGCCAACCTTATTTATGAAAACGTCATGCTGTATATGAGTCTAGGCCTCGTAGTGTTATTATTACTTTGAACAGGAAATTGTACAGGATACCCAAGGCAGTCCCACCTAGTGCTATTTCCTTGATCTCTGCTAAGCAATGCAGGAAGGTCATCTCTCAGACGGGGAAGTTTGTCTTATTCATGATTCACTCTCAGAATAAGGGAAAGATCACAGCCACATCCAGGGTCTCTGCGGCTAACCTCTCCACACAACAGAAGCAAGTAGATAAGGTCGTGGAAGAATACTCAGATATCTTCTCCTCACCTACAGGGGTACCTCTGCACTGCCAGGTCAAGCACCCGATTGATCTGACCCCCGGTGCACTGCTACCCAATGGGCTAGTCTATCGTCGCTCGTTTTTAGAGAATGAGGAGATCAAGTGACAGATCCAAGAACTGCTCCACAAGGGGCACATCCACCCCAGCTCATCACCTTGCGGGAGCCCAATCATGCTGGTAAAGAAGAAATATGGGACCTGGTGACTCTATATTGATTACCGGGCTCTGAATAAAATCACAGTAAAAAATTGGTACCTGATTCCCCGAATCAATGACCTCCTTGATCAACTCACGGGGGTCAAATACTTCAGTAAGATTGATTTGAAGTCTGGCTACCACCAAGTCCCGATAGAACAGACAGATGTATGGAAGTCCACCTTCAAGTCAAAGAAAGGCCTTTTTGAATGGTTGGTCATGCCCTTTGGTTTGACAAATTCTCCAGCCACTTTCATGAGGATGATGGAAGATATCCTGTGACCATTCACCAATAATTTTATAGTGGTGTATCTTGATGAAATTCTAATTTATAGCAAGACTTGGGCCGAACACTTGCAACATATTCAGCAGGTTCTGCACACCCTGCAGCAACACAAGCTATTTTCCAACTTGGAAAAATGCTCCTTCGGCATGGACATGGTCCATTACCTGGGATACATCATTGATCAACATGGCGTACATGTGGATCCAACCAAGATCCAAGTCATCCGTGACTGGCCATCTCCAACAACACTCACTAAGCTTCGAAGCTTCTTGGGCCTTGCCAATTTCTACCATAGGTTCATGTTGGGTTTGTCCCATATTGCATGGGCTCTTAGCCAAATAAATAGGGGTGGTGGTAAGGCAGAATTTGCGTGGGGCTGGCCCCAACAACAAGTGTTCGATGATTTGAAGCAGCGCTTGTGCTCAGCCCCAGTACTTTCAGTACCAGACCTGCAACATCCTTTTGAGATCAAGACATATGCTTTAGACTATGCCGTGGGCACCGTTCTCACTCAGCACGACCACCCCGTGGCCTATCATAGTGAGACATTGTCAGATACTGTCCGTAAGTACCCTACTTACGACAAAGAAATGTACTCCATTGTGCAAGCATACCGCTAGTGGAGACATTACATTCTTGGGAAGGAGATAGTCATCCACACTGATCATAAGCCACTACAGTTCATGCAGACACAGGGAAAATTGCAGAATGACCGCCATCAAAAGTGGTCCACATACTTGCAGCAATTCCACCTCAACATCAAGTATAAAACAGGAAGCACCAATCGCGTCGCTGATTGCCTCAGCAGATCTCTAGTCACAACACTCACCACAGTTCTATATTCTTGCGGCCATGAGACATATGGATGGCCCCAACTCTATGAGATAGACCTTGACTTCGCCACCACCTACCAAATGTTGGGTACAAACGCATTTGTCGATAATTTCCATCTTCAGGATGGGTTGTTGTGTCGTCTGGGCCATATATGTGTTCCATCAAGTGAGCGAGCGAAGCTGATCTTGGAAGCCCACTACAGTCGGGTGGTAGGACACTTTGGCATTGAAAAGACAGCGGCGATGCTACATAAACATTTCTACTGGCCGAAAATTCAACAAGAGGTCAACAAGTATATCAGGTCCTGCACTGCCTACGTTATTTCCAAACCGACCACTAAGAAATTGGGCTTGTACACCCCTCTTCCTACTCTTGACAGGCCATGGGAATCCATCTCAATGGAATACATGTCGGGCCTCCCATCCACCAAGCGAAGAAATGATTGTGTTTTTTTGGTTGTTGATCTCTTTTCTAAGATGGCGATTCTAGTTGCCTGCAAGAAGAGCATCACAGCAGAGGCCACTGCCAAGCTCTTCTTTGAACGAGTCTGGGTACATTTTGGAATCCCACAAACCATTGTCTCAGATCAGGATAGTCAATTTCTCATCACATTCTGTTCGAGCCTCTGGTCACTGGTGGACACCAAGCTCACCAAATCCACGACCTTCCACCCCCAGACAGATGGCCAAACCAAGGTTGTAAATCGAATGATTGTGCATATCCTTCGCATGTATAATTCAAAGAAACCTCGCACATGGGATGAGAGCCTTCCCTATGTCCAACATAGCTACAACCGAGCCCTGCATATCTCAACCAACCACAACCCCTTTCAAGTGGGGTTGGGATTCCAACCATTGGGACCCATAGATGTTGCACTTCCCCTTGCGGTCACCTCGACTGACTCATCTCCTGCTCCAAATGAAGCTGACAAAGCCACCCGGTTCATTGAGTGGATCCAACACATCCTCCAACAGGTTCAGGATATCCTACATAAGTCCAATGACAAGTACAAACAATGCCATGATCAACACCGGGTGCCGCATAAGTTTCAGGTGGGCGACAAAGTTTGGTTGCACTTGTAGAAAGAACGCCTTACAGGACCCCATCGGAAGATTTGACCACTCCGTTATGGGATATACACTATCAACAAGTCCATGGGGGATAATTCTTTTGAGCTCAACATTCCTCCTTTCCTTGGTCTGCACCCAATGTTCAACGAGGATCTCCTTTGCCCTTATTTCCCACCATTATTGGACACCTCAGAAGTAACAGAACAAATGACACCAATAGAGCTCAACCCTGACTGCCTACAACAGTCATCCAATGATCAGATTGTGGATAGACAGATCGAGGGCACTCAACAACAAAGGATCCAACTTTATCGAGTCATCAAAGTAGGGCAGCTCCTGCACCAAGGCAAGTGGCTCACCCGGGGCCAAATTCAGCAGAAATTTCCTCATCTGATGGGGGACCTCAATGCAATGGAGGCCATTGATTCCTAAGGAGGGAGGATTGATCTATATGGATATTAGTGGCCACCCACCTTTTCCAACTGACTCAAAATAGTTTTCTGACATTTTTGACAATTTACTATTTTTAGCAGTTTTAACTTCCACGACCATTTTGAGGGCCTAAATGAATGTTTTTATGGATCGAGATCCTCATTAATTTCTAAAGGAATTATTGAGCCCCCAAAATTAATTTTCTCAATGATACCTTTCCAACAGGCTATCACACGCCTAAAACAGAGATCGTATGCAAAAGTTACGACCCTGGGAAGTCGATGTACTAACTTACCCAAACAGGGCCCACATGACTTTTGGTGCTTCATCTCCTAGGGTTAAGTTTTTGGATGTATAGGGTTTTTGGTATTCTTTATTATTTTAAAAATGCCTTCAAAGCCTCATTTTAACCTTCTTCTTGCGAATGCGCGCTGCCGTCACATCTCTTCTCAGAGATAAGCCGCCACCATTCCAACAAGGTTGTTTCCGCTGCATTTTACAATTTCAGCTTATTTCATTATTGAATAGAAAACCAATTTTACTGTATCTCTGTTATTTTGTGTTAAGAACCTGTTAATAATCTGTATTCATTTCGTTCTACTCATAAAATCCGGATCAGTGGTATCATAGCGGTCTTCTCCTTGTCGTCTTAATGCATGTCCCCAACGAGGTCGGAGTACAAAGAGTTGGGTCTCGAGCTTGTTTCTCTTGAGGAAAGAAGCTCTCACATGCCCAAGCGACCTCCCATGGTAGGAGAAAATAAATATGATGGGATAGGAGATCCTTTCAAACTGTTGATTGAGGAATCCCTCATGCAGCAGAGGAACGAGATGATGGATAGTTTCATGCAAATCCTTCGGCGGCTACCAACAAGCGACACATATTTTTCGAACGGAGGGGCCGCCCCATACAAGGTACAAATAAACTTCAATATTCCTATATTTGAAGGTCAGATAGACGCAGACACTGTAGACAAGTGGTTGAATCTACTAGAAGGGTATTTTTCTGTCCATAACTTTTCGAATAAATAAAATATTACTTTTTCACTCCTCAAAGCCGTTCCCCATGTCAAAGATTGGTGGGAAACTTTATGTGAGCAAAAGGAAATAGAGGAAACCTCATTATTTTCAATCACGACCACTTGGGAATCCTTCAGGGATGCTATTAAGGAACAATACTACCCTGTTGGAAGTTATGACGACCTGTATACCAAATGGACCACACTATGGAAAGAAAGAGACCAAGCAGTACCAGATTTCACAAATATCTTCCATACCTTGTGCACCAAGTTGGGTATCAAATATTTGGAGCAACATTTGGTGCTCAAGTATCAAGGTGCTCTACATAGATACATCCAGACCGAAATGGAATTTTTGGACATCTCATCCTTGAGCACGACCTACCGATATGCTGTCAAAATCGAGCAGAAGCTCAAACAAAAGATGCGGAAATTTGGGCCTGGGAACCCATCACAACAAAAGCCAGGAAAGGGTGGCCCCAACCCATTGAACAAAGGACAAAGAAAATATGGACAGTATCATGACAACTAGTTCAAGCTGCAAGCAAAGAAGGACATCAGAAAGACAAAGAAAGATACTGGGAAGTGGTGCGACTTCCATAAGAGCACTTGGCATAACACCACTGACTGCCGCTCAAAGCAGTCGCTGGTGGCCGAAGTGAAAGCCTCTGAATCAGATGCATATTATGATTCTGAGCCAGAACCAGAAAGGGTAAGATGGATCATTGACGTGGAACCCAGTGCCACCGTTGCTACCACCAAGCTCCAACATGGTGAACCAGACGAGCCAGAAGAAGGAGAACGCCTCTTCCATTCACAGATGTGGGTAAAAGGCACCCTGCTGCACTTCATCATTGATAGTGGTAGCCAGAAGAACCTCATCTCAGCAGAGGTCGTCAAGTGGCTGGCCTGGCAACAATGCCGCACCCATAACCATACACCATTGGATGGCTCCGCCAAGGAAGTGATCTCCATGTCAACCAGAAGTGCTGACTGTCATACGACATCAAGGCCTTCAAAGATGAGGTATTGTGTGATGTTGCTCCTCTTGAAGTTTGTGATGTTCTTTTGGGCCAACCTTATTTATGGAAACGTCATGTTGTATATGAGTCTAGGTCTCATAGTGTTATTATTACTTTGAACAGGAAATTGTACAGTATACCTGAGGAAGTCCCACCTAGTGATATTTCCTTGATATCTACTAAGCAATGTAGGAAGGTCATCTCTCAGATGGGGAAGTTTGTATTCTTCATGATTTTCTCTCAGAATAAGCGAAATATCACAGCCACATCCAGGGTCTCTGCAACTGACCTCTACACACAATAGAAGTAAGTAGATAAGGTCGTGGAAGAATACTCAGATATCTTCTCCTCACCTACAGGGGTACCTCTGCACTGCAAGGTCAAGCACCCCATCGATCTGACCCCCGGTGCACCGCTACCCAATGAGCCAGTCTATCGTCGCTCTTTGTTAGAGAATGAGGAGATCAAGTGACAGATCCAAGAATTGCTCCACAAGGGGCACATCCACCCCAGCTCATCACGTTGCGGGAGCCTAATCGTGCTAGTACAGAAGAAAGATGGGACCTGGAAACTCTGTATTGATTACCGGGCTCTGAATAAAATCACAGTCATAAAATGGTACCCGATTCCCCGAATCGATGACCTCCTTGATCAACTCATGGGGGCCAAATACTTCAGTAAGATTGATCTGAAGTCTGGCTACCACTAGGTCCCGATAGAACAGATAGATGTATGGAAAACCAACTTCAAGTCAAAGGAAGGCCTTTTTGAATGGTTGGTCATGCCCTTTGGTTTGAAAAATGCTCCAACCACTTTCATGAGGATGATGGACGATATCCCGTGACCATTCACCAATACTTTTGTAGTGGTGTATCTTGATGACATTCTAATTTATAGCAAGACTTGTGCTGAACACTTGCAACATATTTAGTAGGTTCTGCACACCCTGCGACAGCACAAGCTATACGCCAACTTGGAAAAATGCTCCTTCGGCATGGACAAGGTCCATTACCTGGGATACATAATTGGTCAGCATGGCGTACATGTGGATCCAACCAAGATCCAAGTCATTCGTGACTGGCCAGACCCAACAACACTCACTGAGCTTCAGAGCTTCTTGGGCCTTGCCAAGTTTTACCGCAGGTTTGTGTTGGGTTTCTCCCATATTGCATGGGCCCTCAGCCAAATAAATAGGGGTGGTGGTAAGGAGAAATTTGCGTGGGGCCAGCCCCAACAACAAGCGTTCGATGATTTGAATCAGTGCTTGTGCTCAACCCCAGTACTTTCACTACTAGACCTGCAACATCCTTTTGAGATCGAGACATATGCTTCAGACTATGCTGTGGGTGCCATTCTCACTCAGCACGACCACCCCGTGGCCTATCATAGTGAGACATTGTCAGATACTGTCCGTAAGTATGCTACTTATGACAAAGAAATGTACTCTATTGTGCAAGCATACCGCCAGTGGAGACATTACATTCTTGGGAAGGAGACAGTCATCCACACTGATCATAAGCCACTGCAGTTCATGCAGACACAGGGAAAATTGTAGAATGACCGCCATCAAAAGTGGTCCACATACTTGCAACAATTCCACCTCAACATCAAGTATAAAATAGGAAGCATCAATCATGTCGATGATTGCCTCAGTAGACCGCCAGTCACGACACTCACCACAGTGCTAGACTCTTGCAGCCATGAGACATCTGGATGGCCCCAACTCTATGAGACAGACCCTGACTTTGCCACCACCTACCAAATGTTCGATGCAAACACAGTTGTCAATAATTTCCATATTCAGGATGGGTTGTTGTGTCGTCTGGGCCATATATATGTTCCATCAAGTGAGAAAGCGAAGCTGATCTGGGAAGCCCACTATAGTCGGGTGGCAGGACACTTCGGTGTTGAAAAGAAAGTGGCGATGCTACAAAAACATTTTTACTGGCTGAAACTTCGACAAGAGGTCAGCAAGTATATCAGGTCCTGCACTGCCTGCGCTATTGCCAAACCGACCACTAAGAAACATGGCCTGTACACCCCTCTTCTTACTCCTGACAGGCCATGGGAATCCATCTCAATGGACTACATGTCGGGCCTCCCATCCACCAAGCGGGGAAATGACTGTGTTTTTTTGGTTGTTGATCGCTTTTCTAAGATGGTGATTCTGGTTGCCTGCAAGAAGAGCATCACAATAGAGGCCATTGCCAAGATCTTCTTTGAACGAGTCTGGGTACATTTTGGAATCCCACAAACCATTGTCTCAGATCGGGATAGTCAATTTCTCAACACATTCTGGTCGAGCCTCTGGTCACTGCTGGACACCAAGCTCACCAAATCCATGGCCTTCCACCCCCAGACAGAGGGCCAAACCGAGGTTGTAAATCGAATGATTGTGAATATCCTTCGCATGTATAATTGAAAGAACCCTCGCACATGGGATGAGAGCCTTCCCTATGTCCAACATAGCTACAACCGAGCCCTGCATAGATCAACCGGCCACAACCCCTTTCAAGTGGGGTTGGGATTCCAACCATTGGGACCTATAGATGTTGCACTTCCCCTTGCGGTCACCTCGACCGACTCATCTCCTGCTCCAACTGAAGCTAACAAAGCCACCCGATTCATTGAGAGGATCCAACACATCCACCAATAGGTTCAGGATATCCTACAGAAGTCCAATAACAAGTACAAACAATGCCATGATCAACATCGGGTGCCGCATAAGTTTCAGGTGGGCGATAAAGTTTGGTTGCACTTACAGAAAGAACGCCTTTTAGGACCCCATTGGAAGCTTCTCCCACTCCGTTATGGGCCGTACACTATCACCAAGGCCGCGGGGGATAATTCTTTTGAGCTCAACATTCCTCCTTTCCTTGGTCTGCACCGATTGTTCAATGTGGATCTCCTTCGCCCTTATTTCCCACCATTATTGGACACCTCAAAAGTAGCAGAACAACTGCCACCAATAGAGATCAACCCCAATTTATGAAAACAAGCATCCAATGATCAGAGTGTGGAAACATAGATCAATGGCACTCGAAAACAAAGGATCCAACTTTATCAAGTCGTTAAAGCAGGGCAACTCCTGCACCAAGGCAAGTAACTTACCCAGGGCCAAATTCAGCAGAAATTTCCTCATCTGATGGGGGACCTCAATGAAATGAAGACCATTGCTTCCTAAGGAGGGAGGATTGATCTATATGGATATTGGTGGCCACCCACCTTTTCCAACTGGCTCAAAACAGTTTTATGACATTTTTGACAATTTACTATTTTTAGCAGTTTTAACTTCCAGGGCCATTTTGAGGGCCTAAATGAAGGTTTTTCAGTATCAAGCTCCTCAATGATATCCAAATGCATTATTGAGCCCCCAAAATGAATCTCCTCGATGATTCCTTTCCAACGAGCTATCACACGCCTAAAACGGAGATCGTATGCAAAAGTTACGACCTCGGGAAGTTGATGTACTAACTTACCCAAACGGGGCCCACATGACTTTTGGCGCTTCATCTCCTAGGGTTAGGTTTTTGGATGTCTAGGGTTTTTGTAATTCTTGCTTATTGTAAAAATGCCTTCAAATCCTCATTGTAACCTTCTTCTTGTGAATGCGCGCTGCCGTCACATCTCTTCTCAGAGATAAGCCGCCACCATTCTAGCAAGCTTGTTTCCGCTGCATTTTACAGTTTCAACTTATTTCATTATTGAATAGAAAACCAGTTTTACCGTATCTCTGTTATTTTGTGTTAAGAACCTGTTAATAATCCGTATTCATTTCGTTCTTCTCATAAAATTCGGATCAACTTTAATGATATCTTGAACTTTGATTTTTTGAGCATAATATATTTGATTTTTTCCTAGCATATTCTCTTTTAATTTGAATTAAAACTCTTTTAATGTTCTCTCAATTGTGGACTTTTGTCTTTCCTTCTTATGAATGTGATCAAAATTATGATACTGTGTTGGATGTGAGAATTATATTATGTTTCATGTAATGGTTATTTATTTACCTACACTATTCTGCACATTTTGTATTTTAGTCTTTGAATATTCCTGTTCATCTTCTCAAGAATTCTCTTTGTGAATATTTTATCTTTTAATAAAAATTATTTTATACTTTTTTGAGTGATAAATATTTGGGTTTCTTTAAAGTACCCACTATTTTGATATTTCGAGCATCAAGAAAAAATTTCAGCCAAAGAGGAGTACCACCTCTATAAAAACATAGGGGGAATAATATCCTTGTGAGGTTGCTGTTTGGATCTTGAAAAATATATACATCAACATTTTTGGCGACCATAATGGGGAGGAACAAAAGGATGGTTTCACATACCAGAATATCCATGTCTCAGCCTAAACCTAATCAACCCCAGTTACAAGTTGGATTAATAAATCAAACAAGTGTTCTGCATAAGTTATACGATTTGGTACTATCAACAAAAAGAAACTAACAAGAGCCCGAAATATCACGGGAATCCCTTGCCCACGAGGAAGAAAGAGAAATTTCAAGAAGAAAAAGAAGAAGAGCTTGAAATTCAAGAAAAAATTGGAATCATATAAGGGACCAATAACAAGAAGTAAGAATAAACAACTTCAATTTCTTGAAGTTGGTGAAACTTCTAGAATAGAGACAAAAAGAACCTTAATAATTGGAAACAAAGAAGAGAGAAACGAAGTCCCAGAGAATCCGGAAGAGAGACAAAGAATACCAAGAAGAAGAAGACCCAGAACAATTCCTTTTAGTTTGCAAGGGGAACAACATCCATTGACAACCCTTCCCCAAGGAGTGCTACCAATTTTCTCAGGAGATGGAAGCATAGATATAAAAAGACATCTAGACCAATTCTTGGTTGTTTTTGATGTTCGAAAACACAAGTATTCCAACAGAGGATGAACACCTTCAGTAACCACTCACATAACTAGATCAAATATCAACACACTGATGTTTTCACGTGGTAAAACCCCTACGGGGAAAGATCCACGGCCCCAGCCAACGCGACCACTTGGAGCAGTTTATTAATGAAAAGAAAAATATTACAGAGAGATTTTACAAGAGAGTTTCTCACAATCGATCATTGGAAAATGCCCCTTCATGCTCTTTAAATAGAGATAATGGACCAATCGGGTGTTAGGCCACATATCAATGGCCGTTAAGATCGAGGAGAGTATGAACCGTCGGATCACTCTATGTCGAGAACATATCGTGACCGTCAGATTTCCTAACTACAAATGCATACTAATGCATACTAAAGAAACACACTAGAAAACATACTTTTACCTAACGACACAATAGACCAAGTAGATCTTAACTAACTCCTAAGTGTCTAAATATCCTAACATTTGACATCCATTTGATATAACATGATGATGTTAGGGTAAGAGTATTCTTGTAGAATTTGATAGGATGAGCTTATGAGTGGTACCTCTCTCTTCCACCTCAATCAATTCCATCATTTGATGATTTGGAGAATGTGTTCCTCACTATGTATGCACCCCTAGTTTCATACCATACATTTATCACACAATTCACTCAAATTCATTTGAAAAAGGGTCAAAGAATCAAAGACTTTAATTTAAGATTTTTCAAAACATTGAATCATATTCTAGAAGAGAAAAAACCAAATGCTCATGTTATTTTTGGTTGTTATAAGAAAAAAATTCCCGCTAATGTAAATTATGCTATCAGATCTTCATGAATACATAATTTTGATGTATCCATTAAAAAACCAACGGAAATGGAGGAATTCATGCTAGAAACAAATGTTGATCCCGAGATCATCCTCAAGAAAGTTCAAAGGAAAATGAACACTCTTGCGATATCATATCAAGGACCATACACATCTAGAAAATTTGAAAATCGAGGAGTTGGTGGAGGCATTCTCTAGGGGTCATTCCAAATGTAAAAAATGATCCAACCACAACCCAAGAAACAAATAAAAGAATGGAAATAGATCAAATGAATAGAACAATTCGACAGATGCAAAATGAGATAACAAGGTTGAGAAGAGCATACAATTTTGTCCCCACAAATAATAATAGAAGAGTTCCTGCCTAGGAACAAAGAAGAAACCATGTCCAAGACAAAATAATGAGATATGATAGAGATGAAAGAAATGAAGAGCATGCAAAAAGGGCACCTAGAGTGCCAAACCCTAATGTCATAGTGTTGGAAGAAATTTTTGAAGAAGAAATTTTTGAGAACTTTGATCAAGAGGCCAATGTCATTCAAGAAGAAATTCTTGAATCAATACAAATGGATTAAGGTGAATCATCCTTTTACATTTTCAATGAATAAGAAGAGCCTGCCATTCAGTAAGAAAATGTTGTACAGATGAGAGTACAAGTAAACAAATTCAAAACAAAAGAAGTTGTTGAAAAAGAAAAAGAAAAGAAAAAATAAAATCCCGTAGAGTCAACAAAGAAAAAAACATTTGTTAATCAGGAAAATAATCCATAACAGATGACCTATAAAGAATCTGACCAAATTAAGAATTTCTTTTCCTTTCATGGAAGTGGTTAAAATTCCACAAAATATGGAGAACATTTTGAATATTCTCGATGAACCAAGTAATACAATAGAAGTTGTTGTTACAAATTTCATGCAACATCAAAATTCTTCGTCAGTCAAACAAAGAGGTAAAGTTCCTCCATTTTATATAACTATAGAAAATCATGATGATGTATTGCATAATTGTTTGGTCAATACTAGGGAAGCCAATAACATCATTCCCTTGTGAGTCATGGAGGCACTCAGAATAAGATGTACTGAATATTATGAAACTGGTGAAAGCATTTATGCAATAGATTCAAGAAAGGTCACGACTTATGGTGAGATTAAAGATTTATGTGCATGGATAATTGCAACACCACACATCACAACAATCTTTACCATCATAGTGGTAGATTTTCCTACAACATATGGATTTTTTTTTGGAAGAGACTGATATTCAATGATTGGAGGTTATATTATGAATGTTGGAATCTACATGATGCTTCCTAACAAAGATGGAACAATGGCCATAGTTCCAAGAGAAACCAGAAATCCAATATCCTTTAGGAAGAAAGAAAATGAATTGATGGAAAATTATATTGATGCAGGGATTGGAAATTATGTTGTTCTTAGTTTTGAGCAAATAAATCCTCAAGAGAAAGAAGATGAAAACTTATTTCTGTTTATTTTCCAGTGGATTCAACCCTTGGTACACTCTAATACCATGTTGATATTCATCCTCTACTAAAAACCCAACAATGAGCTCAAAATAAAATCACTTTATCTACTAAAAGAAAAAATGAGTAATCAACTAAACATGAAGTAGGAGCATAAAAAAGGAAACCAAATAAATCACATATAAATACCAATATTTTCATATATAAACCCCTAGAAAAAACCCAGATGGAAAACCAGTCTAATGATTCTTTTATTAAGGTCAAATCAAGGCTCCCGTAATAGGGAAAATGGCCCACTAAGAGAATGATACACTGTAGACAAACCTGACAACTCTTGTGCTATTTATGACCCTGTACCAGCACATTTCCCGATGCATATGTGATTTATCCCTCTGTGAATCACGTATATATGAGACTGTCTACACTGTGAATAACGTATGTGTATGAAAAACCTGTATGACAATATCCGTACAATCCGACACTTGATTGTGTCTTATGTCCTTTGAAACCCACCTACGACTACTTCTACTCTCTCTCCTCATTGACCTATATGAACTCTAGATGGAAGTCATTCTCCACCTATCCAAGATCTTGAATCACAGTCTTTTGTGATCCAACCCTCTGATCAACACTTGGATGAAATATCATCACCCAACCTGTGAGATCTCCTCACTCATGTGTAAGAAAAAGTACTTCTTTGCTCCTACACTCCTCACACTAGCAAAAGTTCTTCTTTTCTATCCTTGACCTTGGTCTCTCACCAAAGTGACTTCCTCTCAAAGTCTCTCACAAGTGTATATCACACAAGTCCCAACTGTTTCGACTCCCTCAACACAAGTATCTCGACCTTGACTGCTCGTCAAAAGTCCTTGACTTTGATCTCCTATCAAAAGTGTCTTCCTCCTCCTAGCCTTGATTTTATAATCGTGAGTTACAATCTATTTCTAATATCCAAAGTGATCTATGGTTGAGATTACTTCTCACACCCACTTAAGTTTTAGATTACATTGTTCATGCTAAGCATGTTCCTTGAATAAATCAATTAATTAATAAATACAATTTTACTTTAATTAATTCCTTTTAACTAAAGTAAACTCAAGACTAGAATATTATTGATGAATTCCATATGTTAGACACATGCCAATGCATAAGTACCTAGAAGATGTCGTTTGATGGTGCCTGATCCAAATTTGGAAGTGGAGAAGGGATTGTTTTTTAAGAGTCCACAATAAATCATATTTCCACATGCCATAGGACTTGAGTTTCCATGTACAAGCAATGAGGCAGAATGAGAAGCACTGATACAAGGGATGAATCTTGCATTGTGTTGACAGCCATTTTGCAATTTGATATTTTCCTTACAAGCTGACTACACAAGGGTTTTGAACCCTCAATACTCGTCACAATTCTTTAAAACAAAACGACACTATTATCGTTCACTTTCGCACACTTGCCTTTCGTTTTCATTTTCACGAATGCAAGCGTGAAAACCTTGAGTTGGAAGTCATGTTGATAGCATTAAAATGATCTGTTGAATTTTTATGAATCCTTTTGTTCATATGGTCATAATTATTTCACCTCTAACTCAATAATGGTCATACAGTTGGCAAGTCACCAAACCTTTATTCACTTTGCATTTTGTTAATATGGTTTCAATTTATAAGTTCGTGATGCAATGATTTTTGGTGTCTTTGATTAAATCTTTGGTGCAATATTTGACATGTTGTTTTGTTTTAAATCATACACATACTATTGTTGATTTAACATACGAACCAATTGTTGGTTATGAACACTATGATTTTCAAATAGTTATTTGATATTTGGTCAAAATCTTTTGGTTATGTATGTTATGGATTTCGATGAGTATATGAATAATCCATTTGATATTTGGTGTACAAAGATTTGGATTGTGATGTGAATGATTTGAATTACCAAGGCGCCGTCGATTGTACATGTCAAAATAAATGTTTTGCATGGTTTCAATTCATTCCACCACCCTCGCATGCATAGGCATTAAACGTCTGCCTTGCATCTCGGGTTACCTCTACTTGTTTTGAGAAAACTGTGGGAATTGGTCCTGTGTCTACCCTGTCTAACCTCCTCACCGTTTACCCTGCTAACTGTGTGCTCTCTCCTATGGCTCCTGTAGTGCGCATAGAACCTAATGGCATCCAAACACTGTTGTTATTTGATAACTCTCGTGAGGACTTGGAGAGTAATGCCTGGTTAGTTTTCATTAAAATATTCGAGGGTTTCAACCTTGTAGTCGCTCGACAGTTTTCCCTCACATTCGATGGATGCAGGGCCAAAGTTGGAGACATCCAACTCGAATTGAATGAAGAATTCCTCATCTCAGCCACTGGTCTTCCAGCTAAGGGGAAAAAATGGTTTAATAATTCGAAGGTGGATGAAGTGCCATGGCCGCTCCTGTTTACCTCGAGGAAAATTGTTAGTTGTGATAAAGGTATGCCGGTCACAGCCCTTAAGTCTCGATGGCATGATTTATTGGCCGTTATTAAGCAATTTGTTACTTGCGAAGGTAGATATAGTTTAGTGTTTCTTTACCATCTCCGACTGCTTATGAATTTCATGGATTTCCCTTTGAATATGCCTCACTACCTCCTACGTAGTCTGTATAAAATGGCTAAACGATTTAAGAGTGAGAAGGATGACTCCAACCTCTTCCATCACTATTTGATTAAAATCGTTACTGTTCATCATTTGAGGTTGAGTGGTGACTGTTGGGAAGTTTTCTTATTGAGGAATGGTTTTGCAACTCCTGAATGTGGTTAAGTGGACAAGACTATGGTCACCAAAACCCTTGTCGGGCCTGCCATGCCACCTCCTACACTCTTACCCACTGTCGAACCCTTGACCTACCCAAACGCTGACCTACCCGACACCCTGCCCGACCCATGTTCGAAAGACAATGCTAATACTGTTAAGAGGCCTGCAAGAAAAAAGGGCAAAGGTAATACCGATGTCAATAGAAAAGGTAAGAAGGCTGCATGCTGGGTATCTAGGTGTGCTCGTAACAAGCCCAAACAAAACACGGACCAAAAGCTAATTGTTTTGAGTGAAGACTCGGATTCCGAGATTGAGCGATTTTTGACCGAGGAGTACCCATACTCACATGGCCTCTGTTCTGTTGAACCCTATGACTACGTATCCAACCTCCCACCATGCCTTAAGGATGACCCTAACTTCCCCAGGATCAAGTTTGACAGTGAAACCCCTGGTAATTTAAAATATGCCTCACCTATAATTCCACGGCCTGATTGACCACAGTGTGATGAATGCAACTCATGGCTCCAATGATACTATACAAATGTCCCTTTGTTGCAATCCCAAATTAAGTCCTTGGAGGACCGGGTGAGTGTTTTGTCTAAGGAAAATGATAGACTGCAAGCTAACGATAAGAGGCAAAATACCACAGGTTCTATCGTGTTAAAAAATGTTGAGGCAGTCACTGCCATTGTTAAATCGAAATTATCCTGACCGAATCGTATCCCTACAGCCAAGGTATGTTATTTCAACATTGATTTTAAAATGATTTGGTTTGTTTTGAATTTAGCATACGCGATTTTGTTGGTTTTGAATTAGCATGAATGATTGTGTTTTCTTTGAATTAGTATAAAAGATTTGTTTGATAAATCGAATATAGTTATGTTTTGATTGAATTGATGCAAAAACAATTCTGTTTGTTTTGAATTAGCATGATACGATTTTGTTTGCTTTGAAATAGTAATAAAGGATTTGTTTGATAGGTCGCATACATTTATGTTACCATTGAATTAATTTAATACGATTTTGTTTGTAAATATGACCAACTACAGAATCGTGAGATTCTGTAGCTAGTCATAAAATTTGAATTTTTGTTGATTTTACAATTAAACACTATCTGAAATTGTTTATTTTTGTCCTTCTACAGGTACACACGAATTTGCAAGGAAATGGATATGCTGTGGAATTTTAGAACATGCTTTTGTTACACAGTTTTGGGATTAGGTTGTTAGTCTTAGGCAGAAATAGGAATCTGGAAGATTGTTCCCATATTTTTGCAAACAGTTTGATATTTTCCACAAGGATTGTTTTATCCTGTGGCCTTTATATACTTATTATTTTTTGTAAACAAGAAATCGCTGTTGGGAGAACATATACTATGGGCTGATGATTATACAGACTCGAATGGAAGTGGATTTGTTGTATGACTTTAGCTTCAATTTATCTTACTTTTGTTCAAGTTTCTGTGCATTTTAATTTGTAATCAAATTATTGACTACTTTAGATATCAAGATTTGTTACAATTTGATGCGATATGATTCAATGTATTGTCCATGTTTGATGTATCTCATTTTACTTACAACAATTACCCTGTTTTAATTTAATGAATAGAAGGTTAATCTTCTTGGTTAAATGAGCAGTTATACACAAATCTTCGCACTGGAATTTATCTAAATGCGATGATCTGTGAAATATAAAATTGCTGTTGTTATATCTATTGTTTGTTCTGTCATTCATATTCAAGAGCATCACTGCTTCCTGTTTACGAGAAGCTTGTCGAAAAATCTGGTGCGGGTTTCCCCCATCAAACAACTAAATCGAGTATTGTGCACATGACAAATAAGAAGCACTACTTCAAGTTAGTTTGTAATTCTCAAATTTAATAGTTAATAAATTTGAGAATTCTCTGTAGTTTAGATAGATATATACTACAGATTGTCATCTTCATTGCTTAGTTAGATAGTTGTTGTTTCATTTCTTTTTTTATAAAAATCCAAAAATAATAGCTTCGCTGTCATAAGACAATTTACAAATGATTTTGCAAATTTCGATCAAAATTTGTATTCTGTAAATGTTGTACATATATAATTGAGATTTAATTGTATTGATAGCTGAACATTTAATAAGTAGAATTATTGTTTTATAATATTAGTTAGTAAACTGTATATATATATATATATATATATATATTAGATTTGTATATAGTTTGCTGTAGCTGCTTTTTTTTACTTAGATTAGTTTCTTTAGCTTAGTTTTTCTTTCGTTTTCCTAGGACTTAGATCGGCTAACGGAGCCGCTAAATCCGTCAGAGTGGATTATTCCAAACGGCTTGGGTTATTTAGACAACCCTAGACTGGATCCACCCCTCCAGTTGACGAGCGGCCAATTTCGCCTGTCAACATATTGCAAATTAAAGTAGAGAATTTGGTAGTATCTGATGATTATGAACTAGTTATAAATCATATTAAAAAGAAATACACGATTAAGAAATAAATGATGAAACATTATGCAAAAAGAGTAATTGAACTTATGGACTCTTTCAATTCATTTAATATCTCTTTCATCCATAGAGATAAAAATCAGAAGGATGACTCACTGGCGGTTGTTGCATCCTTATTCAATCCAGATGATTCCTAGAATCATGATACATTTTGTGTAAAGATAATTTTCAGGCCTTCAGTACTTGACAACCAATATTACCTACAAGTTTTTGAAAATGATGAACAATTGGCTGATTTGATTGCTGATTCAAATGATTCTTATGAAAGAATGGGTGATCAAAATCATGTATCTATATTGAAAGATTGGATTGGGTTTGAATCTCTTTTCACAAGAGATGATAAAACACAACTTCATGATACAAAGGAGGAGACACCTGTCAGAAAGGTGCAGGAGACACAAAAGATAAACATTGGAACTCATGAATTTCCAAAATATGTAATCTTAGCACCAACTGCACAAAGCAAGAAATTGATCAATATACTTCCCTATTTAAATAATTTTATGATTTTTTTGCTTGGAATTACAATGATCTAAAAGAATATGACAAGCCCATTTTTCAACACCATAAAACAATGGAGTTAGGAAGCAAGTGGTTGGATACTTGTAATGGACCTCTCAAAAAACCTAGGGGTAGATGGACGAGACTTGTAGAAGTTGATAGAAAACTATGAGAAAGGCGCTATTGCACATCGGGAGGAAGTAAAGAAACAATCTCTAGCTGTTCGATACATAGTGGTAGGATCTGACAACACTGGTGGGGGTCTTGTATGCATGACATAAATCGATCTTGGATGGAACTAGTGTTGTGGGTTGAGTTGGTTTCTTCATGAGTGTCTATGGGGTCTTAGGGAGGGTCATGGGTGTAGTGATCTATTTCCTATGCAGATTTCTATTGCTCGAGATTAGGGATACCTTTTGGCTGGACATTGGATGAAAGAAATGGAATGATAGTGGTACTACTGCCAATGGTGGTGAATGGGTCGTTGGACTCGATATTATGCATTTTAGTATTCATGTGAGGAGGTGACAATGGAGTGGTGGACAGGGAATCCACAAAAAAACTAGCTGGCTCTCGAGTAAGTTCCTCAGTGATGGGGGTGGTCTTTGGATGGACTACGGGGTCATCAGGAATAGTGATAATGGGGAATACAGATGGTATAGGGGGATAGTGCGGGTGTGGGGTGGGAGTGAAGAAATAGGTATTTCATTAGTGATAATAGAGGATGATTTGGAGGAAGACGAGGAACCAATATGAGGTTTCTTAGGAGGAATGGAGAAAGTGGCTTCAAGGAATTCACAAAAATCCTTACTTGAGATTGTAGCAGTGTCCAGAATGAATGGAATTGGAAACAACGAGACTGAACTCAACAATGTCTCGTCTTCCTCATCATCCTTTGACTCCGGGGGCATCCGTTGTCTCTTTGATGTTGTTGTGCTCAAACCTGTGACATTTATTTGTGCGGTGCCTTCCCGTTGTGATATTGCAAGAATCTTATATGATATGACCGATTTATTCTTCTTCCATTGTACTCTAGGCCACTAACATACCTCTTTGTCCAGAATTTTCTCATCCAGAAAAAAAGGAAACAAAATAGTGTGAAATAGTGTTGGAGAAATGCCTAGGGGTCTAACAAAAGTATGATCTCTGTTCATGCCAAACCAACTCTTGTTGATATGACGATTTAACATCTCCTATGGAATTCTCATCGGCTATATTGCATAGACAAGTTCATTATACCACTGAAAAATGGCATTGTTGTTGAATGTACTATTGACACTGTCACTTCTAGCCTACTAGGGGATGAACATCTTGGAGATTCAGTGGTTAGGAGTGTATGAAAATTCACGACCTTGTGGCGGATTCCAATTCCACATTGTAAATGCAATCAATCGATAACCATATATGAAATAACTTTGCCTTTCATGCATGTTAGCACAAGCTCTCAGCAACTTCGTAAAAAAATATTTGCACCAATTTAATGACGCTCCTTGTTTATAGAACTTGACAATTGATATGGTGTCTAGCGTGCACTCTCCTTTTGAATAGTTTTTCATGAATTTTCCTACAATCAGATAGCAAGCACATAAGACATGTTCATCATTTATGGGTTTAATGAGTGCTTCATGACCTCCTCATATAGTACCATACTTATCATAAATATTTAGCTCTCATTTCTTTCGGTCATGCTTCCCTGAGCCTTGGAAGCCTTCAAATACATATTTCCCATCCACTGATATACCCGTCAACTTATGAATATATCAACATGTACTAGAGATTCCTTGTCCAACCATAAACAACCATTGTGCACTCGACCAATGAGAAATTTGGTGCATCCGACAACTTCTCCTATAGTTCCAAACACCGATATATCATGCAAATTCATTAGAGTTGATTCTTGAAGTGATATATATGAAATATTCCACTGCCATTCTAACTCTCCATATGGTAGGGTTGTATAATCCATGTATGTATCGACTTCCATTTGAGGAAACAATGCCGCATCCATGAAATCAATATCGATTAGCCAAGTTTTCTTGACTTTTCCTTATAGATCTCCTATAACTTCAATGTGTGGACAAACCAATTCCACTGGAACGAAAACATTTGCAATGGCCCCTCGAGAAGGTGTAGCAAGACCCATGGTTGGAAACCTTTGTAGATATGCAAACACAATTGGGGGATGAGGGCATGAGTGTAGGTTCCCAGAACTCTCAATAAGATCCATGGTTGAGTATGTAGACAACAAATAAAACATAGTAACTTGAATGATGGGCGATTACAATCTTATAGACAATCATGATGAAATGACACTAAATGAGCATCAATTTGTCATGAAGGGGGAAATTCATATAAATAATTGAGAATTAATAACATAAGTGGCCACAAACGTGACAAAATCTAATCAATGATTTGGGAAATAATGGGAACAATTACCAACACAAGTTTAACACAACAAGATGCTCAAAGAATTAACTAACACTCCAACGATTAACAGGAAAGGTACTAGCAACCTTTTGGACATAAATGAAGGTGATTGACGTGAATAGAATGAGAATGGAAAGGTAATGACTACATTTAACGAACAAAGTGACAATGACACAATAGTGATTTAGACCTCGAAAACTACTTAATGCAAAAAATATTTGATGCAGACTCATCCCTGACCACAATGGTGTGATATAGGCTAGACAAACCGAAAACAAAAACTAGACTCTAGGAAAAGTGACAGTTGAACACGTCATTGTTTATTGACAAAAATGGAAAACAAAAAAACAAAATAGAAATATACCTACTTTATTTACTCCCTATGAGAAAAGTGCTGTAGAAATTATTTCAATGAGCAGAGATGTAGGGATTCAGGTGTGCACCATTCACCCATCTCGGATGAATAATACCATTTACTTGTGCCAGTCTGACAACTCTTGATTCCCTAATTTCTGTAACTATAAAAGGTCTGAGCCATTGAATTTGTAACTTCCCTGGATGATTTTGATACTTGCTATCATACAAAAATATTTGATCACCTTGCACAAAATTCTTGGTATTAATGTGCCTGTCATGACAAGCCTTTTTCCTAGCCTTCTCCACAGTCTAATGAAAATATGCCAGAAATCTAGCTTCATCCAGTTCCAACAGCTCCGCAACCCATTCTGAAACTGATTCCTCATCTGTCATATGAGTTACATGTGCGATATATAAACTCAGAGTGATGAAATCAGTTGGGATGACTTCTTCTTTTCCATAAACCAGTTGGAAAGGAGTATGATTATGTAATTTATTTGTAGTAGTACTATAGGCCTATAACGCATCTAGAACTATCTCATCCTAGTAATCCTGATTAGTGCAACATACTTTGGTCAACCCTTTCTCCAGAATCTTGTTAAATGATTCCACTATACCATTTTCTTGTGGATGATACAAGCTACTTTTGTGATGTCGAATCAAGAAATATGGAGTGAGAGTGGATATAGTTTCACTGAAGAAATGTTCACCTTGGTCACTCATCAATATCCGGGGACACCCAAACCAACTAATGATGTTGTAAAAAATAAAATTGGTTGTCGTATGTGTAGAAAAGTCCCTAATAGTTTTTGATTCAGTCCAACGGGTCAAATGGTCTATAGAAATGATGATATACCTTGCCTTTGAGTTCTTGGCTGGTGGATTGATAGGTCCTATAAAGTCAACTAACCATTTCTCGAAAGCTTAAAGAGCCCAAACATGATGTAAGAGTAACTTGTCCCCGCGTGATGACTTACCAACTCTATGACATACATCACATGCTCTGGCATAATCCTTGGAATATTTGAATACAGTTGGCCACCATATTCCTTCTTGAATCATATTTTATGCAGTCACCTCCCCCACAACCTTTCCTCCTGCAACTCCACTTAGAAATTCCCAAAATATTTTCGACCGCTCATGGTCAAGTACGCATATTTTGAGGATGTTTTCCAACCCCAAATTATATATATTTCTTGTGATCAACTGACAATTTGCAGCATGGAACACCAAGTGCCTCTTCTGAGTTGTAGAATATCCATTGAGCATAATACCAATAGTTAAAAACAATGCCCCCAGTCGTCCGAGCTGAACCCAATGGGCACAAAATTGAGCAAGCACGATGAAGGAACTAGAGTGGACCCTACCTTGTACAAAAATTTAGTAGGCAGTTTGTTGTATCTTACAACAACTAGGCATGATATTATGTATGCAACCAACCTTGTTTCCAGGTTTATGGAATCCCCCAAAGATTCTCACTGGAAAATGGCGAAAAGGATTTTGAGATATGTTGCAGGAAATCTCAATTTTGGCTTATGGTACACTCAGTCTGATGATAATCATCTCTTTGGTTACACAGACAATGATTTTGCAGGCAACCTAGATGGCAGAAAAAGCACCTCAGGACATGTGTTTCACCTGGGTGCAAACCTGATTTCATGGGCATCAAAGAAGCAACCCATTGTATCAATATCTTCTATAGAGACAGAGTATGTCACTGCTACCTCAGCTTTCTGTCAAGTTGTGTGGATGAGAAGAATATTGAAAGATATGTCACATACAGAAAAGGATCCAACTCCTATCTTCTATGAAAACACCTTAGCAATTGCTCTATCCAAAAATCATGTGTTTCACAAGAAAAGAAAGCATATTGACACTAATTTTCACTTCATATGCGAGCTTGTCATTAATGGTGACATTGCACTTCGATTCTTTGGCTCTCGGTATCAGCTCACAGATATCTTTACAAAGCCACTAGGAAAATCCATTTTTGATTTTCAGAGACAACACTTGGGCATTATCAGTGTTTATGTTTGTAACTGTTGAGTTTAAGAGGGAGTGTTAAATATAATGTAACCTCAACAGTCTGACTGTACACTGCCAATTGTCCTAGCCAACTTTACTATCATTTCATGATGTTCTTGATTTTCTTGAGCCTATTTAGCTCAACTCTTTTCCCTTTTCTGAATGTACTCTTTTTCTCATATACTCAATATACTGAATACTATTTCTGCTTTGCTCTTTCTCTGTATTCTCTACTTCTCATTTTATCACCTTCTTGATCTGTGTCACCACTCATTCCTTGTTGTAGGATTCTCTTACCATTCCATAATCATGATTTGAGCATGTTTATTAAACTCGTTGTTACATGCACTTATCATAAACGATGGCCATCGTCGTATTCCTCTTCCAATTCTATGATTTGGATGCATCTTGAACCTACGGGATGCCGAGCTTGAGATTTATGGAGCCTGATGCTCGCTGGGAGACAAAAATCAACAAAGGAATGAGATATGTATACGCACAACAACAACATAAGAACACATAAAATAAGCGATGGGACAACCTGACTGTTTAGCGTTGTGAGCAATTCCCACCACTCACTTTGTTCTCCTTATTTGAGGCATGACCATTCTAAGCCTTCCTCACCAAAATTGGACATAGAATCTTCACCTCCATGCCCTCACACTATTCATTTTTGTTTCCAATCCTCATGGTTGCCATTGTTGCTAACTGTCCAGACTGGTGCCAATTATTTACACCTGTCGCCTGACAACAATTGAGCAAGCTGCGCTACCTTAAGGAATTGTTCCATTTGTATTTGCAAGGGAGTGTAATCAGCATGGTGGTGATATTTGGTAGGACTGTGTCTCTACCAATAACGATATTATGCTATGTGCTTCTTGGACTCTAAATCTGGTCGTAGCTCCTTAAATGTTTGGAACCTTTGGATAAAGCTTAGGAAATGAATAGCATTGAAACCAGTAGCAACATTGTCAGATTAGTTGCAGTACCAAAGTATTTAATAGAATATTATCCCTTGTGATTGCAACAAAGAATTTTGGGTGACAATATCAATGATTTTTTTTCCCATGCTAAGCGTATACCTATAATGGAGCTATATAAATTTCCCTCGCTTCTAAAGGTTATCCTCCTCCTTCCTTGGTCAAAGAGTGTTCTACTCTTGAATCATTTTTCCATAAACTCATAAAGATTTTACAAAATATGAAGGTGAGGTTGTGATTTGGGGCAAGTATTTAGCCTCTTCAATCCAATAATGAATTAAAAATGATGCATGAAGGGGGAAAGTGTAGCTCAATAGGTTGCTGGAAGAGTTGTAGTTGTTACACACTATATGTCCATACTCCTTGAGAAAGGTGTGGAAGGATAACATATTCTACTCCTCCTCCTCTGGTTTTCAAGGAGGATTCTAGGACCATTCGTCCAAGACCATTCATACTGAAGATTAATTCCACTCTTGAATCCAAGCATGAGAGCTAAATGGATCAAATAAAGGAATTATTAGAGTTACTGAACACTCTAATACAATTACCACTGAAAAAAACAACCTTGTATTCTTTTGTGACCTGCTTGCAAGTTACATAACCCAAAGACATACTATTGCAAACTCAGACTCGACTACTTCATGATGCACTTGAGTGAAAGAATCTTTGACAAAATTATGAACTAGTCCTTGTTTAGAACCCTATTTTCGAAGATGATGAAGATAATGATGTTGATCCAGACCAACAACCAGTGTAGGAGAAACTCGGTGAGATAGCTCTAGATTCAAGTACATATGAATATCAAATTCCTCTTTCTAAGCCAATCATCAGACCTTGGGAAGAAATCATAAATAACAAGAACCAAATATGTATCATATGTGAAAAGGATGTCACCTTTCTGTTGGCAGCCAATTCAATTTTTTCTATTGTACTATAAGCTGCCTACACCTATGTCTTCCGAACTTCAAATTGTCTTCGCATCTTTCAAATAGACGATATTTTCATTTCTTGCGACACTTGCAAATTTGTTTCCATTAAGTTTTCACGACTGTAAACGTGAAAACTTCTCCTTTCGAGGTCACATTTCGATCACTATCTGAATTTTCGTCATCTTTTTATCGATATTTTCTATGGCACTTACCTTTGGTTTATCGTTATGTGGCTGAAAGGATTTTCGAACTATGCCTATTTGGACATTCTTATATTTATTGCACAACTTGATTTTATTAAGTTTGTGAGGCATTGAGCATATAGATTTATATTTTTTGTGACTTGCCTAGTCATTGATTTGCATAGGGGTCATGATTTATTTTTGTTTTTATATATGTTGTGATCCTTATAATCTTTTTATGGCTCTTGGCTTGTAAATTTTATGAGTATCGATTGGCACAATGGTTTAAAAATTTTGATTTATCAATGGCGCATGGTTAACACCCGGTGTTGGTTTCACATTGAATATTAATGGTTTTAAAAACTATACTTGATTTGGCGCTTTGGCATAACACTCACCATTTGATTCTTTGGTTGGCCAAACGATTGGTTTTTGAGCTATGTTATGATTGTTTGAACAGATGTGGGACTTGGCGGTTGTACTTTACCATAACTATTGTGCATGGCGGTGAATAACTCCACCACCCTCGCATGTGCACATTAATTCTTCCCCTTTGATCGTTCATTGATGTTAGACCGAATGACTCTGCTCTTGTGCGTTGGTGAATTCGAACCAAACCCTTACCATGTGCTCGCACCATGGCCCCAATCGTCCGAGATGAAACCAATGGGAGCCAGGCCCTGTTGATGTTTGACAGTGCCTACAGTGACCTCGAGGAAAATGGGTGGCTTCCATTTCTACAAAAATTTGAGGGTTTTAACCTCTGCGTAGCTCGACAATTTGCTTTGACCTTTGATGGCTGTCGAGCCAAGGTCGGCGATATTCAATTGGAAATTGATGAACAGTTTATCAGTCTTTCTATGGGTTTTCCTGCCACTGGACAACGATGGTCCAAGAAATGCAAAGTAGAGGAGGTCCCATGGACACTACTCTTCCAGTCGCGTAAAATCACCTCTTGTGATAAAGGTTTGCCAGTAACTATGCTTAAACAACGTTGGCATGATTTATTGATGATAATCAAACAATTTATCACCTGCAAAGGTCGGTACAGGTTTGTTTTCTTACACCACCTTCGTTTGCTTATGGTTTTTATGGGTTATCATCTCAATATGCCCTATTATTTGCATAGAAGCCTATTTAAAATGTCAAAGAAGTACAAAAGAAATCAGGCTGATAGTATCCTTTTTCATTATGGGTTGGTTAAGCTTATTGTTGTCTGTCATTTGGGTCTACGTGGAGATTGTTGGAGCAATTTCCTTGCTCAGAATGATTTTGAGGATTCGAACCCTCCACAGGTTGACAAACCTGTGGTGAGCGAGGAAAAGGCTGTACCCCCAGTACCCTACACTGTCCTTCTACCTAAACTCTTGGCCGAATCACCTATTGACCTACCCCACTCTGTGACTAAGGGTGTTGAGACTGTCAAGCCTGTGGGAAAAAAGCCCGAGGAAAAACCCACTGTAAACGTCAGAGGAAAAAAGAATGCCCGTTTAATTTCATGAATGGCAAGAAATAAGCCAAAACCTCTTGTCGATCCAAACCCTATCGTGTTGAGTGAGGACTCCGATTCGGAAGTGGAGAGTTTCTTGTCTAGTGAATACCCCTATTTGCAAGGTTTGTGTGCTGAAACCTCGTATGACTTTGTGACAAACCTACCCGCCTGCCTACAGGACAACCCTAACTACCAAGGCATTAAGCTTCCTTGTGAAGCCCCCAGACATTTATCCAAACCCTCTCCTACTCTATCTAAACCTACAATGTCACCCTGTGATCAATGCAGTTCGTGGTTAGAGCGATATTATCTCGATGTTCCTATTCTACAGTCAAGAATTCACTCTTTGGAGGACCAGGTTGCACTGCTTACCAGTCAAAAGGCTAAGCTACAAGCCACTGATAAGAAACAAAGGACGACAGGCTCCATCTTGTTTAAAAATGTGGAATCAACCACAACTGTCATGAATTTTAAGTTGGCATGATTGAACAACCTTCGACATCACACAGGTATATTTTATCACTTGTTTATATAACGAATTCGAATTCGGTTTTAAACAGTCCTCTTTACAACATTGATTGGCTCGGTTACATTGTATGCATTCTATACATAGCTTTGCTTTGATTAAATGGAAGTTCGTTTTCCCAGTTTAGCTTCCATTGGATTTTCATCGATTTGATTGATCTTGGTGTGGATTTGATTTGTTTGATTGATTTAAAATAGATGCTCTGCTGTCAATTGAATTCGTTTGTATCTATTCTAGACATGAGCCATTTCTCACATTCAATTTTGAACACAATCACATTTCGATTCGATTTCGTTTTAATGTATACGCTATGATTGGAAACAATTTTGATATGGTCAATTGTTACGGTTTTATGTCCCATATGACTTTCGACCAATAGGAATACAATTCGGATCATTTCCAATGTGACTCTGTACAAATACACCCAAGTCGTGAATAGATTCAATTCATAACGACTATGCTAAAAACCCAGCCGGTTAATTCACATTGGTTTACTGTTATCTCGACCATGTTATCAGTTGGATTCGTAATTGCAATGGATACTCTGTTTGAATTTGATTCGTAGAATGAGATTGGCTATATCCAGATTTATGATTTATTTCTATATTAAACTCAGTTGTGATCTGTTTGAAATTAATGATTTAGTTCAATACCAATCAAGATTATTCGCCCAGTTTGCAATTATAACTTCTGTTGATTCTATTAAGATTGCGATCACAATTAATCGATTCTGTCTGTTGACTGTGCAAGGATCAATGATCGAAATCTATCACAAATTTGGTTGGGTTGATGCTGTTACGTATGATTTCATTTACACATAATCAAAACAGTCTTTACATCTATGTATTCGATTAAACGATATGAATCTTTTGCTACATCATTATAGCTATAACGAGTGGAAAATGGTTGTGTTGGATTAGATCGTACCACATACGATCTGACTCATTATCGATTTCAATTGGATATGAAACAGTCTTGTTATTGTTCGACCCGATTTTATGGTAACAGAAAAACATAGTATTTTTACCCCTGTTTTCGATTGAATCACTTTTGATTCTGTTTAATGTTGAATGATAAAATCATTTGAAGCTTGAGTGATTCGTTTTAAATGATCATTGGAAGATAATTGGATTTAATTCTTTTAAAAGATTTGATTTGATTTCAATTCTGATCCTGTATGTTATTTTAGACTAGCTACAGAATCAGATGATTCTGTAGCTAAGTCTGTAGGATTAGATTTTTATTGTTTTGCTAATAAAATATCTTTCTAACTTGTTATTTTTGGTCTATTACAGGTCAATTCGAAATTGCATTGGATTTGATGAGCAGTTAGAGGATATTTGAGATATTTTACTTGCATTTTAATTTCCTAGTTTAGTTGATTTTGGGAATATCTTCCCAGATTATGTAAACAGTTTGATATTATCCACAGGGAGGTTTTACCCTGTGGAAATACTTATATATACTCATTATTTTTTGTAATAAGATGATCCTCATTCATGGGAGAACAAGGATATGGAATTTTAATACAGACTGAGACATAATTTGATATTCTGCTACA
>ML778605.1:719065-735530 GCA_009831015.1 Picea engelmannii | reverse complement strand
AATTTACTTGCTCAGAATGATTTTGAGGATTATAACCCTCCATAGGTTGACAAACCTATGGTGAGCGAGGACGAGGCTATACCCCCAGTACCCTACATTGTCCTTCTACCTAAACCCTTGGCCGACTCACCTATCAACCTACCCCACTCTGTGACTAAGGGTGTTGAGACTGTCAAGCCTGTGGGAAAAAATCCCAAGGCAAAACCCACGGTAAACGCCAGAGGAAAATAGAATGCCCGTTTAATTTCACGAATGGCAAGAAATAAGCCAAAACCTCCTGTCGATCCAAACCCTATCGTGTTGAGTGAGGACTCCGATTCAGAAGTGGATCATTTCTTGTCTAGCTAATACCCCTATTCGCAAGGTTTGTGTGACGAACCCTCATATGAATTTGTGACAAACCTACCCCCCTGCCTACAGGACGACCCTAACTACCCAGACATTAAGCTGCCTTGTGAAGCCCCCGGTCATTTATCCAAACCCTCTCCTGGTCTGTCTAAACTTACAGTGTCACCCTGTGATCAATGCAGTTCGTGGTTAGAGCGATATTATCTGGATGTTCCTATTATACAATCAAGAACTCACTCTTTGGAGGACCAGGTTGCACTGCTTACCAGCCAAAAGGCTAAGCTACAAGCCACTGATAAGAAACAAAGGACGACAGGCTCCATCTTGTTTAAAAATGTGGAATCAGCCACAACTGTCGTGAATTCTAAGTTGGCATGATTGAACAGCCTTCGGCATCACACAGGTATATTTTATCACTTGTTTATATAACGAATTCGAATTCGGTTTTAAACAGTCCTCTTTACAACATTGATTGGCTCGGTTACATTGTATGCATTCTATACATAGCTTTGCTTTGATTAAATGGAAGTTTGTTTTCCCAGTTTAGCTTCCATTGGATTTTCATCGATTTGATTCATCTTGGTGTGGATTTGATTTGTTTGATTGAGTTAAAATAGATGCTCTGCTGTCAATTGAAGTCGTTTGTATCTATTCTAGACAGGAGCCGTTTCTCACATTCAATTTTGAACACAATCACATTTCGATTCGATTTCGTTTTAATGTATACGCTATGATTGGCAACAATTTTGATATGGTCAATTGTTACGGTTTTATGTCCCATATGACTTTCGACCAACATGAATAAAATTCAGATCATTTCCAATGTGACTCTGTACAAATACACCCAAGTCGTGAATAGATTCAATTCATAAGGACTATGCTAAAAACCCAGCCGGTTAATTCGCATTGGTTTACTGTTAGCTCGACCATGTTATCAGTTGGATTCGTAATTGCAATGGATACTCTATTTGAATTTGATTCGTAGAATGAGATTGGCTATATCCAGATTTATGATTTATTTCTATATTAAACTCAGTTGTGATCTATTTGAAATTAATGATTTAGTTCAATACCAATCAAGATTATTCGCCCAGTTTGCAATTATAACTTCTGTTGATTCTATTAAGATTGCGATCACAATTAATCGATCCTGTCTGTTGACTGTGCAAGGATCAATGATCAACATCTATCACAAATTTGGTTGGGTTGATGCTGTTACGTATGACTTCATTTACACATAATCAAAATAGTCTTTACATCTGTGTATTCGATTAAACGATATGAATATTTTTCTACATCATTATAGATATAACGAGTGGAAAATGGTTGTGTTGGATTAGATCGTACCACATACAATCTGACTCATTATCGATTTCAATTGGATATGAAACAGTCTTGTTACTGTTCGACCCGATTTTATGGTAATAGAAAAACAGAGTATTTTTACCCCTGTTTTCGATTGAATCACTTTTGATTCTGTTTAATGTTGAATGATAAAATCATTTGAAGCTTGAGTGATTCATTTTAAATGATCATTGGAAGATAATTGGATTTAATTCTTTTAAAAGATTTGATTTGATTTCAATTCTGATCCTATATGTTATTTTAGACTAGCTACAGAATCAGATGATTCTGTAGCTAAGTCTGTAGGATTAGATTTTTATTGTTTTGCTAATAAAATATCTTTATAACTTGTTATTTTTGGTCTATTACAGGTCAATTCGAAATTGCATTGGATTTGATGAGCAGTTAGAGGATATTTGAGATATTTTACTTGCATTTTAATTTCCTAGTTTAGTTGATTTTGGGAATATCTTCCCAGATTATGTAAACAGTTTGATATTATCCACAGGGAGGTTTTACCCTGTGGAAATACTTATATATACTCATTATTTTTTGTAATAAGATGATCCTCATTCATGGGAGAACAAGGATATGGAATTTTAATACAGACTGAGACATAATTTGATATTCTGCTACAACTTTAGCTTTTCATAATATCAATATTTTGTTCATGTTCTTGTGTATCAATTTGCATTTGGTTAATGACTACTTTAGCTATCTTAATCTTTTTGCAAATGATATAATTTAACCACTATAATCCATATCTGATTTCTTCCAAGTGTATAAGAAAACATAGCAATTGTTTAATTCAGTTTGTGAATGATAGATTTCTCTTCTTCATTGATTGAATTATTAAGTATAAGTTTTTGCATAACAGGTTTCCCTTATTGCAGAGATTTATAAATCATATAATTGTTATGATTTTTTATGTCTTGTTTGTCCTGTAAACAATTCAAAGAGCAACACAGCTTATCGTTTACGAGAAGCTTTTGAATCAACCAGTGTGAGTTTTCTTCCTCCGACCATCTTCGAAGTCATCATACACATGACAAATTGGGAGCGTTTCCAGGTCAGTTAGTCATATTTTTGTTTAGTATATTATTAGTAGTTTAGTTAGATATATATATGTGTGTTTAGTATATTAGATTGTTTAATTTCAGTAAGTTTAATTTCTTGTTTATAAAATTATAAAATCAAAAAAGAAATACCTTTCTCTGTCATAGGACAGATTGCAAATGAGTTTTACAGGGTTTATTCAAATCTGCAAGTTGTAGATAATGTACATTTGTGAATAAGTTATAATTCAATTAGTAATTAGATAACTAATTATTAGAGTTAGTGTAATAGTAATTAGTAGTTTGTATATAGAATAGTTAGAGTAGTTTATATTTAGTTTTAGTTTAATTTATTTAGTAGTTTGTTTTAATTAGATTAGTAGATTAGTTTGTGTTTATTTAGTTTTAGTTAGTTAGTTTTATTTAGTTTTAGTTTAGTTTGTTTAGTTATAGTTAGATTAGTTTAGATTAGTTTTCTCTTTGGTTTTCTTAGAACCTTAGAACGGCCAACGGAGCCGTTAAACCCGTCAGGGTGGTTCATTCCAAACGGCTTGGGTTATTTAGACAACCCCGGACTGGTTCCACTCTCTCAGTTGACGGACGGTTAATTTCACCCGTCAACACTTTCATAATATGGATTACACCAAACCAATCTAGTTTCAATGTGTTGGAATGCTTCAAGAAAGTTCACATTCACCTGCTTCAGTTCAAGAGTAGATTCCTATATGCTACATGAAATATCTGTGCTTCAATCTTCATTTTTTAGAGCATTATGGAAAACACAATCATCATTTAGACATATGTTTTAATAGCAAGAAATATACAAGAGTGAAGAACCAATATGGGTGGATGGCTTCTTGATGATTTTTCATCAATAGACAAGAAGATATCTCATTCATACCATAGAATTTGCACTCAAGTATTGACACATCTTGTAGTGGAAATATTTTCATTTTCTCACCTTGTACTTTACAGGGGGGGAAAAGCATCAACGATTGATAGTCAGGCTTCTAGTTTTGAAGTCTTATCAGTCAAATAGTAATAAGTGAGTGTGATTGGTTTGTGGTTTTCCTTAAACCACTGCTTAGTAGAATAATTATAGATTATTCTAAACAATGGTTTGTGGTTTTCCTTAAACCTCCACTTAGTAGAATACATTCAACATCTTCTGCTACAGAAAAATTTATGGTCATCTTTAAACTAGCATTCAAGAGAACTTTCGATTAGCATAAGACACCAATTTACAACTTCTAACTAACTTAGGAAATGTTTCAGGAACCATTGAGCCTAGAACATGGTTCCAAAGTTTGTGGTCATCCTTAAACCACTATATTGGTTTGTGGTCATCCCAAAACCACCAAATTTAGAGATCACATTCAACCATTGACAGTTTCATGCTTCAACATTTTAGCTGCCCGCTTTCAGAGATCATCTCTCACCTTAGACTCACATATACCTTTTCGGATTAAGGGGGGGAATTTTGGAAACCTAATCCTCTTAGGGTTACAATATTCCTCACTAGATGAAATGTGAAAGGTCAAGTGATAGTGTAATGGTAATTAGGAGTCCAAGAGACCTTGGAATCTGAATCCAAAGGTCACATCATTATGTATTTATATTTGTATCATATTAATGGTAAATGCACATTCGTGTTTATTCTAATTGGTCTTTCTAACATAGACATTTCATGTTCCGTTTCCTCCAATAATTATGGTCCAAGTGTGATCCTATCCACTAGACTGTCCCAACTAATTGGAAGTCTTCACCTTCTTCCATACATAACCTCAAACAGACTCATCTTTAATGATTCATGATAACCATTGTTATAGGAAAACTCTACCAAGGGTATATATTCTTCCCATTGCTTGGTATAATGCATAACATGCATCCTCAACATGTCTTATAACACTTTATTTACCCTTTCGATCTGACCATTTGTTTGAGTATGTTAGGTTGTGTTAAACACCAATTGTGTACCCAAGCCTGCAAACAATATTTTCCAAAAACTTGAGGTGAACATAACATCTCTGTCTGAGATTATGGTCTTGGCAAGACCATGTAATCTGGAAATTTCCTTCATAAAAATGTGAGCAACATCTATGGCCTTGAAAGTGGATCTAATAGGGATGAAATGACTTTATTTGCTCTGATTATCTAATACAACCATGATCACATAATCTTGCTTAATTGTCTTTGGAAAAATAGTAATAACATCCATGGAGATTGTCTCCCATTTCCACTCTGGGATTTCTAAAGGATGCAACAACCCTGCAGGATGCTTGTGTTCAAACTTCACCTGTTGAAATTCCAGACACTTAACAATGTATTTATAAATTTCCTTCTTCATTATAGTCTAGTAATACAATTTCCTTACTATTGTTACCATATATTGATAACCAAGGTGATATACATAAGGTCTCCTATGGAACTCACCCATAATCAGGTGCCTCAAATCTATTGAATTAGTCACATACAACCTGTTGTTATACACGAGCAACTCATCAAACGTAAGATGATATCCTTCATACTTCCTCTTCTTGGTTGCTTGTTGCAACCCTTCTCTCACATGGTTGAAGAACTCATCTTCTTTGAAGAGGGTTTTAATCCTCTGCTTGATGTCATAATATCCTATGCTTGTTGTTGCTAAGTGTATAGCCTGGACACTTTGACTAAGTGCATATGCTATTATGTTCTCCTTTCCTTTAATATGTTTAATTTCGAAATCAAATTCACTAATCAACACTATCCAACTGGTCTGTATATAATTCAATCTTGTCTAGTCAAACAAATAATTTATTCCACAATAGGATGTCATCAAGACAAACCTTCTTCCAAGCAAATAATGTCTCCACATATTTAATGCATGCACAATTGCTGCAAGATCTAAATCATGGATAACATCCTTCCTCTCATGCTTATTTAGATTTATTCAATCATAACATATCACTTGCCCTTATTTCATAATCACTCCACCAATTCCTTCTTTGAAAGAATCAATGAAAACAAAGAAATCCTTTTTAGGGTCTACAATCTTCAAAACAGGGGCATTAGTCAAAATATGATTTAGCTGCTAAAAATTGGCCTCACATTTTGGTGACCATACAAATTTATTTCCCTTTATTTGTAATGAAGTAATGGGATTGCCAATATTGGAAAATCCATTTATAAACATTCTATAATACCCTTCCAATCCCAAGAAATATATTACCTCTGTCACATTCCTAGGGGCAGGACAATCCATGATTTCCTTGATTTTTTTGGGATCTACTTCCACTCCTTCTATCGAGATTATGTGGCCTAAATATTGGAATTCCTTTTGAAGGAAATCAAACTTTCTAAAGTTAACATAGATATGGTACTCTTTTAACACATGCAACACCATTCTAATATGCTCTTCATGGTCTTCTCTAGTCTTGGAATACACCATAATATTGTCCACGAACACTAAGAAAAACTTGTCTAGGTATTTGTTGAGCACGTTATTCATTAAACACATGAAAGTGGCTGGTGCATTTGTAAGCCCAAATGGAACCACTATGAATTCATAGTGTCCATATCTCATTCTAAAGGTTGTCTTGTGGATGTCCTCATCCTTAATCCTGACTTGATTATTTCCAAAACTTAAGTCAATCTTAGAGAAGACTGCAACTCCCCTGAGCTGATAAAAAAAATCAACAATTATGGGTAATGTATACTTGTTCTTGATGGTCATATTTTTCAACTTCCTATAGTCAATATACAGTCTCAAGGTACCATCCTTCTTCTTAAAAAACAAGGTTAGTGCTCCCTATGGGGACACACTTGGTCTGATGTAAAATTTATCTAACATATTCCTTAGTTGTACCTTCATATCCACCAGTTCTGGTGTGCTCATTCTGTAGGGTACTTTTGATGCTAGTACTATCCTAGGTACAAGATCTATTGAAAAATCAACATATCTCTTTGGAGGTAGTCCAAGTACCTCCTTTGGAAACAAATATTTAAACTCCCACAACAAGGGGTGGTTTTCATCCTTCAACTCCTTTCCTTCCACTAGGTTAAGCACTTGTATGTAATATAAGGGGCACCCTTTCCAGCCAAACTTCTTAAGCCACAATGTTGATATTTGCCTTACTGAAACTGGCTTGTGAATGCCTTGCAAAAATCTTGTATTTTCTTCTTCATCATCATATTCCAAAATTTTCTCATATGATTGTAGTTTTTCCTTGCAGGAAGCTATCCAATCCATACATAGCAACATGTCATACGATCCTAAAGGTAGAATATTCAAGGTTTCTTATGTACACAGTCCACTTATTTCAAATGGATAGGATTCTATGACCTCAATCACTTTTAACATAGTTCCTGTGGCTAACTGGAATAACCATGCCCTTGCATGTTTCTTCCTCTGTAAATAAAATGCTTCAACAAATTAAGGTGAGCCATAAATAATATTAGATCTAGGTTCAATTAAAATAGAAATGGGTTGCCTCGAAATTATAGCTTCCATATCTACCACAAAATCTTGGTGGTCTTCTTGCCTATTTTCCACAACTACATATATCCTTGGCACACTTCTTACCACATCATTGACTGTAGCTCTTCCTACATGTGACAAACTTTCTTGTTGTCATTCTATATGTGAGGACAATCCCTCAACATGTGTGGTTCTCCACAACTCCAACACTGTAGAGGCCCTTTCTTTAGTTCCTCTACTTTTTCTCTTTCCTGCTATGTTGGCTTATTTCCATTCTGAGATGGAAATTTTTATTGATGCACACTTCTGCTTGGTTGTCCAAAGTATGCACCCTTGTTTGTATTCTTGTATGGAAATGATATAAATCCCTTTTCCTAGGACCCACTCTTATCCATTCTCTTCCAGTCCTTAGAATACTCTAGCTTATACCTCAACTGATCATAAAAACACTTGGCCTTCCTTATAGTGTCCTCCAATGTCTTCGGCTTATCAAATTTAATTTTTTCTTGGTAGGACTATGGAAATTATCTGAGAAAAATATGAAACCTTTCTTTCTCATCCTTGAGGTAAGTAACATACCTCAACAACTCCATAAATATCTTGGAATAGGCATCCATAGTAAGTTGTGCCAGATTATTCTCATGGAATTCCTTGATTTTTTCATCATAGTACTTCTCCAATAGGTATATGATTTTCCGAAGTACTTCTCAAACTAATTCCAAGTCAAATTTCTTTCCTTCAATCCTTTGATATCCTTGAAATATTCCCACCATATGGAAGCTCCTCCATTTAGGTTGAATATGGAAATCCTTGCCTTGGTATTCTTAGAATAATTGTGTACTTGAAATTGCTTCTTCAAACAAAACATTCAAGGTTCAAATTCGTCTCCCTTCTGAATTTCTACATCAAAGGTAGGAGGCTTAGTCTTATTGAATTATTTAGTTAGATAAATATGTGAGTGTATGATGCAGGAGCATCTCTCCACGTCATCCATCCAGCATCTAGCCACGTCAGTGCATGCACTCAAGGCTGAAGAGAGGCGCAACCCTCGTTTTCAAATTCAAATTGAATGTAATTAATGTTGTAGGATGTTGAGCCAGGGAGCCATGCCTTTGTGCAAGCATTAGAAGTAGGTAGGAATTTAATGCTTTGAAGGCTGAGATCTAGATCCAATTTGTGGACTAGACAACCCATTCAATGCTATTGAATAGGGTAGGTAGATTGGAGGGAAGAGATCGAAGAGCCCCTCTTGTAAAAGATCAATTTCGATCTCATTTTGTAATAGTTTAGGAAGGAGAGAGCAGAGGAGAAGGAGCCGAGACTCTGTTAAAGTCCACGCTCAGAACACCCTTGTAAATAGGCATTTTATTAATACAAAAAAACAGTTTTTCCTGCATGTATTTCTGTGTTGTGTGAAAGTCTATGAGTGTTCATGTTTATGCTGCAGATGTATGCCAGGAATTTGTAGGATTTGTTTGATTTTCAGGCTTGAGAGGTTCTTTATGGTTTCATTCCAGGAGGGCATGAGAGAGTACTGCAGTCTCTGAATACCAGTGCATAGAAGCACTTCTGAATTCCGCGGATTCAGACAAAGACGTCCCAAGTGGGCACAACAGCTAAAATCATCAACTCAGAAAAATACCTTGGAGGTTGTTGAACACCTCAGGAGGCAAGGCTATGTAGCGAGACACAGTTGTAGACAGAATATATGAGGAGTTCTGTAAATCTCTGCCAGGTGGGCATTGAGCCAGTGCAAGGAGTGCACAGAAGAACTCTGCTGTGAGTTCAAGGAGAACTAGAATCACTAAGGATTATGAGAGTTCTTCCAGGAGGGCATTGAGAAAGTGCATAGGGTGCATAGGAGAAGACATAAGCTCTGAGGATTTCTGTACAACTCTGCCAGGTGGGCATTGATTCAGTGTGCAGACAGGAACATGAAGATAACTCTTTGAGTTCTGTAGTTGAAGGAATAATCCACTGAGGGATCTTCACAGGGTTGCTGAACACCCTATAGACTCAACAAGAGGTTTATTAAGCTGAGGATAGCCAGGAGGGCATCCAAATTCTCCATCTGTAGGAGAAAGGAAGAAGGATTTATTTCCTTAAGGCCCTAGGAGCAAGAAAGCTCAGAAGGAGTAGCACTTTGTGTGAAAATACTTTGCAGAGGTGCAGAAGTCGCAGAATCCCTTGAGGATTCGAAGGATAATATTAGGAGGAGTAGTGATTTTGGCGCACAAAGCCATAGATGCAGGGAGTGCATAAGTGAAAGGACTCTTTTGGAGAGTTCAGAGTCTCTAAAGATTAGCAGGAGTAGTGTCTTTGAGAACGCAGGCGAGACTCAAGGTGAAGAGCTTGTAGGGAAGATAAACAAAAGTCAAGGCCTTTGAGAATTTGAAATTCTTCCAAGTCTGGGAAGAAAGTGCCAAAGCTCGGGAGGAGCAACAGCTACCGTCGGATCAACTGAGAGAATCTGGACCATGGATTCGTGTCCAGGAGGCAGCATAGGAAAGGTATAGGGGAAGACAGGTCTGAGCCGTCAGATCTTGGTCTAAACAGTCGACAGCCATTGGATCTGTCGAGAGTTGCATGAGATTTAAAACTCACAAGCAGAAGCGAAAGTCCCGAAGGGGTTGTATCGGGATATTGGTGTTCGAGAGTTCGAAAGTCTGGAGGACGAGAGTCCGGGCATTTGACGTCAGAAATCATGAAAAGGTGAATTAGATCTGAGCTATCCATCTACGGGAGGACGCGTGTTGTGAGATCGCCCATATCGGGGATTCAAACATCAGAAGTCATAGAGGGAAGTTTTTCAACTTCGCGAGTGGTGAAGTCGCGAGAAGATTGGAACCGTCCATTTAAGGAGGACAAGTGGCATAGATCTAGGGATCTCGCAAACTCGGAGGTTCACAAGATGAGAGCCCAGGAGTTGGGTGTTCCAAGCGAGTGGCGAAGTCGCGAGAGAATTGCAACCGTCCATTTGAGGAGGACAGGTGGTAGCAATCGCGGAGTTGGCGAAGTGCCGAAGAGATCTAGGATTCGGGTCTCGCGGACTCGGAAGTTTACAGGGTGAGGGTCTCGCGGAGTCGGAAGTCGTGAAGTTGCGAGGAGATAGGAAAACCATAGGATCCAGGTCAAGGGAGGATTGTTGGATCAAGAACCCCATTGCCTATCCTGTATTTAGGGGTTCGGAGGTTGAGAGGGGTCACTTTTGACTGTAGAAGTCATGAAGTGCCAAGAGCCAAGGTTTGTGTGGACACGTGGCAGATCCATAAGGTGGGGCCCACGTGATTGACAGGTGGACACGTGTCGCCTGGAGAAAGGAGTCAACGTTTCGTTGACTTATTGCATCTCGGGGATTCGTGGGATAAGAGCATGAGAGCTCAACCCTTTGACTTGTGAAGTCGCGAGTAGCGAGAATGCGAGAGGGAAAATAAATATCGCTTCTCGGGGGTTCGTGAAGGGAAGGTGCCAAGGTCAGACACCACAACTTACGAAGTGGTGAGTAGTGAGGGGAGCTAACGTTAAGCTTAGCCGGTGGTCACGCGTGGAGGGCGCTGACATAGGGGAGATATACCCATTTCGTGATCTCAGGTATCACGAGATTGGAAAAGGAGAGTCAGGAGCCCTGACTCATGAACTTGCGAGTTGTGAGTTGCGACAAACACCTTTTGGGTTAGGTGTTTCAGGATAAATCCGTGAGTGCGGACAGAAACCTATCTCCCTAGATCCACCTGGATCTAGAACAAAGCAAAATAGAATAGGACGCTTTCCTTAAGTTTTAAATATTGAATTTACTAAGACGCAAGAATCATGGACATACCTTATGATTGCTTCCTATAGTCTTGGTTGTTCCCGCTTCGCTCCAGGGCTTTTGTGCAGTCAAAATCAAAACAACACAAACCAACCAAAGTGATAGCGATAACATAGACTCAATATAAACCTATGTATGTGATCAAGGAATCATACAATAAAACACAACAAGCTTTATAGGAAAGAATCATATTACTGTATCATATTAAATGTGAAAGAGAGATTACAACCGTTGCCTTGATGTCGTAAGGTCCCTTCCAACTGTCCTTCGTTCCCCACACACTTTGTTTCTCCAAGGATTCTGAGACCATAGATCTGATAGCTACTCACAATCTATCTTGACAAAGCAAATCTCAAAGCCACTCCAACCAAGCTAATAATTCCAAGCCAACCAATAGCTAACAAAATGCTCAAGCTAACTTTCTCCATGAGAAATCCTCTCCTTTTATAAGCTGAAGAAGATAAGGTGAGGAGGTTAGGATGATCCCACTAAATCATGAAAACGAGTAATATCCAAACCATTCGGATGCCACCTCACCATAGAAGCTTCTCCTTCTAGAAGATTCACGAAAATGCTCATTTTTCCCATGTGCTTGAATTCTCACACCCTGTCTATAGTGCAACCTGCGAGAATGGGTCATTCTCACACCCTGCCTATATAGCAACCTGCGAACTTCCCTTTTCATAAGGTTTTTACATAGGAAAAAGCAATTTCTTTTCTCAGGAGAAGTTCTTCTCCCTTCTCTCTTTAGGAACTCAGGCCACTGACCCCTCTGAAGGCAACAGATAGGTTTACATCATTAACTATCATAGGGATGACGAAAATAATGTGTAACATTAGGCCTTGGTCATAGTGCTATGGTCGCACAGAGAAGTGGAGCTCGCGCTTAGTGCTGTTCGCGTAGGGGAGCTTCCAAAAGGACCTGTGGATCGATAATTTGTGATTCGAGCAGGGAATATAAAGAGATGATTCGGCTCGAGGGAGATAAAGAATGATCCTGTGAGCGGATCTCAGCCCGACGGCCGATAGGTCTGTGTCAGTGTCTCTTCTTTTTCTTCAGAATACTTGATACAATGTCACTGTTGGACAAATCCTCAAAATAAATATTCTTGTTGGATGACTCTGTGGAAATACTTCCACCAGATTTACTTTTCTTGACATTATGATTCCTTTTCTTGGAAGAAATATTTCCCACATAGATATGGGACAATCCTTTCTTCTGGGAATCTGAAGGGGTTTTCAACTTCTCCAATTTATGCAACTATACATTATTGGGGCCTTGCTACAGATGATTCTAGATCTCATACAAGCTCTATAGTAGCACTGCATTCATCTCTGCTTGCTCATCCTAAGCTCTCATGAGTCAATGAATCCAATAGATGGATTCATCTCATTGAGATATTTCTAACAATTGTAACCATGCTCAAAATAAATCTCTATATCAAAAGTTACATCCTCCCAAAGTTTTTCTAGCTTTTGTTAAACAGATCCACCTCATTGCCACAAGGTATCCATATAGCTCCCTGTCACTAGTACCATCTAGTGTGGCACTGACATGGCACCTACCACCTATCCCATCATCCTTTGGCCTATCGAGCCACCAATATAACGAATCCTATTACTTGGATTCTTTCTTTGTCGTCATCGGGGTTCTTCTCACTTGGAGTTATAAATTACCCCAACTATCAATCTCTAATGACATAGATTATGGTGGGTCCACTCCCCAGATCCAACTTCTCTCAAACCCTGACATCCAATGGATCCTATCACATTTGTGCCTATGAATTATATGACAATTAACACCCATTCCTTTTATCCCTTCTAGGGTGAATAGGTGGGACCTACAACAAATCTACGACTAGGATTCCATGGGACACCACCTAGTGAGTCAATGGTCCACTGACCTTTTTGTCTTTGACACCTCTCTAGAACCCATCACTCGAATCACCAACCATTCACGCTCTATAAATGTTGTGACAAACATGGACAGTCTAGATCCCACCGAGGTCACCTGCGACATATCGATGACACTTATTCTTTCTCAATATATTCGTCGTTGTCAGATCCTCATTCGACCCAAAAAATTTAACATCTCATCAAATCCATGCTTCAAATAATGACTTAGATCCATTTACTGTGCCAAATAGACGATGAATAATTTAAGGTGATGGCCTATAGGTCCTCTCTCACCTATCTGGGTCTTATTTCATCCCATATAACCATAAAATTGTTGATGATTACAGTTGTGTGAGACATCCTCCAGGACACATACTGATTGATTCGACCTGAGAGAGAGCCCATGAGTTCAGTGCGTGGTTCCTATCTGAGACAAAGATGGAATGTAGTCATGGCCTCCTCCTTATAGTGAGTTGAGAAGAACTCCAGATTATTCTCTCGTGTAACACAATGAGAAAAGAGATATGTTGAGTTGGACTTGCTTTTGGCTGAGAATAAGGAGAATGTGTGAATTCCCATGAGTTGGGTGCATGGTTATGAGACAGATATGAAGACGATGTATTACCCTCCTCTGAGAAGAGATTTGAGATGATGAACTCCAGATGACTCTACTGTGTAATGCAGTTGGAAAGAAGATCTGTTGAGTTGGACATGCTTGTGGATGAGCACAAGTGAACGTGATCCTAGTGGCTGAGCACTAGTGAGTGTGGTTCTCATGTGAGATGCAGTGAGATAGAGATATGGAAATCCCTATGGATGTGCCCCTAGTGGCTGAGAACTAGTGGGTGTATGAGATCCCTTGTTATATTTTTCAAGAGTGAGACTTACCTGTAACCCTAATTGTAATGTAAAGGGTATAGGTCGGCCCCACCTTAATGTAGAAGATAATTAATCTGATAATTATTAATTATATTTCGATTTAGTGAGGTCGACCCTATTGTTCCAATAAACACTTCTATTGACAGGTTCAGTCTAATATAAGTAAAGGTAAATTCCCCATTGAAAAATCATATCTTAAGTGTGAGTTTGGAAATTTCAGCAAGTACATCTTCTTGGGAAAAGTGTGCACCTCTCTTGGGTGCTAGTCTTCTAGGGCTTGTGATCACCCTTTTGTGTGCTAGGTTTTCTTAGTGGTGGAGTTCTTTCTATTGAATAATATAACAAAGGATTGACTGGGTTTTCTTCCTTTGTTGAGAAGGGTTTCCCAAGATACTTCTTTTGTAATTGTGCATGGTGTTTCTTCTTGTAATCTTGGTTGTTGCACCACAATTGTTTATGGTTTAAGTAAAATGATGAAATGGAATAAACTTCATGATTAAACCTTTCTTATTGAAAAATCAACATGGTTTTAGAGCACAGGTCTTGAAGAACCCATTGCACAAGCATCTACCAGTAATCTTCTCATCTCTGCAGAACCGTAGGACCCTCCTAGGTGTTAGGACCACACAATGTACCTTTTTGCCTATAATTTTTGCCACTATTATACTCTTGATCACCCATATTTAGACTCATACTATCACTTTATCTGATCATCCCAAAGGTATACAACGTCCCTTCTCATTACTATACGTTTAATCTGTTTTGCATAATATTTTACATCACTCTCGTACTTGACCATTGATTAGAAATGCATAAGTGTTCAAAACTGCAGATTAGCATTTGAGGCCTATTGCTGAAACACAGAACTGATGCTGAAACACAAAGCTGTTATACAGTCCGAGGTCACAGATGCTGAAACACGGAGCTGCTATATAGTCCGAGGTTGCAGATGCTGAAACACAGAGCTGCTATACAGTCCGAGGTCGCAGATGTTGAAACACGGAGCTGTTACACAGTCCAGAGTTGCAGATGCTGAAACACAGAGGAAACCGCCAGGACTGATGATGCTGAAACACAAAGGAAGCCGTTACAATCAACGATAAACAAATCTCTAACCATCGCCCCTACACAAGAATACTGACACAGTCAGAGCGCAATTCACGTGGCTGAAACAACCCGTGAATTGTGATGCTGAAACAACATCAGCAGCAACGAGAAGAAGCTGTTACACCAGCCGTAACAACAATACCTCATTCAGCTCATGTAATAGCATTCTGTTGCGTGAGACTAGGACATCCTATGCTGGTTTATAAAGTAGATCCGACTAAGGATAGGACTCAGATATACATTGTAAATTATTGTATCGAAGGGATTCACTCTTTAAATAAGAGGAAATCATCATTCGAGGGATCCAAGTTTTATGTATTGAAGAGGCTCCAGAGAAGAGGGACGTATTCCATTTCCAGACTGTAATATGATATTTTGATAGATGAATAAAATACTTCTTTGAGTATCCTTCTCTAGCTTTCTCGTTTCAGGGGAATCTTGTGAGAAGGGAGGGCCCACCTTCTTCACAAGATTCACCCATTAGTTTAGAAGTGTGTTAGTACAATTTCTGTTTATGCTTTGATTAACTTTTGTTTGCTGAAACACTTCTTTTAATGAATTCCGCTTTGCTGAAACACTACTGACTCTGTCTTAGTTTATTGAATGAAATTTGTAATTCTTTTTATTATCAATCTTGTGTGATGATTTTATGACGCTAGCCAGAGACTGGGTTAAGGGTTCCTGCTCAGACAGGAAGGAATCAAAACATCCTGTCCTCTGTAGATTTCATTTAATTCTGCAAGTGTGCTAGCCAGAGATTGGGTTAAGGGTTCCTGCTCAGACATGAAGGAATCAAAACATCCTGTCCTCTATAGATTTCATTTAATTCTGCAAGTCAAAGATTGGGTTAAGGGTTCCTGCTCAGACATGAAGGAATCAAAACATCCTGTCCTCTGTAGATTTCATTTAATTATGCAAGTGTGCTAGCCAGAGATTGGGTTAAGGGTTCCTGCTCAGACAGGAAGGAATCATAACATCCTGTCCTCTGTAGATTTCATTTAATTCTGCAAGTGTGCTAGCCAGAGATTTGGTTAAGGGTTCCTGCTCAGACAGGAAGGAATCAGAACATCCTGTCCTCTGTAGATTTCATTTAATTCTGCAAGTGTGCTAGCCAGAGATTGGGTTAAGGGTTCCTTCTCATAAAGGAAGGAATCAGAATATCCCGTCCTCTGTAGATTTCATTTACTTCTGCAATTGTGCTAGCCAGATATTGGGTTAAGGGTTCCTTCTCAGAAAGGAAGGAACCAGAACATCCTGTTCTCTGTAGATTTCCATTATTCCTGCAAGTGTGCTAGCTAGAGACTGGGTTAAGGGTACCTTCTCAGAAAGGAAGGGATCAGACTATCCTATTCTCTGTAACCCTCAATTTCACAAGTGTGCTAAACAGAAATAGGGCTTAAGGTTCCTGCTTAGAAAGGAAGGAACTAGATGGCCTTGTTCTCTGCTAGATAGAGTTAACTGTCTTCTGCATTACTGTTTTCATGAAAGAGTGTTAGTACTGAAGTCTTTGTTTGAGAGTAAGGGTCCTGTTCTCTGGTTGCAGAATAGTTGTTCTTTCCTATTGCGAAT
>ML778605.1:639898-660287 GCA_009831015.1 Picea engelmannii | reverse complement strand
ACTACAGAACAAATTGCAGACATCTTTACTAAACCCCTAGCCAAGACACAGTTTGAATATCTCAGACAAAAGCTGGGTGTCATTTCGTTTCACACCTAAAGAGTCCATCTTGTTAGGGGGAGTTGTGTATTGGTTGAATATATAATGCCTCCTAAAATTACTGCAATAGCTCAGGGGGAGCATGTCTCCTATTTGACATTGATGTCAAAGGGGGAGAAAAGAATTCGGGTGCCTCAGTTGCCATCAATGCCAAAGGGGGAGATTGTTGGCAAATGTTTAACAGGTAGCGTATGATTGTCATTGATGGCAAGTACAACAGTGAAGATGGCATGAGTATAGGGAGAATGTAACAAACAAGCATCAGAAGCAGTTTGGGAAGACACTGCAGAGGATGGTTGGCATGCTTTATAGGCAGTATGCACTTGTCATTGATGGCAGGATCAGAGTGTGCATCGATGGAAAAATAGGAACAACGTAAGATTAGGAGGAATTAGCGCAGAGTCGAATGCAGTGCGTAGGTGTGCACCAGGGATGAGGTTAACTCATGGCTAAAGCTCAAGGGAGATAGCGTACTTAGGATCACAGGCGAATCAAAGGTCGAGGCCTTTGACACTTAGAAATTCTTCCAAGTAAAAAGGATGCGTAAGCTTGGAGGAGAAGTGTCAGTGATCGTTGGATCCCATCCCGAATTCTTGATGACCATCAGATCTCAATCTAGACAAGAGGAGCGCGTAGATATGAAGGATAGATCTCGGGCATTATATCCGAGCACAGGGTCTGACCACCGTTGGATCGAGGAGAACCTGCACGTTCTTTAAAGTGAAAGGAGTAGAGGGCTCACAAAATCCCAAAATAAGGAGGACCGTCCATCTACAGGCAGGACACATGGGGATAGATTGTTAGGTCGCTGACTGGAGAGTCAAAGGAACGATGTTCCCTAACCTCTCGAAATCGCGATATCTGAAATCGCGATTTAATCTCAGCCGTCAGATTAAGGTTGAATCTGGACTGTTGATTCTAGTCCATGTCGGAGTTTCAAGGATCGAGAGTTGGAGATGTCAAGTAATATCATCCACATAAATCCCAATTTTGCGATATGCAAAATCACGACTTAATCGTAGCCGTTGAACCAAGATCAGATCTGGACCATTGATCCAACTCCATATCAGAGTTTCGCGAATCGCGACATGGAGAGGGAAAATAAATGATGCAACAAGAATTGCGAAATCGTGATTTAATCGCAGCCATTGAATCAAGGTCTGATCTGGACCATCGATCTCAGTCCATTTCGGAGTTTCGCGGATTGAGAGTTGAAGATGTCAAAGAACAATAACCACAGGAATCCCGAAATTGCGATATGCAATATTGTGATTTAATCAAATCCGTCAGATCAAGATGTGATCTGGATCGTTGATACAAATCCATTACGGAGTTTCGTAGATCAGGACTTTGAAGTGACAAAAACACTGAACGTCAAGAGTGTCGAAATCACGATGTGTTAAATCCCAACTGAATCTGAACCGTCAGATCAAGATGTGATCTGGACCATCGATCTGACTCACATCAGAATACCACGTCAGCTAGGAACATGTGGCACAACCAGGTAATGACAAGTGTTAGACTGATTCAACATTTCAGGCACATGTAAGTCACAAATCAGAGTGACACATGGCAGTATTCAACACGTGTCAATCCACGTGTGACGTCAGAAGATTTACACCACTTCGGAGTTTCGAAAATTGGGAGATGGACAGATGTCGGAGGATGAGGAGGGGCTAAAGGGAATGAGCCTTGTCACATGGTTAGGTGGAGAACAATACAAAAGGTGACACGACAAGAGTGGGGTCCTTCGTCAATACCCTACCATTCCGGACCCCCCCCGTATTAAAGGAAGAAAGGAAAGGGGGGTCCGGAATCGCTTGAGCTCCATTGATCTGGGCACTCTAATCCTGGCTGCTCGAGAGATGCGTGCCCAATTCCGGACCCCCCCCCCCTCCGCTTAAAGGTAGAATGGCGGGGGGGCTCCGGAATCCAATCCCGACCGTAGATCTGGGAGCACAGATTTTGGCCGTCCATATTTGCTCGCTGCATATCCAAAAGGTGCATTTGCGCCCCAAACTTAGGAAGGCATAATCTCGACTGCGCCAAAGAAGACGAGGAGTCTCAACTACTAGAGAGGTTGAGAAATCTCAGCAGAACACCCAGTGATGCTGGACGCATGGTGCAAAATGACCAGAGAAGTTGAAGAGTCACGATGATGATCAGACAGATCACTCAAGTTACAGAGGAATTTGGCGCGGAGTGTGCATGCAGAGGCATTGCGAATATTGCATTTACAAGGAGCACAGGTACTATAAGAATGATGAAAAAAGAAGAGATGGGGGTTGTGGTCATGGTGGAGGATTCAAGTGTGAGCAAGGAGGCATAGCGCAGGAGTAGAGATGCATGGTAGAGGAAGGTTTCATAAAATGGATATGGTGCAGAGAGTATAAAAGGCAGAAGAACAGAAAGTGCAAGTGGCGTGCAAAAGACACTGATGCAGACAGGACAGAGCATCGTAACAGAACAACAATAGGGATGGTAAGCCATTGAATTATTTTATATCGCTGTAGAGTTTCAGTAGCAAAGAATTTATTAATCAGGGTGGTTGGGAGGTGCTAGGGAGGACTGGTGTCCTCAAAGGTTCAAGTGGGTGCTTGAACATAGGGAGTTGGTGCTTCCTTCTAGTTGGTGCTAGAGAAACCAGGGAGTTGGTGCTTCCTTCTAGTTGGTACTACAGAAACCAGGGGGTTGGTGCTTCCTTCTAGTGGGTGATAGAGAAAACAGAGAGTCGGTGCTCTCAGCAAGTTGCAACTTGCAAAAACAGAGGTTGTAGCCTCACAATGAGTTGGTGCTCATATGTATGATAATGTAAATAATGTATATAATAATTATCATATAAAGAAAAGGAGGTTTTTACCCTGTATGGGTTTCCTCGGGAACTATTTGTCTCTGTCTTTCTCATATATGTGACTGATGCTGAATGTGCCTTTGTTTATTTCACTGCATTATTGTGATCATCATTGAGTGCCTTGTAAAGATGTTAAAAGGAGCATAATTGTTTAAGCACGGTAACAACTGATTCACCCCCCCCTATCAGTTGTCCAACAACTACATGTATGCTCATCTTAGATCTAAAACATCAGGTCAGTTATAGAGTGAAACGTTTGTTGGTACAAGTTGTTACTGGTTTCTAGTACAGGGTGACTTGACAAGTTTTACAGTAACAATTTTACATAAACAAAGGCAACAACAATGAAATTGGAAGGGTTTTGTAGTAGTTCGCGAGTTGCAGAAAAGAGAGGTGCAGATATCCACGAGTTGCAGTTAAGATGGGCACTGATACCTGCATTTTGTAGAGTATACATGTTGCGGATCTGTAGGAAATGTTTTATGAAAATTGGTACAGGATGTAATAGAGTGTTGGTACAGGTTGAAAGTGACAGAGTGACAGAGGTAGTGATTGATTTACTGACAGTGACAAGTTGTTCACATTTGGCATTTATATTTCAGGGCAGCAGGTCGGGACAAGGAAAGGGGGTTGTAGCCTCCTTCTGATTGGTGCTAGAGAATCAGGTATTTGGAGCTTCCTTCAGGTTGGATCTTGAGAACTAAGTGGTTGTAGCCACCTTCCGGTTGGAGTCAGAGAAATCATGGGGTTGGAGCCAGAGAATTAGTGAGTTGGAGCTTCCTTCAGGTTGAATCTTGAGAAACTAGGGGGTTGGAGCCTCTTTCCAGTTGGATATGGAGAATTGGAAGTTTTTGCTTCCTTCAATGTGATTCTTTGACACATAAGAAAAACATTCTGTGGTTTTTTCCCACATTAGGTTTCCACATAAATATTGGTGTACTGTGTATTGTGTGGATGTGTTTACTATTGTTTATTATGAACTGATGGATTTTAATGTTAATGAAACAACAATATATTGATGATGAAGTGATGAACATGTTTGAATGAGTTAAAATAATATAAACTATGGTTAAAAGAAGTATAAATTGCTCATTGCTGATTCACCCCCCCTCTCAGTAATCCAACAAAATTCCTGACATCCAAATCTGGTTTGAACTCCTCTTTGGAAGAAACAATGAGGAGTAATACTTGTATTATCTCGACCACTAAATCCTTTGATATTATCATCCAAATGAGTTGATGGTATCTCTGCAAAACTATTCCTTCTTTTTGGTTGTCATGCTTGATCAATTTGTCAGATTAACATACAGTTCTTTTCATAACGTTATTACCAAAATAAACCTTTTCATCATAATGTACTTTGGGGCTCTTGATTCAAAGGATCGTTGATACGAATTAAATTTAGAATTGATGAAGAATTGTCTCAAGAATATCACCATTAATGACGAATTTTAACACTTCACACATTTTTTTTTTTTTATCTCTATAAGATTTGCATTAAATATACCTTGGGGAGAGTGACAATATAGGACATGGATTACCATGGGGCAGTGTAGAATTAGGATGGCAGATCAACATGATGATGAGATAGAGAAATGAGACACGATGACGTGGAAGGATGATAAGGTTGGGAATGGTATACGAAAGAGTTATGAGATCATCATGGGCTGTAGTAAAAAATTATAATTTGACTAAGTGTTAAAAGGTCACGGATTTGAGGAGGTGTGACAGGTAGAGTATGTTGTTCTCCTTGTAAATTAAGAGGGATGGACCTATCCCTTATTCTTGGAACTCTTTTTCTTTCTTATTGATTCTATGGAATCTCATTTATTTCTTCTCTATCCCCCATAGTTAGTGTTCTTGTTATTTCTGATCTAGAACTTTTACCAACTTTGTGAAGTTGTAGTTTTTTTCTCTTACTTCTTGTTAGTGGACCTTTATAAGATTCCATATTTTCTTGGATTCATTCCCTTCTCCTTTGTCTCAATGTTATCTCTCTTTCTTCCTCCCGATCAAGGGTTTCCCATGATTTTCAATCTCTTCTCAACTTTTTCCTATTGTTAATACTAAATCATGCAATTGATGCAACACACTTCCTTTATTTCTAAGTATGATTTGTAACTAATATTGATTAGGTTCTGATTGAGTCATTAAGATTTTGGTCTGTGAAAACAACTTGTTTTCCCCAGTATGGTCACTAAAAATGTTGATGTTCAGATTGGTCAAGATCCAAACAACAACCTCACGAGGATAAAATATCCCCCTGCATTTTTATAGAGGTGGTAATCCTCTATTATTTTCTAAAAGATATATCTTTATGTTCTTGAATTAATCTATAAAAATGGGGAAATGATAGAAAACAAACCCTGAGTCTTCATTACTTTGCAAATATAAAATAAAGATAAAAATATATTCAGACAGGAAAGTTCCTGAGAGAAGGACCGAAAATATTTTTAAGACTGAAATAAATATATATGTACAAAATATTATACAAGAATAAGGAAACCATAATATGAAAATAGAACATTCCTCACATCCATCATAGCATGATAAAATTTGATCACATTCATAAGAGGGAAAGATTATAGTCCACAATTATAAAGAACTTTAAAAGATTAATTCATTCAAAACAAAAGCGAATATGATAGGTGCACCTCAAAAATATCGTGTTCATAAACTTAGAGTTTGAGAAATCATTAAAGTTACACCCCAAAGTAGTTCTCTTGGGAGTCCAAAAATAATAGTATTTTTCACAATAAAATAAAAGGATTGTGTTCGTCCAAATGGACTGGGATGGGACTCCCGTGGACCATAAAAGAAAGTAGAACAAGACTCGACTTGAAAGAAGAAAAATGAGATGATTAGAAATCAGTTATGGGTTCTCAATAAATGAAAATACAGAATTGGATGATTTATGAACGAGAAGTATGAAAGATAGGAAATTATGAAAAGTGATCAATTCACTTACTTTGATGGAGTCACTTTCTTATTATATTTTTGTTGATGTTGCTTTTATATTATTTCCTTTCATTGGAATTCCTTGATCGGTTGTAACTACCTCTTCTTGATCTGGTTCAATTATTTTGGTTAAGGCTTTCTTTAACCAATTCTTAATATATTCTCTCATTGGAGCAATAGTTATTTATTTCCTTTCCTTTATGTCAAATAATGAACTTTTTAGATATCTGAAGTCCATTGAAAGTGGGTGTAGTGTATCCTCGATATCTTCATTTTTATTTGCATAACTAACCAACCAACGTTTCATCTCTAATTCTAAATACTTGGCCGTGTTGTTAATTCTCCCAGCTAATGCAGTGTTCAACAAATCTAACTTTTCCTTGAATTGCTCCTTTGACATAACCATTGAATCCAATATTAGATGTGGGTCCTCCATATCTCCCATTGATCCAACTAAATCTAATTCAATCACTTTTGAATATAATTCCCCTTTTTTAACACTTATGACATCATAATCGACTAACATTTCTTTTAGATTTTTTATTCTTTTTATCCAACATGCCTTGATTTTATTTATTCGAACTAGGGAAGGGAAGTCCTCCTCTTTTCTGTGTATCTCACTAACACTTGAGAGTTTTGAAAAAAAGGTGGAAACAAACCCTTTATAAAATTACTCTTCATTTTCAAGATTAGCCTGAAGGTATTGTCTAAAATTTGTCATTTCTTGATCCCAAGGAAACAAAATTTTCTTCCAATTCCCATGACTTGAGAATAAGAGACATTCTTTTCTTGATGTTTTCTCCAACATATCTTCTAACAACAACGAGTAAACTTGATGTTCCTCTTAGTCTAGAGCTAGATTTCAATGTTCCATCAAGACTCTTCCAAGGATTCATTGTAGCAATTGGGATGGAAAATATGTGTGGGGGGCATTAAAGCGCTCTATATATATTTAATTCTATACTTTAGAGTAGTATTTTTATTCTCAATTTATCCAAATGACCTATTTAGGGATTTCTATGTGGCTTTATGAATCTGTACAATTCTGGAAGGTAAAACTCTATTGAAATCGAGTTCCGAGTTAAATTTTCCATGAACCTTTTTATTTGTTGAACGAATTTTTTCAAGAACCAATTTCTTTGAACTTTTTTCAAATAGGGAACTATGCATAGTTAGGGATTCTTCTTCAAATAGAATTGGCTCTTGGGTGGCCAATTTTTTTGCAACTTCTCTACTCTCCTGAAGCCTCTGTTCTTCATATGGGAATTTAGTGTCTTCAATATCCACATTAATATCCATATCCTCGAGAATAATATATTCTTTAGGTACACCCTCACTTCCTCCTTCCTTATTTGTTGGTATTTTCCTTTTGCTAGTCACTAGGAGTTTGTGGGGTCTTTCCATATTTCCCTTAGGAGGGTTCCGTTCACCTCCATTATCAAAATTATCTATTGAATATTTCCTTTCGTCTTAAAATATAGACTGATACCTTTGTTTGGGTAGGTCTATTTTTTGAGAAGTATTAGGATATCGTGAAATCCTCTCATTGAAAACTCTCCCTCATTGTTTATGTTGATATGTGTTACCAACAATTGTTTCAATATTCTCTTGTTTTTTCTCAATTAAAAATGCTTGATGATTTTGTTTATCGCCTTATTCTTCTTCGAATAGGAATGTACTAGAAAATTAGACACTGTAGTCTAAAAATTTCATATGTTTCATAAACAGTTGGTTAGGGTCAAGCCCTTTGATTTCATCATCTTTCTTTAAATTAAACTGATCAACCTGGGATGATAATTCATCGATATTTGCATTTTTTTTCAACATTATCTCTCCAATTTTCCATGGTAGGGGAATAAACTTCCCTTTCCTCTTTTTGTGAAAGAAATGGGCCCAAAATCTATACTTCTTTGTTACTTCCACAACAAACATCTTATCTGAAACAAAATATGGAAAATGAGAGGGTTTTTCATGAGAACAATAAATTTTGATGATACTGAACTACTCCATTTCTTCAAAGATTCATTTCTTATCCAAGAAGGATGTGGCAATGTAAACTTAATAAAAATGAGACATGACCTTTTGTTTCCATAAAGCCAAATACCACATCTATACTAGGTCGATTTTACAATTTATTTGTCTATACAAATGCAAACCCTTGAAAACATGATAGGATGTAATGGAAAAAATAAAGTATGAAGACATGTAGAATATTTTATTCTTTCTAAAATTTACCAATTGAAATTATAATTCACTAGAGATAATATTTTCCCATTCAAATATTACTTTCTCTTGGATAGAAAAATAAAAAATATACAGATCCAGTCAGTGAATAGTAGCTGTATATTCTTGTCCAACTACTCTAGTGAATAGGCATGTCATTTATCAATATGGGTTTTTCAATGAACTAACTCGGATGCTTGATAAGTCTTTTGGAATCATTGTTGGGTATTCAATATATTCTCATAGGAGCTCCAATTCACCATTTGTTTCCTTCAGAAAATCCTTAGCTTCAATCCCTTTGAAATTCATTGACTAATCTGGGAGCCTGAGCATTCTCTTGAAGATTGAAGGTGCTAAAGAAATAGAGGACTCTCCTTGTAGTTGCATTATTATTTGATTCTTGTTGAATTTGTTGATGCACCACGAAACCAAATCTTTGAAATCACAGACCTATAGAACATATCCTGCAAGAGAAATTCCTAACATCCAAATCTAGTTTGAAATCCTCTCTAGAAGCAAAAATGAGGAGTAATACTTGTATGCTCTTGAGCATTGAAACCTTTGATATTTTCATCAAAATTATTTGAAGGTATATCCGAAAAAACTATTCCTTCTTTCTAGTTGTCATGATTAATTAAGTTGACATATTAGTGTACAGTTCTTTTCATAAATTTATTACAAAAGTAAACCTTTTTATCATAATATACTTTAGGGCTCTTGATTCAAAGTATTGTTAATACAAATTAAATTTATAATTGATGAAGAATTGTCTCAAGAAGATTTCCATTAATGAAGGATTTTAACACTTAACCAATTTGTTATCTTTGTGATATTTTCATTAAATATACCTTGGGGATAGTGACAAGATAGGACGTGGATTACCATGGGGTGGCAGAGCAACGTGATGGTGAAATAGAGAAATGAGACATGACGTCGTGGCATGATCGTAGGGTTGGGAATGGTATATGAAAGAGTTATGAGATCACTGCGGGCCGTGGTAAGACTTAATAATTTGACTAAGTGTTAAAAGGTCATAGAGTTAAGAAGGTGTGGCAGGTCAATGGGTATGTAGTGATAATGGAGAATATATTGTCACGACGCCATGGGTCTGTGGGGGTGAAGGGTATGCCAGAGATGTTGGAGATACTTCACACAAACCTAAGAATTGTTTTTCCTAATGTTTTTCCTATGTTTACTAGTCATTATTCAGTCTACTATAGTCTAGGTAGAATATTCCTCTAGGATAATATTGTCTTTAGTTCACACTTTAGTTTGATCAATTGAGTGGAGTCTAGATGCCACATTGGGATCATCACCATCCAACACTGGGATCATCACCAACTAATTCATATTTTCCTTGTGATTATCACCAGACTAGCGAATTACTTATGATTCCTTGATATCATCCTTAGTTCACTCTGTTTCAGTTGGCTAACTAAATACTGAGAGACTAGTTAACTTAGACTAGGTGGCAGTTAACTCCCGTAACTTCTTGAGAGACTATACTAGGTGGCAGTTTACTCCTGTAACTGCTAGTGTGTGTCCATATCACTCTATACCACCACTATGGCACATTGGCTTCTCCTCTTGTGCACATTAGTTGAGTTATATAGAGTATATCATGTGTAAATTATCATTCATTCATTTGGTTCATGAAAATTCTTTGTTCTCACTCTCTCGTTTCTCTCATCTCTCATTTTTATGCAAACTCTGTGTAACAACCCTGGTTAAATAGTTGCATAGGGATTATTAAGTATAATTAATTAGATAATTAATTGTCCTAATATGGTTTTAGTTAAACAATGATTAGTATTAATAATATTATTTATTTATTAATTAATTGATTACTTAACACGTTCATTGATTTAGGTAAAGCATTAAGGGGCTTAATAACTTTAATTTAATCATTATGAAACTTTACGTATGACAGGTTAAGGATAAGAGAATAAAGGAAAGGATAAGATAATAAAGGAGGGGATAAGGTAATAATGGGGTGGATAAGGTAATTAATTGAGGATAGGGAGTCGGTGAAGGAGGGGGGGAGATATGACGGGAAGAGTCCTATGGGATAGGATTATGAAATTTGGGCGGAAGGAGCATTATTGGGGGAGGTCTGTATTTCTGTGGGATATCTTCTAGTTTTGAGGAGTTTTTGGTCGGGGAGTTTTGGTGAACCATTGCAGGGGGCACCGGGTTGCTAGGGGTTTTGGGCATGGGAGCTAGGATTCCTTATGGTATCCTGGAGCTAGGGAGCCGGACAGGCTGCTCCTAGCTGGCTGGGTGGTTAGTCGATTTGGGCATGGTTTGGTCAAAGCAGCAGGTTGGACAAAGCAACAGAGAGGACAAACAACCAGATTAGCGGGAATTAACATCAACAAGAGGTATTTATATTCTGTTATGTAATTCATTAGGTTGTTGTTCATAAATTAATTTATGTTGTTTATATGATGATAAATGACTTACTTATGCAAGGAAATAAATTTTATGTGTAGTTGTATGAATTTTAATAGGCTTGTTAATTTTTGGTTCCTACACATGGTATCAGAGCTTCAGTTTGAAGCACTGGAGCCTTAAGGGCCTACCTACCCACCTACCCAATTTAGGAATGGAACTGTTCCCACCCAGAAATTTAAACAAACCTAAATAATTTGTAAAGGGTAAATATATATGTTGAAAGCAACCCAGGGCCCTGAAACCCTTTAATTAGATGAAAATTTGAGCTCCAAGCTCCACCTCCACCTAGCCTGCAAGCCAAAAACATTTTTTTTAGTTACACAGATCTATATATAAACAAGCCTTTTCAGCTGAACTATGCGTTGCATCATTTGCCAATAACTCCTTGCTTATAAGGTTAATCAAATTACATTTATAACATAAATTCCTCACAGTGATGTTTTCAGAGCCCTTACCTAAAAACTTCATAGATTAAAATACAAAATAAAAAATACAAAACGCTTTCAAAAAGTGTTACAGAAAACAGAGCATCAGAAAAGAACATGATGAAAGAAATAGACGAGACCTTTATTGGTCTTATCACTAAGCATCCTTGTCATTGAAATGGATGAGGCCTTTTGTGCTCTTTGACCGCCTTGTTAAACTTCACAATATCAGATTGCAGACGATATAGGAAGAAAATAAATATCTAACATTTCAATACCAGAATTAACCAAAAGTGACCACTAAAACCTTGCTTGGATGGAACTGCAACCACCTGCTGTAACTCCTCGGTGACTCCCCAGATTCTCTTGCTAGCCAATGAAGAACAAATTCAATAGTTCTTGCTTGCAATCATAATTTTTTTTTTATGTGAAAGCAATCATAGCGACCTACAATGTGAAAATAGGCAAAAGGAATAAATTCAATGAGCGCTGGAGGATATTATGGTGAAGGTCCATTGCTTTTGCAGAGAAATTAGGGAGCTCATGCCAGATGCAAATCATACAGGAGCTATTGTGTCCAGGGCCGATTAGAAAACAAAATACCAAGGAGCACCTGCTTCTTGACCAACGTAGCCTTTACAATGGTTTACTAAATTTAGATTGTCAAGGTTCAGAAATTTTCCAAAATGGAAATATCTTTATAAAAATTTAATGGCCCTAATGGAAAATGAAAATTTATGGTGGTATGTGAAATTATACATGGCCCAGCGCAAGCACAGCCCAGGTCGCACACATCCCAGTGCAATCACAAAGCCACGACCACACCAGCGCCAACCAATGCCCAAGCCCATGATACCATAACAGACACTGCTAGTGCCCAGCCATGGCCAAGGAGCCGTGTGCTGTACACATAGAAAACAAAAACAAAAAAGTTAGTAACTAGCTCTCTACCTTGGAACCTCCAACAACTACTACAAACTATTACTATATAATATTTCATTTATAAGTTGAATATTTAATGGCAAGTACAAACTCCCATTTGTAACATTCAATTAACTATTGCGGCAATGGCGATGGACTCTTTACTATGGATTTCACTCCACATTGAAATGTTCTGCTGAGTGCATGTGGTGGAGGACTCTCCAGCTACTCTACACGTTGTGCACCATGGTGACCAATGGATTCCTTCATGGCCTGGCACTTGGCACGTGGTCGCAGACTTAGTGCTTGATGTGGGCATTGGGAAATGGTGCCATTGTTGTATACCAACTATCCAACTACACTACACATGGGAATACGCTGGAATGGTGCCATCAGAGGCAGATCCCCGATCCACCTGTGACAGATAGGCGAAATCATCTCTACCCAAGCCAGTGTTCGGGACTCCCAAGGATTCTTCCAAGAAGAAAAAGGTAAACAAACAAGCCAAGTTGAAGCAATGAAAGTTGGATGCCTGACGTGAGCAATGGTTGTCTCAAGGCAAGAATAAGATAGTAATTATGAGCTAGCACGCAACACCATACAACGTACAAGATAACGCACCAAGTGCTAGTGCTAAGCACAAGTGGGTAGCCATAGGCTCACATCATTAGCCATAGCCATAGCCATAGAATAAGATAGTTGGGCAACAACATCAAAATGGAATCAGTGGGGATCAAATTAATTCCAGGGAAAATACTGCTAATAAGAATACTAATAATAGTAATAATACACAAATGGAAATGTCGAGAAGAAGTTTTCTGATCTAGATTCTCGGTTTCCAGCCAACCATAAACTCAAAATATCCACCTGAAGCATTGGAATGTGCCCGTCGATGGATGGAAACCATGGGTAAGATTCAGGGCTTGGGCTGGATTAGCTGCACTTACAGTGTCATATGGCACTTAGTATCTACAGATTTACTGTTATTCCAAGGTGAAATACACAAACCCTAAAATCAGAACACAGTATAAGCGAAACAAAACTCATAACCATACAACCACCAACCAGTATAAGTTGAGAAATGAAGACAGCTGAGCAAAGATTTAGATTGGATTCCTGCAACAAGTTCACCAGTAGAATGGATGCTAGATGCCCATTAGTTTTTACAGTAAGTAATTTTTTTTTGATAATATATATATATATATATATATATATATATAAAGAACCGACGCCACCCAGACTTCAACTAAACATAAGACTTCATCTGGAGGAGAAGCCATGGGAGAAGGCCATGGCGGATGACCTGGTAACCAGAGACCTTGCAAGAAGAAACAATGAGGAAAAGATGAATTAGGGGTACAACGATAAAGGTTAGGTTTTAGATAGGGGGGGGTGATGGAGGAAGCAATATGGGTGTTGTCGCAAGAGTTGACTCTAGGCTGTAATAGAGCCAAGCCTTAGCACATTTTAAATGAAATAAAAATTGTTGATTGATCAGTCATAAGAGGATTCTAGAACTAGGTCTGAAATAGGCCCTTCACTCATTTATAGATAAGAAACAAAGAGGCATGACATAGTTTGTCTAATTTATTTAATAAAGAAGATGGATAGAGGATAGGAGATGAAGAAGAATGAAACAAAGAGTTAGGTATCTAATTCTGATAGGTCTAATCTTTATTTCAATGGAAGAAATAACACCAAACTTCAAATATCTGAACACGGGTCTTGTCTTACTCATAGAAAGACAGAGGAAAAGCTATGAACAAATAAAACTTGTAAATAAGGAAAAACAATTAAGATGCAGGTCTTGTTCTACTCACGGAAAAACAGAGGAAAAACTGCACTTTAAGGAATGCTTTAAATTAGCTATAGCAAAAGTATCACTGAATTGTAACCATTACAAGCTGAATTAATGAATGGAAGGAAGAAATAGAAGTGATGAAAACTTTAGAAACAATAACACAGGAAGAAGACATAATTAGACAGTGACAAGGTGTAGAATCTCTTGGCATTCTGTTCTATATTTGCTAAAAAGGAATGCATTACAAACCCAGCCTCCAAAAGGCTCTCGGGTTGGTCCCCTCCTTTTTCTTTCTTCAAGAAGATACAATAATATATGTCTTCTGCCCCCTTTCAAATAACTGAAAAATGATTCGGATTTAAAAATAAATCCCTCTATAAATGAAAAGGCATTTCATGTAGGTATTGAGGTCGAAATTCTCCCCAAAAGATAACAACAGTTACCATCAAATTCATAAACTTTCTACCATAGAAAATGGGCCAAACTGCTGAAAACTGGGGCTGTGGTTATGGTTCTGTATCTCTCGAATAATGACAGCTGTGTATAAAATGAAAGAGTTTTTTGTTCATCTATTTTTTTTGACCAAAAACCTCTATTAGTTTCCTGAGATCCGTTTCCATTTGCCCCAGATCTGCCTTTCAAAAACATGTGTCAAACGAGGAAATTCTGAGATCCGAAAATTAGGGCTCGGAGATGGATTCGATTCTCCCAATATGTGACACCTGTATGAAAAATGAGTTAGGTTATTGATCTCTGATTTTTTAGGCACAAAAACCTCTGGCCGTTTCTCAAAATGATATTTGAGTCGCTCAAAATCATCATTTGAAAATGATGACTCAACACAGTAAAAAACGCCACATTTCTGAAAACGAACCTCATCTTTCGTGGGACTTTTGACTTCCTTCCCAAGATCCAAATGAAATTATGAAGACACCAATTAAAGTATTAGGATCTTTAGATGTCGATCGACTATTAGAACATGAAAAATGACCTCTCCAAGGCTGCGAAAAATGGTTTTTTCCCAAGGCATTTTTTTGCATATGAAAAATCTGCGATTTCGGTGGCTAACACATAAAAAACAAAGGTATCTTAGCTGCCGAAAGTCCTGGATTTTGGTAGCTAACAGTGCAATTTCGGAGCGTCGTAAGCCACCGAAATTCCCAAAACCCCGATTTCGGGATTTCGGGTTTCGGGAAATAGAAAACAAAAAATTCGTCAGCCAAACCTCCGATGGCCGAAACCCGAAATGATGACGTGGCATTTTGTAAAAACTTATTTTAGTGATTTTATTTCCGTTTATTGCATTTTATTTATTTATTTATATTTTTTTTTGTGCCTCCTCATGAGCTCTTCCTCCATGTGATGCTTGAGTGCTTAGTATCGGCCAATACACTTTCGACAACTAAGGGCATATGAAACCTGAGATTTAAGCTACCGAAAGCCAAAATTTCAATGTTTGTTCCAACAGTGGGCGCGTGGAATACATGCCTACCCGCACTTGTTTTTAAATTATTTTGATTTTTTTTATTTATTATTAAAATTTTTATATATACTTTTTTTTTTTTTTTTTTTGTGTGTGTGTGTTCGTTTAAAAATTTATTTTAGTGTAAAGTTTAAATAATAATTAATTAATTCAACTAATTCAATTGATTAAAACAATTAATTAAGTTAATTAATGATTTTAAGGATTAATAAACTAGAATGAATAATTAACTATAAGTTAATATGATTAACCAAAGGTGGTTAATCAAAGTGAATAATTTAAGTTAAATTAATGATTAATTAGGTACTTAATAAATTAATTATTAATAATAATAATTTAAGGGATTAAATGAATGAGTTGTTTAAGACGATTGGAATCAGGGTTAAAGTTTAGTTTAGATTTTAAGTTCCAAATAATTAATCAACTTTAGGTTGAAAATCACATTAATTAGTTTTAGACAAAAAGTTTAGGGGCTTAGACCAAGATAAGCGGGAGGGGGTTTCATGTGCACTAGGAAAGTAATCTAGAGGAATTGGCGAGTATGGCGCAAAGCTAGCGTAGCTACGAGACGAGATGAGTCAATAGTTTTCTTAGGTGAAGAAATCAAGCTTAGACACTTTAGCCCTAACCTAGCCAATCCCCTAAAGAGAGTAACGTCTATTTACAGACAAGTAAATAAAAACTTACACCTAACCCTGTTTTCTAGTTTAGGTAGCGCAAATTTGAAACGTCCTTGAACTCACCCTAACAACTTTGGTTGATGCAGGTTAAATCATACAGGATGGTTAGGACTCGAGGGAATTGAGGCAGGGGTGCATCGTCACAGGCACCGCCAACACTACTAGTGCCACCACCACCATTGCCGGAACTAGCTCTCATACTGCACTCTTTGGAGGTCATAAATGAGAATTTAAAGGGGCGACAACCAACAGGGGTCAAAGTGGAACCCCCACCATTTGGAATGGGTAATCCAGAAGCGTCGAGGGATTTAGGGGGATGACCTCTGCCCAAAGACATCACTCGAGAATTGCATAAGATCAAACTTCCAGAGTTTTCCAGGGGTTGCGCCAGTGAACGCGCGGAAGCCTAGTTGGAAGGCATGACAAGGTGTTTTGACTTAAGGGACTATGCGTCCACCTCAAAAGAAAAGATATCAATTTTTCATTTAAGAGACAATTACTTGAACAGGTGGGGAAACTTGGAAAGACAATTGCATCTTACCCTAGACATAGTATCTTGGGAACTTTTCAAGGAGAGGTTCTGAAGGAAATATATGTCAGCTTACTATGAGGAACAACAGGTAGGAGCGTTTCATGCCTTAGTACAGGGAAACAAAACTGTAGAAGAATATGAGATTAGGTTTATGGAATTGGTCAAGTATGTTTCATATATGGATAATGACCAACGACAGGCATAAGGCTTCGTCTATGGGATAAACCCTAAGATAAGGGATATGGTGTGGATGTGGAAACCATATTCAATAGCGGAAGCTGTGGAAAATGTGCGTTATGCGGAGGAACACATGAACTTAACGGGAGGTATGAGACCTTCCTTTCTGCATCGTCTCGGATTCGTGGGGAAGGCCCCTAGGACATTTCCCAGGGGAGGGGGCTCAAGGCCACCTCCATATGGTAACAAAGTCACACCAAGGATAGTATCCACAGGGATTTCAATGGCAGGAAGTGCAACATCTTGTTCATCACCAACGATGCAGGCAGGTCCACGACCATCTCAGGGAACAACTAGTAGGGGCAGGGGTTCCAGGGGAAGGAACTCATTTCAGAGATAGTCACATAACAGTGTGTAGGTTCAATCCCGTGTTACCTATTGGGGATGTGGAGGACCCCATTACCAGTGTGACTGCCCAGAGTTACAATCAGGATTCGTGCATAGAGAAGGAAAGGCCCCGATGGGAAGAGCAAGTAGAAGCCACTAGATTTACGCAGCGGTTAATAATCTCTAGGCCGAGTATCAATCCACGGTGGTGGAGTCATCAGGTATGCTAAATCATATCAATGTCAAGATTTTATTTGATTCTGGTGTGAAATATAGTTTCATTTCACCATCTTCATTAGAAAAGAGTGGGTTGGTAGCCTACGAGCACGATGACTTTAAACAAGTCGATATGGCTTCAGGGGAAAAACAAGCGGTAGGACCTAGTGTTGATAATTGTATAGTAGACCTGGGAGTGTGTACTACCAGGTTGAAGGTATACATCACTGCTCTTGGGGCGTATGACCTAGTCATTGTAATGGATTGGTTAGAAGCTCATCGAGATTTGGTAGATTGTTTTGCAAAAAGGGTGCTATGTTTAGACGACGAAGGAAGGCCAGTGGAGATACAAGGTGTACGAAGAAAGGTGTCATTACTCTTTATCTCAACTACGAATTTTAAGTGATGCTTGAGGCAAGGTGTCGACTATATGTAGAGGAAACAATGAATTAAAGGAATGGACCCTCATTAGATCAGTACCCGGTATTGTCAAAATTTAAGGATGTTTTTCTGAATGAGTTACCAGGGTTACCTCCTGAGAGGGAGCTTGATTTTACTATTGAGCTAAAACCTGGTGCAAAACCAATTTCCAAGACTCCGTATCGGATGACAGTGCCGAAACTTTGTGAATTGCAAATGCAGTTGAAAGAGTTACTGGACTTAGGGCTAACAAGGCCCAGTGTTTCACCTTGGGGTAAACCAGTAATTTTTGTAAAGAAGAAGGATGGTTCCTTACGACTGTCTATAGATTATAGGGACTTGAACCGTGCTACAATGAAAAATAGGTACCCAATGCCGCGAATAGATGACCTCTTCGATCAGATGAAAGGAGAAACAATATTATCAAAGATCGATTTGTGATCCGGGTATCATCAGTTAAGGATTAAGGAAGGCGATATCCCAAAAATTGCCTTTTGAACTTGGTTTGGACATTACGAGTTTGTCGTAGTACCTTTTGGATTGATCAATGCGCTAGAAGTATTCATGAGCCTCATGAACGACGTATTCCAGAAGTACTTAGACCATTTTGTACAAGTCTTTCTAGATGACATCCTCATCTATTCCAAGAACAAAGAGAACATGAGGAACACTTACGAGTAGTGTTGTCTTGCCTTAGAGAGAACAAATTGTATGGGAAGTTGTCGAAGTGTTCCTTCTTCCAGAAAGAGATCCACTATTTAGGTCATATCATTTTCGGCGAAGGAATCTCTGTGGACCCATAAAAGGTAAAGGCCATTATGGAGTGGCCAGTGACGAAAAATGCCCATGAGGTGAGAAGCTTCATGGGGCTAGTAGGTTATTATCAGAGATTTGTGGAGGGGTTCTCCAAAATAGCGAAACCCATCACCACTTTGCAGTTCAAGGGGGTTAGGTATGAATGGACAGAAGAATGTGATAGTGCATTCAATGAGCTTAAGAGGTTACTAACTAGTGCGCCAATTCTATGAGTGTCGGATATGGAAAAGGACTTCACAGTCTGCATAGATGCCTCGAAGCAAGGGTTGGGGGCCATGCTAATGTAGTATGGAGGAGTGATAGCTTATGCGTTAAGGAAGTTGAAGAAACATGAAGATCTATATGCGACTCATGATTTAGAGTTGGTAGCTATAATGCTAGCTCTGAAACTTTGGAGGAACTATCTTGTGGGGCAAAACTTTGAGCTCAAAATGGAACATCAAAGTTTAAAACATCTCTTCACTCAAAGGGATCTGAATTCAAGGTAAAGGTGATGGAGTGAGTTTATGAGTGAGTACGATTTTGGTATTTCGTACATCAAGGGGAAGGAAAATGTGGTCGTAGATGCCTTGAGTAGGAGGCCACGTGTCTTCTCCTTGGTACCCTTAAAGGTCAATCTGAGGGAAAGTGTGTTGACGCAACTCCAAGGAGACAGTTGGTATTTAAAGGTTACTTCAAACCTCCAGAGTGGGAGGCAATTAGATCCAAAGTATGAAGGATATAGTCTGGAAGCAGACGAACTATTAAGATATTGAGGAAGGATGTACATCCCTGAAAATGGGGATATTCGAAGCATCATACTAAAGGAATCCCATAGAGCACTTTATTTTTCACATTCGGGTGTGAAGAAGATGTACGCAGACATGAGGAAGCTCTTCTTATGGGTAGGCATGAAGCGCGATATAGTCCATTTCGTCGCCAAGTGCCTAGAGTGTCAACAAGTGAAAGATGACCACCATCACCCAACAGACCTCCTACAACCACATGATGTTCCTATGTCCAAGTGGGAAGTCATCTCTATGGATTTTGTTGTGGGGTTTCCGCTCACATCTCATAGACACAATTCCATTCTTGTGATAGTTGATAATTTAACCAAGAGTGCTCATTTTATTCCGGTTAGAGACACTTACGATGTCACTGATGTGGCACATGTGTTTGTAAATGAGGTTATCCATTTGCATGGGATACCTAAGAATATCATTTCAGATAGGGACTCTAGATTCACTTCTAGGTTTTGGACAAGTTTGCAGTCAGCGTTGGGGACTCAGTTGAACTTAATCACAGCTTATCATCCTAAAACAGATGGGCAAACTGAGAGAGTAAATCAAGTCATGGAAGACATGCTTAGGATGTATGTCATGGATAATCAAACCCAATGGGAGAAGTACCTACCTTTGGTAGAGTTCGCATACAATAACAGTTTTCATAGCTCCATCAGAATGCCACCCTACGAAGCTCTGTATGGAAGGCCATGCAAAAATCCATTAAGTTGAGATAGATTAGAAGATCAAGTAACAATTGAGCCAGAATTGATTCAAGAGATGGAGGAACAGGTGATTCAGATTAGGCAGAGACTAAAGGAAGCACATGATAGGCAGAAAAGTTATGCGGATGCACACAGGATCGACAAAAGTTATGAAGTGGGAGACCAGGTTTTAATTCGTATCAGGCCTAATAAGAGTACCATACGGTTCAGGAATGGGACAAAGACGTCACCTCGATTTATAGGACCATTCATGTTAAGAACCAAATATCAATATAGCATAGAAAAACCTCAGAAAAATTACTCAATGCCTTGAAAAGGAGATAATTTCAGATAATAAGCCTCTTCAAGGGGGCAACCTCCTTTTACCCCACTTAAATTTTCAAGTACAAGATGATTCAAAATGAAAATGTCTCCTTGGTATATATAGGAGACTAAGAGGTATAATTACAACTAATGGCCT
>ML778605.1:595226-634060 GCA_009831015.1 Picea engelmannii | reverse complement strand
AACAGTTCAGAATCCAAGAGAAAATTGGACCCGTTGCCTATTGTCTCGCACTGCCACCCCACTTGCACAAAACTCATAATGTTTTTCATGTATCTGTTTTATGTCATTATGTTGCTGATGAATCACATAAACTAAATTGGAAGGAATTACATGTATCAGACATGGGACCTCTTACGGTAGAACCATTACACATATTGGATCGTAGAGTCCGACAACTCAGGAACCATCTGGTAGACCAAGTTAAGGTCCAATGGGACAAGTATAGTCCAGGATCTGCTACTTGGGAAGATGCCGAGACATTACGACGAGACTATCTCTCACTTTTTTTTACCACCTTGAGAATATGTTTCTCAAAGGTTGGGTGTATGTAACACCACCTTTTTACTTAGATAGCTAGGATTACCTGAGACCTACATATATTATTTTCTATTCACAGTGAAACTATTAAATGATATACTTAAACTTTTAAGATGTATGAACCTTTATGAATGTTATAAGTGTTATTGATGATGATGGATATGATGCAATATATTGTGATAATGTAAATTTTATGAATGTTTAAGTTTTATTTATGATGATGGATATGATGTGACATATTGAGTGAATGTGAATCCTATGAATGTGTAAATGCTATTAGAATGATGGGATATGATGAAATCTATTTGGTAAATGATAATTTTATGAATGAGTGTCGAAATTGAATTATGGGATATTATGAGATCTATTTCTAACTTGAAAACTTTGATGTTAAGTTGTTGGTACATGGATACTGAATTGAAATTATGATTGTATGCAATTACATGATGATAATGCATAGAAATGCATGAGTTTGTGTTACAGACTAATATGCAGGTTATGGACTATGAAATAGCCAAGGGATAATGATGATGAAAGTGGATGTCATGACCACTAGCCGAGAAACATTATGGTATGAATATTTGTATGTGAAATTATATTGGTTTGAATGCATTTCCATGATATGTGGACCAGTGCAGGATTTTAGGTGATGAGACTGACCAAAACTGAATAAATGATGACAAAACTCCCAGCAACACGGTGCCACTGTATATTCCATTGTAGGGTGTGGACCCTAGTTATGATTAGGAGGGGTGGAGGCATTTCCCACCGTGTATCCTCCGAAACTTGAAGTCATGGGAGGACGATGTTAGCTCACGCTCCCCTAGACGTGTGATGATGACTGTCAGTTGCTTGCTGGGGAAGCTTGGTCAAGATAGTGACACTTCCGCTTACGGGTTCCATTTGGAGTTATGTCAATATAGTTGATTCTCCAAGATAGTCCAGTAGAGGAAGGATAGGAATGAAGATGGAAGTAAGTTCGGGAGGAAGGCTGAGTAGAAATAGTTGAGAAAGTATGGAGATTTGTCTGATGGTGGAATTTAATGTTTTTCCCTTCTAAAAATAAAATGTGTATATATGAATATTCATAATTATGTAATCAAACCACAGTGGTCTAAATAAAATTGTTGAACTAGATAATTTTAATTAAAGGATTTCGCAAACATTTGTTTGGTTTATTATCTTTTATAAAAGACTAGTCTCGTTGATTGGATTGGATGCATACATAAATTACTATAAGGGTGATAGTTATTGATTATTAGTACATGCACGAGACTTGTATGTACTAGCTACACATGCATTTCTTGTACATGTACACTAGTATGTATGAGTTTTCTTGGCTCACTTACTAATAATGTTGGTTAATTGTTATGAATGTGTGAACCATGTTTCTTTTCTTTTGTATCATGAGATAACTTAACTTCGGGACGAAGTTTCCTGAAGGGTGGGTGTATGTAACAACCCTGGTTAAATAGTTGCATAGGGATTATTAAGTATAATTAATTAGATAATTAATTGTCCTAATATGGTTTTAGTTAAATAATGATTAGTATTAATAATATTATTTATTTATTAATTTATTAATTAATTGATTACTTAACACGTTCAATGATTTAGGTAAATCATTAAGGGGCTTAATAACTTTAATTTAATCATTACAAAACTTTACGTATGACAGGTTAAGGATAAGATAATAAAGGAAAGGATAAGATAATAAAGGAGGGGATAAGGTAATAACGAGGTGGATAAGGTAATTAATGGAGGATAGGGAGTCGGTGAAGGAGGGGGGAGATATGAAGGGAAGAGTCCTACGGAAGAGGATTATGAAATTTTGGGGGAGATCTGTATTTATGTGGGATATCTTCTGGTTTTGAGGAGTTTTTGGTCGGGGAGTTTTGGTGAACCATTGCAGGGGGCACCGAGTTGCTGGGGGTTTTGGGAATGGGGGCCAGGATTCCTTACGGTATCCTGGATCTAGGAAGCCAGACATGCTGCTCCTAGCTGGCTATGTGGTTAGTCGGTTTGGGAAGGGTTTGGTCATAGCAACAGACTGGACAAAGTAGCAAAGAGGATAGACAACCAGATCAGCGGGAATTAGCATCAGCAAGAGGTATCTATATTCTGTTATGTAATTCATTAGGTTGTTGTTCATAAATTAATTTATGTTGTTTATATGATGATAAATGACTTACTTATGCAAGGAAAGAAATTTTATGTGTAGTTGTATGAATTTTATTAGGCTTGTTAATTTTTGGTCTCTACATTCTGTATGTCATTTGCTAGCTAGATCATATCTGTGAAGGTTCATTCACATTTACATGGTATCAGATCTGATAGATTACTAGGAAAAAGACACACCATATTCTTTTTGTAGGTACTGAATATTGAAGACAACAGAAAAATGGAATTTCCAAAATAATTCATTCTTACATTGTACAATTTATTTGCGTGGAAGGAAAATATGATAGTTCATCTTTGAAGCAGAGGATTATACAAGTTAACCATGAACACATATATAGAACCCACATGCAATCTCATTTCTCTTGAACTCCTCTTTTGCATATCCTCCTGTAAAACCCCCAATGAAGCCCAAAACACCATGGAAGGGATTTTTGGAAAATAGGATGAGATGTGGGGACACATGCTCGAGGTGGAATTTCTCACTTTGGATCCAAAAACCTTTGACAATATCCAATATTTATTTACCAAATAGAAGGATTTGTTGTCACAAATAAAGGCTTGTGGGTTTGATAAATCTAAGGAGGAGAAACAAATGGTTCTTACCATTCTCTCCAAACTTGGTCTGAAATACTCAATTTTTGTATCCATATTTCATTCAGTTAGGCGCAACTCTAGAGACATATGGATGATTCCCTCTCGAGTCTTTGAAACAAGAGAAAAACAATCTCATCAATATGGAAAAAATCAAAGGCCCAAAGGTGCATGCACTTACTGTGCAAGATGGTAGTGGTCATCAAAATCAGAAATCTAAATACAAAGAAAAAAGGAAAGCACATGAAAATCCAAAGAAGGAAAGGTACCCAAAACCATTCAACGATGCCTCCAGATCCAAAGGTGGAAAGGGAAGAAAAGGGGATAAATGCACTTACTTTTATAAAGGATTCCATCTGAATATACTTTTATGTAGAAATAGATAGATCAAATGGCCCAAATAATTCAACAAAAAAACCTTGGAGATCACATCCCCAAGGGTGCCAAGAAGAAGAATCTAGAAGATCAAAATCCCAAGAAAGGTAATTCTAGTCATGCTTTGATTTCCATCAACTCCTCTCCCAATGCTTGGATTGTAGATTCAGGAGAATCACACCACATGGCAACCACAAGAGAAGTGTACTCTTCATTGGACACATGCAAAGGTCCTCCTATTTTGATGGGGGAAAACTGTTAGGTCAAGGTCACTGGCAAAGGAAGAATTGAACTCACAAACATGAGCTTTGAGATGTTAGAAAAACAGGGTCGCAGAGAAATAAAATAAAACAAATGCAGAAATAAAACACAAAAGATACACAATACAATAGAGACATAGATATACATGGTTCACCTAGTGTGGGCTATGTCCACTAGAGAAATTTTTAGGTCCTTCCTTTATTATTATCCAACTAAATGAAGGGATACAACCTACAACAAACCCATTGTAACTTCCTCTTCTTTCTCTCACAATATCCTCTCTTAGAATACAATATTCACAATGATACATAGCTGCAACACATTTCCCTCCTAAAAGAGGGTTTCCTTCTAGGGAAAAAACCCTAACATAATTTCTACAGTCAGATTTGTGACCTTAGAATGAACGGTCTAGATTTATAATGAAATTACAATATACATTTACGAGGAAAGTTTTTCTTCGGGGGCTTCGCCCCCGAATCCCCGTCGGGGGCCCACTTTCCCCCAAACCCTGCAGAGGGGGTAACCCCCCTCTACACTCCCCCGCGTGGATGAGTGTACATTCTTCTGGGGTGTAATGTCTTCATGGGGTATAAACATGACTGAAAAGAAAGACCTTTGAATCAGGAAGATAATCATGCTCCACAACCAACATGAGAATGTGCTACATGTTCCGAAACTCTCTATCAATATTCTCTTTGTGTATCAGATGAAAAAATACCACACTGGAAAGAGAGTAATATTCACACCTAGTGCAGTGGATATCTATGACATGAAAACCAATTCCAGGGTTGCTACTGGTGAGGTAAATAACCAATCCAGACTCTACACATTATCTAAATTTATTGAACCAGATTCTGCATTATTGCTTACCCATGCTGATGAAAGTAGTAGGATATGGCATGAAAGGTTCCGACATTTAAATTTCATATATATGAAACAACTTAGCAAGTAGGGAATGGTTGATGGTCTACTTGAAATCCACTTATCCAAAGTAATTTGTGAGGGATGTGTTCTTGGAAAACACCCTCAGGAGAAATTCGACAACAAAAAGACTCAGAAGGCTTCCTTTCCTATAGATCTGATCCATAGTTATCTAATGGGTCCTTTTCTGCATACATCAATCAATAAATAAAGGTACGTGCTCATTTTTGTTGATGATTTCTCACGCTTCACATGGAATTTTTTTCTCAAGTAAAAATCAAAGGTCTTTCAACACCTCAAATATTTCAAAGCCCTTGTTGAAACACAGTCAAGAAATAAGATCAAAACCCTTTGAACAAATAATGGGGGGGAGTATGTCAACCATGAGATACAAAATATTTGTCTTTAGGCTGAGATTCAATTGCAACACATGGTTCCCTACTCCTCAGAAAAATGGATTTGTTGAGTAGAAAAATAGAGCTCTGAAAGAGATGGAATCTTGCATGCTACATGAAAAGTCACTTCCACAAAGATTATGGGATGAAGCACTTAATTGTGCAACCTACATCCCAAACAGATCTCCCCATAGATCTTTCAAGGATAATACCCCCTACGAGAAGAAGGCACTTTATCCACAAAGCACATAGTTTATCTTTGTTGGATACCTTGATGGTGTGAAGGGATACATACTCATTGATCTCTCCTCGGACCAGTTCAATTCGAGGAAAATATATCGCATATAACTCAACAACCACATGTAGACATTTTTTTCTTCCACCTCTCATATATGATGAGCATGCACACGATGAATCATCTGCATATGATATTTCTAATTCAGAGGATTCAATTGATTTAGATATCGATTCAGTACATTCATATGCAGATTCAGTGCACATAGATGCAGTTGTAGAGCTAGAGCCAGAGATGAGGCCCAAGTGGGCCAAGACTACTCTTTAGGTTGTAGGAGATCTTATTGGGGATCCAGCTAATACTAGGAGGAATTGATTTGATTTAAAGGAGCCTCCTCTTTCACTCACTACCATTGAACTGATGCCACCCATGCATCTTTTCTTGGTTCAATATTCAGATCCACAGTCCTATGGCGAGGCTATCGAGAATCCCTTTTGGAATTTCACCATGCAGGAGGAGTACAACTCCCTCCTCGAGAACTAGACTTGGGATCTAGTTCCCCTTCCTTTAAGAAGGAAAGTTTTCCAGTGTAGATGGGTCTACAGGACCAAGAGCACAACATATGGAAAGGTTAACGGATACAAATCCAAGCTAGTTACCAAAGGCTTTCAACAGGTGCACAACATTGACTATGATGAGACCTTCTCTCCAGTAGAGAAGATGGATTCCATACGTTTGGCACTTTCCATTATGACATCCAGGAGATGGGAAGTCCATCAGATGTATGTGAAGAATTAATTTATTCATGACAATCTCTTTGAGGAGATCTATATGGAGCAGCCCTAGAGATTTGTGCATGATTAATCTTTGGTTTGTTGTAACACCCTGATTTTAACCCTTATGAACTAGAATGTATTATGTAATTGTACTTAGGATGGTGAGACGGTAAAGTTGAAAAGGGGCCAGAGTGCATAGGAAATGTAATACTTCATATACATTAATAAATACATCACTTGCTGCAAGACATACAAGGAAAAAAGAGATAGGGGGGATATGTTTCCACGAGAGAGGGGGCTTAAGGGGATAAGTATTTTTATTATATTTTATTCACCCATAATTGATTTTATGGAGACAAGGGGTTACATGAGATTCTTGGGAGGAAGGCCACGTGGTTCTTGTTTTCATGTAATTATATAAACATCGTTTGTGGGATATTTTGGGGGTTATTATTCTTCTTCTTCACTCTCTCACTCGTTGTTCTGGAGACACTTGTTCTTATTCATTCACTGTTACACCCTTCTCACTCTTTCATTTTTGGTGCCTCCTTCTTGCTAATTCATGTGCTCTTGGTATTATCATGGAAACGAAGGGATGGAAGAGGAGAGACATTGATAGATGGATGTAATATATTATTGGTCATTCTAGGAGGGAATGGATTCCTGTGTGCATGATATTGATGGTAGTTCAGAAAGAACTATCCACAACTAAGAATCCTTGGAGTTTCCAGTAGAGATATTTCTTGACCATTAGCACTAGAGATCTAGAGAGAAATGGAATATCCTAAGGGACTGCATGGAAGATAAAGGTGTTCATTTCTTTGTGTTGTGCAAGATGAAGGGGAGAGAGAGCTGGAAAGTAGGATTTGTTGTGTGGTTGGGAAACTTGAGAGATGGTTAGACAACTATTGTTTGTTTTAGATTTGGACTAGGACCCATCCTTGTGGATTCATAGCCTTGGCTCATGGGTGACCTATTGTTGAGAGTAAAAGAACAACAATGCCTATGGTTGGGAGGAACATCCTTGGTTTGCAATCAGTTGATGAATGTTTACTTGCAAATATAAGTGCTCTCTGTGTTTTCTATATAATATTATGATGTGTATTTAATTATATCTGAGATATGTATTTATAATGTGCATGTATGTTGGTTATTTGTTGTGCATGACACGTTGTTGGCGCGGATTTGATCAGATCACTGTCCTTCTCAGGTTAATAACAAAATGTACCGTGTAGTCTAGAGCGCTGGCATTTTCATCTCCTTTGAAGAGAAGAAGTCTCACCTGAAGTGCTGCTGAGAAAGATAGATAGGGAAGGGTAGGAAGAAGACTAAAAAGGATCCATAGAGCATTCAGAACTCGTTCTTGTTCTTGCACAAGAGTCATTAAAAGATCTGAACCATCTAAGTGAAAGGATTAAACCTGCTTATGTTGCGAGCAACAATTAAACATAGAACCATCAAATAGATCTCATAAGCCATAAAGAAATGATGTCATGCGTAAGTAAACATACAAAGACACATCATATTTTAAAATTTGATCCTTCTTCATATTACCCTTGAGGCCTTTCTCTATTACAAACTCAAACTGACATAGTAGGGCATATTACACACTCTTGCTTGTCGTTTCTTGACTTTAAAACATGTATCAACGACTAATCCCAGAACTTGGGTGACTCTGATCAACACAAACCAACCCAACCTAACAAACCCTTTTACAATTATATTCAGCCCTATATATAGCTGGGTTGTGTCTTCCTTCTTGGCTTGCACGCTTTCTTGTTCTATTGGAACTGTTTGTTGCTTAGTTGGTGTTGCGTTGACTTCCACAACTAGTTTCTATTACTCTTTCTCCTATCCTCTGATGAATTTTGCATGACTCGTGCTTAGTCAAAACTTGCACAATTATTTCCCCAAAATGAAGGGCCCAAAAGGCTCCGACCACAATCCTTGACTCATCCTTGAGTCAATTGATTATTTCTTTCACATCCTCCAGGAGCAACTGTTGTTTTCCATGGCCCAAATTTTCTTCTTCTTTGGGCTCTTCAGACTTCTATTTGTGCCTTTTCCTCCTTTACCTCCTCAAATGAAGGGCCCAATTCTGGTACCAACTCTAAGGCTCGGTGCTTTACTCCCTGAAATCTTTCAACTTTGTCCTGCCATTTTCGGGGAAGGAGTGATTCTTCTACAAGGAACTGTTGTGTTGTCTCTTTTCTGTACTCCCTTGTATTGGCCGAAACCAATGAGTTCCACTTGGAATCAACTGTTGCGTCGACCTGATGCATTTTCATATAGGCGGTCTAAATTACCTGTCGAAAATCGCGTAGTTCTTTCTTGTCCATGGACTGTGTCTCATAGATTGTATTTAGTTCATTGTCAGCCTGCTAAATTTGGTTGAACTTTTGTTGCTGCTCCATAGGATCCATTGTGACCACAATTTCTTCGTTTATCACCTGGATATTTGTTCAGACCTCCTCTAAAACTTGATTGCATCAAGCGATGATTCCCATCCAGTCATTGACTTCTCCAAAAATTTTGGTGCAGTCCACTATGTGCTTGTGCAGTGTTGCTCTGGCATTGTTGCCTTACAATATTGTCTTCTGCATTTGTTCCTGCAGCGGCTGAGGCTGGTGTTCCACTTCTTTCTGGACCTGTTGTAGCTTCACTTGGAGCTGATCAGTGCGATTGGAGAGTTGTGTCCATGCCTCCTGTAATAGCTCTATCTGTTGCTATGGATCACTTACGTCATTGGCTTCGGGGAGTTTAGGTGTGACCTTCTGAATATTTGGCCAGGCTTCTACAAGTTTTGCCTGTACTTTTTCCAATTTTCACTTGAATTGGATTCTGTCATGTGCTTCCTGCATTTTTTATGTGTGTTCCATGAATTGTTCTTTCCTTGCGATCTTAGCGGATCTCTCGGCCTCCTGGAGCCTCTGCTCCAACTGGTCTGTGGATGCCCTGATTAGGCCAAATAAGTGTGGCACTGGCCACTGTACTAGGTCGATGGATGAAACAGTTGTGTCAGTGGGTACTTGCCACTGTAGTGGGATTACACTTCCTGTTGAATGGTCGGAGCGAGTTTCTACCTCTTCCTCCGTTGGTGGGACTGGTGCGATTCCCAACCTTAGCTCTGCTGGTAGAAGAGTCAAAACCTCTGTTCTGGCTATGTAGAGATGCATCAATACTGCACATTGTTGGGGGTTCTAGAGAACCTATTCCATTTGAGCTCGTATGGCTATCGTATCTTGATCCATTGTTGATGCTGGCTCATTGTGCGCATCTGGTATCTCTGTATCTTCCAGTGATTCTGCATCATGCGCCATTATCTCTTGGGCACCCTCACCTTTGGTCGATGAGGTGATTTGATGGTTGTTGTCGAGTTCTTGCTCCTCTTTGCTACGAGTGTCTTCTTCCTATGCAGAAGACTCAGGTTGTTGTTCCTGGGTGTTCAGATTTGGAACATCCAACATCGTACTCTGCTCTGATGCTTTGGGGTCGAGATCAAGAATTTTTTATCTTGGCTTGGGTGGTTCTCTGGTTATTTTTAGGGTTCCTTGTTCCTCTGTCTCTGGGTGGTCGAGATAGATCATCCCTGAGGTTATTGTCTGATTTGGACTGGTCATGATGAGGTTTGTTAATTGGAGTGGTGGTGGAGGGTGTTCAATGATAAATGTGGATGGAAGTGTTTCAGGGTCCAGATCATATTGAATGTCAATGATAGTGGTGGCTTTGATCATGGCACGGGTCCGAGGAGTGGAAGATGCAAGGGGTTGTGGGTTTAGGGGTTTGTTTGGTGAGACCCTAGTTTTGGCCCTCTTCACCACTGGTTCGGTACCAAGCACAATGCCCAAGATATTGTTACCCTTCACACCTGATAGCACAACATCATCTGATAGCTCTCAGGGGGGTGGTATTTTCCTCCGCTCCAACTGCGGTGTCTCTTCTTCCTCGTCTGAGTCTGTTTGTGTCGGAGCATCTGGCTTATTATGTTCAGGGCTTGAACTCGGTCCCTCTCTTGTTTTCTTGTCTTTTTTCTTGAGCAGCTCCACAAGCATAATTTAATGTATCCCTAATTTGTGCGGGTCATGTTTAACTCCTTGACATGACATGTCTTCTTTATCGAAAGCTTCCTCATGCAAATAGAATGGTAGCATCCGTGTGTGAAAATGTTCCTATCTGGCATGTCTCAGCCAGACGAATGTGTTGTGTCGGTTCATGTTGAAGGAAATATTCCTCATGTTGCAATTGAGGATCTCCTGTGGGATGCATAGCCTTTGTGTTGTGTCTATCATAGCATTATACCATTTGGCAAGTTCTCTGAGTTTGGTCTGGACTGCCATGGCTCAAACATCTTTTCCATGCACCCTTTATCTGGTATTTTCGGTTGTCTGCCCACAAGTGGCTTCCATTTGAGCATTGTGAATGCCACAAGTAGGTATCCATAGGTGAAGGTTCCTCCCTTCTCCTTTTCTTCCTCACAAGCTACTAGTAGTTCCTCCAGTAGGAAACTACACCAATTGAACACTACTCCCTGTGCACAAAAGTCAACAACTAATAGAACATATAGGGTGAATTATCCCTTACAATAAGACCTCATAACCTTGTTGGCTATGATGTAGCAGCCAGTCCATACTGTTTCAGGCAGTATTGGTTCAATGACTGTTGTGCATCCTCCTCTCTTTCTGTTAAACTTTTGGTATAGGTTGGGCTCACCTTTATTTTTCCCGTTCTTGTCGGGACCTTGAAATCCCTTCGACACATCCTCTCCTTGAGATGATAGTCCCATGAGCTGATGGATATCTTTTGCATGGATTGGATACTTCTTATCCAACCATAGAATTCTGTCATGCACTCTGCTTATCAAGAATTTGTGCAACGCCCAATCTCACTTGTGGTACCAAAGATTGGTAGGTCTCTTAGGTTCATGATGGTAGAGTTAAATAAGTTGATGAACTCTGCTCTTGGTACAAATTTCATGTCTATGGTTCCATCCAGACCTATCTCCCAAAATAAGTTTGTGTGCATCTGTGGGAACAAGTATGAGTTGGTGAGGTCAAGGTCAAGTAGCTTAACGTGTTCTACCTTTCCTTTGAGGTCGCCAATGATCTCGACCCGGGGGTCATAGGGATCATCTAGTATTGCTTCTTTTGTCATGGTGCTTTGGTTTGTTGTGGCTCTCATCATTCATGCTTCTATGTAAGATAAGAACTAGGTCCACGTATGCAAATTTTACAGTGGTCCCAATTGGTTCACGCTGCTGGATTCAGAAATGACTATGCTCATTTTTTGAAACAATACATTCTCGGTAGAGTTCTGAGAGCCTTATACCTGGCTTAACTGGGAAATTTTAGCAGTAACTGCTCATGATCATGACCGTATAGACACACCTTAGTGTGAGTTGTCCGACGTGACGGTTTAATCAAGGTAAATCCTATTGGGCGATCTTGGCATTTACTTATTTGAGTGGAATAGGGACATGGCCGAATTGAGACCGTTCTGTTTGACGGGTGGGTGTCCCGACATGAACTTCGATGGCATCTTGGCATAATGTAGCTTTATGGATTAACAACGTTAGTCGAGGTACCTGAATGGAAATAAAGGTTGTGACTAGACTAGGTTTGCGTGGCCTATAATTCAGATTGGATTGGGATTCATGGTGCCTCTGACGACAAAGGTTGTCTCCGCCACCTTTTATGACTGGCATTAATGGAATTTTCCATGCTTTAGGTCTTGTACTACTGATTCGTCCATTCTGTAGAAACCAACGCTTAAACAAAAAAAATGAACTATGTGTTATGGCACAACACTAGGTACATAGACATTATTAACTGATTTTACAACATTTCAAAAAGAAAAGAAAACTCAAATCTAACTATTGTACAAGCTCCATCAATTTGGAGCGACTATCCTTCTTTTTCAGTTTTGAGATAGGTAGGGCTTCAGGCGAGTGCCATTCACCCATCCCGGTCATAGCACACCTTCGAGTTGCACGATTCGGACTGCTCCTGAAGGTCGGATCTATGCAACTATGTAAGGTCCCAACCAGTGCATACGCAGCTTGCCAAGATGCTTCTGGTATTGACTGTCATAGAGTAATACCTTGTCCCCTTGTGTAAATACCTTGGTCTTAATGTGTTGGTCATGCCAAGATTTTTTTCTTGTCTTTTCAACCAACTGATGGAAGTCTTCTAGAAATCTGGATTCTTCAAGTTCTTAGACCTCCAGAAGTCTTTGCACCACAAATTATTCATCTTTCATACCTGTGGCTTGGGAAATATACAGACTTGGAGTAATGAAATCTACGGGCACCACTGTCTCTCTCCCATAAACTATCTGGAACGATGTGTATCTGTGGAGTTTTTTTGTGGTTTTCCCATAGGCCCCTAGTACCACTGGAACTCTATCATCCCAGTCCTCTTAGTTTGCACAATAGACCTTTGTTAGTCCCCTTTCTAGGATCTTGTTGAAGGCTTCAATTGTTCCGTTGGCATGTGGGTGGTATGGACTACTCTTGTGATGTTGAATCATAAATTTTGCTGTAAGTGTTGCTATGGTGTTGCTAATGAAATGAGCTCCTTGATCACTGGTTAGGCTCCTGGGGCATCCGAAACAGGTAATGATATTTTCAAACATGAACCGGGTAGCCGTATTTGTCGAGTAGTCTTGTACCGCTATTGCTTCTGCCCACTGGGTAAGGTAGTCGGTTGTGGTAATGATGTATCTAGTCTTTGAATGTTTGGTTGTGGGTTTGATTGGTCCGATGAAGTCAACTGCCCATTTCTCAAATTCCTGTAGATCTCTAACTGGTTGTAATGGTAGTTTGTCTCGACATGATAGCTTGCCTACCCATTGACAAACATCACACGATATAGCGTGTTCTTTTGCATCCTTGAAAAGTGTTTCCCACCAAAGTTCTTCCTGTAGAAATTTTTGTGCCATGGCCTTTCCTCCTACGTGTCCTCCTACAACTCCACTATGGTATTCCTAGAGTATATCCTACCTTTTGTGATCCAAGATGCATCATCTGAGAATGTTGTCTACAGGGATGATTTTAAGGATGGAAATTTATTTTAAAATGTAGAAACCTTGGCAAATCTCACTAATCCTTCATATGCTAACTATAAAATGTTTGGTGATATTTTTGTAAAAATATTCAAATTTCTAAGGATTTTATATAGTTTGTATAAATTTTTGGCGATTTTTAAGATAAAATAATTTTTTCCTATAGAATTTGGGCGAATCTATTTTAGAATAGCGAATTATTTTTGGGGAAAGACCATGGAAAATTAGCCCATGAGCGAAATTTAGCCCCTAAAATCATCCCTGGTTGTCTAGTCCTAGTTTATACAACTGTCTGGCAATCAACTAGTAATATGCTACTCTAACAACCATATGGAATTTCTGGGTTGCAGAATACGTATCAGGACAGGCTCTTGTACTGAAAAAGACTACTATGTCCTCTAGATATTCTGGTATGGACTCAATCCTGAACAAATCTGTGTCTGGGAGATGGTTGTCCACTTGTTGGCCCTTGACCAAGTTTTGAAGAATACTTGGTCATATTTGACCACTTTTGGGACTGCGACAACTTGCCAAGGAAGGAGCACAACGCGAAGCAGAAATTAAGGAAGCAAGACCTAATTTTGAGTCCATTTTAGGGTTTTGGGTTGATGTAACGGGAAAGGGATGTTGGCCTGTGGGTTTACCCACGCTTAGGCCCATTTTGTAATCTATAAATTGGAAATGTAAATAGAGGATAAGGATAGTAATGTAGTACATCTATGTGATGTATAACTAAAAGCTTAGTGCTAGTAATTGGATCTGTGTGATTGGATGTATCTTAGAGTGCTCAGTGAATGAGATCGGAAAGGTAAGTGCAAATTGTTGTAGTCTTGTGCTGAAGAGAAAGGAAGAAGGATCTAGCGAGCTGCATAGGTATTTTGTCCTGTGCGAAGTAAGGGTCATTGAAGCTCTATGCTATAATTGCTCGACCAAGATAATATAAAGAAGACTTTGTGGACGTAGCCCCAGGGTGGGGGTGAACCATGGTAACTGTGTGTATAGTGCTTTGTGCTTCGATCTAATGTGTTTATCTCTTTCTTGGCTAAGTGCTTGATGTGATTAAGTAGATCTAGTTATGATTTGTGCTGATGATATATGAATGAACGTTAGATCTGATATAGAAGATGCTTAGTGCTTGATCTATTGAATCTAACCTATATTTCTGTGCCTAAGTACTGAATCATCTTTAGTATAAGTATTCACTGCGATGCTCTATGCTATCTGCGAAGTACTAGATGGGTTAAATATCGATGAAGGATCTATGCTAAGTGCTATGTAAAAGATATAATCACAGATCAGTGTCCCAGCTAAGGTTGCAGACATCTAAGTCCTGCAACCACCCCTACCTCTACCTCAGGTGAGACTTCATATGCTTCATAGGTGTTGCCAAAAGGGCCAGTAGTTAGGGTTTTGTTGGTGCGCTCTTGAGCGTTGAACCCTGGGTTTTCCCCTGTGCCAACAAATGGTTCCATTGCCGGGACAAGAACTGTGATTGCTGGGAACAAAAGAAGAAAAATATTTATGCGAACTAAGATCTGTGTGTAGATCTGTTGCCCTAGTGCGTAATATTATCCTTGACCTACAAATATTTGTGCCGAGAAAAAGATGTCAGATCTGAAGGGAAAAAGTCAGATCTGTAGAAAAAGAGGTCATATTTGAAGGGAAATGGTCAAATCTACAAAAAACAAGGTTAGATCTGAAGGGAAAAGGTCACATCTTCAAGAAAGAGGTTGATACTGAAGAAAATAAGTGATATATGAACGCTATATGCTTTAAGAAAAGTAAAAGTGGAAATTTTTGAAGGAAAAAGGTCAGATCTGCAGAAAAAAGGTAAGATATGTAACCTCTGTGCTTTGATAACGGTAAGAATAGTCAAAATTTATTAGATTTGAAAGCTTTGTGCTTTGTAGAAGTAAGATAAGTGAATTTGTTTTTGTTTCTAAAGCATGGATCTAGGTATGTTTGATAGATTCTGTCCTAGCTTCAAAACTAGGGCATTAATAGATGAAAGAAAGTTTGAGATGAATAGATCTGATAAGTATAGTGATAGATATGTTATACCTATGCATCGAAAGAATGTCTGGACTAACAAGTGGATGCAGGATCCTAGAAAGAGTTTTTTGCAGGATAGCCACCATGATCCTGGTGCAAAGTACAGAAGGAATTGGGGAACATCTAAACGAAAGAGAGGATTAACCCTCTGTTATAGTTGCAAAAGACCGAGACATCTTGCTAAGGAATGCCCTGGGAGAAGACCTAGTTGCCTCTATTTTAAGGCTATGGACCATGAAGTATTGGATTGGCCTAGAATGATTGCTAGGCTTGAGAAGATGAATATGGAGGAAGCAAACCCTGAAGGAGATCAAGAGACAAAGATTATAGCAGAAACCCAGAAAGAATAAAAAAATATATTTCTACAGATGAAAGATACCTTGAATGACTACCGACATGTTAGGATATCAGATATATTCAAAGAAAAGGAGAAAATCAAAGAAATAATAGGGGACTTTGACATTGACTATACACTTGATGAAGAAACACAAGTGAACATTATGCCAGAAAGAACTTGGGAAGCTATAGGAAAGCCTGCCATGATCCCTTCCCTAGGAGGAACAAGTTTCTTTAGAGGAAAGATAGTAAACCTATGTGGAAGGCTCGCCCGGATACCTATGACTGTCAATGGAACTTCAACAGAGGAAGACTTTGCGATCATTAAATTTATTGAAGACAACACCCCATTTACCATGCTCATAGGAAAACCTTGGATTGATAGAGAACAAGCCAGACGAAAAGAAGAAGAATTTTTTTTTGAACAGAAGAAGAAAGAGTTAAAAGACTTTATGACCAGAAGGATCGCGCACTTGATTGAAGAAAAAAAGAGCAGATCACAGATATTTAATATTAGCAACTCCAATGTTGAAGCTAAGAGAACACTTGAGGATACATAGAAGATCAAGTTACCTATTTTTGATACATAAGTAGTATTATCAAGGAACCCTAGGAAAGACTTTCAACAACGCGAAGTAAATAAGACCACAGAAGATAAACATCAGAATGGTAAAAGCATTACTGAGATGAATCTCACTGGGAAGAAGGGTAGGAAGTTAAGAAAGAAAAGGGCTAATATTGTAAGGTTACAAGAGGTTCTAGAGGACACTTCGCAGCAAGAGGAATTGTAGAATTGGAGCTTCGCCGAGATATCAGAACAACGACATAGAGTACTTCGCCATGATGAAGCAATATAACCATTGGAATCGATATACCTGTTTGATCGTCGCTCTGAACGGATTGAAAAATAGTTATGGGTTACCACTAGACTGTTGGATAGCACCAGAATGGATAGAACAGAGTTAATGAAGGCCCCATGTTCGTTGCAAGTAGACCATTGTTGAGATTTCCTACTTAACCCATCACGCCACGCACCAAGAATACTTTTTTCTAACTGAGAATTTGAGAACGAACCCTGAGATTTACTTACCCTGAGATCATTGCCTTACTATTCACTGTAGTCTCTGAATTCTTTTTTCACCCGAGCCAACTAACCCAAGTTTGTATGTCGGACGAGCTCAGCGTTGCTGAGAAAATTGTTGAAGAAGTTCTATTTGATTTAATGACTGAGAGATTCATGTCAGAACGTGGAATCTCTACATGTGTACAGGCATCATCCTCAGGTGCACTGCCATCTTCGCCCTCCACTTCTCGAGCAGGACCATCCTGACCACCTTCAGAAAGATGATCTAAAATCGAAAACAACTTCTCCACTCTGAAGATGATCCCAATCATCTTGCGTAAATATATCCCACCACTAAGAAGAATAGTGAATCAAGACACTGTACCCAGAGACTTCAACTATGCTGTAGTCACTGCGTACCTCCTGAAAGGGGTGCGCGCAGTTCATGCTGACCAAGAGAAGCTCACCGTGCTGAAATTTAGTGATTTTAACTTTGGAGATCGCAAGGTATACAATATGATAGCCCTTCACAAGTACTTGACTATTACAAAAGGAAAGAACCCCAATATTGTACCACAACAATGGACCCATAACCTTGTGTAGTCAACCCTCCTCAACGTAATAAAGATTCCACATTTCGGGAGGAATAAAAAAGTAAATGCATGCATTAGACTGTTGTTGTCCTGCTACCATGGAGGATACCTATGGTTGGACTGTCGCATCATTGTGGATCTGATTCTGATCAATCGAATCACTGGGCTAAGCATGTAGGGCCCTGACCCATAGGAATTTTACCCTGGAAAGACCGCAGATCGCGCTCTCTCTCAATGAATAAAAGACACATATGACGATATGGAGAAAGGCATGTGAGGTTACAAGGTAGCCTCCATTAAGAATATAGAGAATGCTTTGATTTCCAGCTGATCGCAGGAAAGTTAGTTCGAAAAAAAAGACCTACACAGGTGATTGGATTTGTAGTTGATCTCGCAGGGAAGTGCATGGAGGGACTGCAAATGAACTGGGAAAAATACCTTATAAATCAGCTAGAGCTTGACTGTAGACAAGAATAGGACCAAGGGTATGAGTTCCACTTTAGCTGGCTTCTCATACTCATCGCTTTCATCGCTTGGGAACTACCCGAGGGAGCCACTTTTCCAGAGATCGAATCCTTCGAACCATTGGCCACGAAGTTCTATATGTTGTGGTACTCCAGCGACATGAACAAACAGTGGAAGTCCAATGTTGTTTTCCATGCTTACTACACTCAGTTGAAGAATGCCATTCAGTCTACACTGTGCATCACACCCAACACACTTCATAGGTTTAGACCTTTGATGAAATTCAACGCAGATTGTCACTTCACCTACATCACAGCACGTGTAGATGAGCACAAACAACAACTCCAGTCATATTACAAGATGATAGAAGATGACTTGGAGGAGATTACCAAGGAATGGTCGACATAACTCCTTGTTGCATCAGACCCCACAGAGATGTCTGACGTAGATATCCCTGAAGCTATGTCGGATACACCAGGACCGCACAAGACTAAGAAGGATGTGGAAGTTCAAGATATCCACAACACATCCACAAAGACTGCTTCAATCTCACCTGCGAAGGGAGGTGATGATGAAGAACTAGGGGGCACAAAAGTTGAATAGAGAAAAGGAGAGATTACTCCTCCTAGGGATGAGGAAGATCCCTCCAAGAAAAGTAAGATTACCCCACCAAAGCCCTCATCCTGAAAGAAAGATAAGTCCACCTAGACCACACTTAAAACTACCCTTACCCCAGATGATTTCGACTTCTTAATTTCCACACTGAATGATGTTTCACTAGAGCTCGCAGAAAAGCAAGAAGCAAAGTAGGAGGAGCTATTCCGCCGGATCACGAGAAAACTCAAAGAAGTGCAGCAGGCACTCCAGTCCAGCCAAGAAGTTTCTACGACGCCCTTAACAATGGACATACCAGGATCATGCGATGAGCCCACTAGGTTACACCAAATCATAGATAAAGTCGAAGCTTGCCTTCGACAAGCTCAAGAAGACATAGTGCAAGCCACCCAGGTTTTGTTGCAAGAATAGAGCGCACATGGAGAACAACGAAGGAAGGCAGAACAGGAGCAACTTGCCTTACAAGTGAAGTGGGAGGAGGAAAAATCACAGTTACAACAGAGCAAGGACCAGTTGTTGGCAGAGAAACTTGAAGTATAGGAAAGAGTTCACAAAGCACTGCGCTCTGTGATGATCATAGAAGTGAAGATGGAAGATCAACTCCCACAGTAGGTGACCCAACTGGAAGAAGTAATCCAAAAACTTCAACAAAACATCATGGATCTAGAGCTCCGCACCATGCCTGAGACACCCCAAGAGATAAGAGATCTAAGAGAGGCCACTACTCTAAGTGTAATCGACTGATTAAAAACCTTGGCTTTGGAATGTAGGCAACTAAGCACTAGAAGTGCCCAGACTTATGAAACCCTCGCAGAGAATCTAGAATTGTAGACATTGGAGGCAAAACTCCAAGAAGAAAAGAAGCATGCAGATGTGCTACAAGTGCAACTAAAGTCCATGACCCCAGGTGAAAGAATGAAGAGGTTCGCAGAACAACGCACAACCCAAAAACAAGTACACACGCTGCAAAGTAAAGTAATGGAAGTCTCTCAACGACTGCAACCACTCCAAGAGAAGGCATGCCAACTGTTCACTGAAATTGAAAGCCAAGGAGCTGAACTCGAACAGGGTGTCATCACTGTAGAACAACGCCTGGAAGGACCACTCAATGACACAGTAATCTAGGAATTTACTAAACAAGAGACTATCACACTGCAACAGGTTGAAGCATCTTGAGACAATCTCGAGGCGTTTGAAGTGGAATTGGTCAGGCCTGAGTGACTCGGGATGAGTCACAGGTGAGTGTTGGGGGCCTGTTGGCCCTTGATCAAGTTTTGAAGAATACTTGGTCATATTTGACCACTTTTGGGACTGTGACAACTTGCCAAGGAAGGAGTGCAATGCGAAACAAAAATTAAGGAAGCAAGACCTAATTTTGAGTCCATTTTAGGGTTTTGGGTTGATGTAACGGGAAAGGGATGTCGGCCCATGGGTTTACCCACGCTTAGGCCCATTTTGTAATCTATAAATAGGCAATGTAAATAGAGGAGAAGGATAGTAATGTAGTACATCTATGTGATGTATAACTAAAATCTTAGTGCTAGTAACTGGATCTATGTGACGGATGTATCTTAGAGTGCTCAGTGCATGAGATCAGAAAGCTAAGTGAAAATTGTTGTGGTCTTGTGTTGAATAGAAAGGAATAAGGATCTAGCGAGATGCGTAGATCTTCTATCCTGTGCAAAGTAAGGGTCATTGAATCTCTATGTTGTAACTACTCGAACAAGATAATATAAAGAAGACTTTGTGGACGTAGCCCTAGGGTGGGGGTGAACCATAGTAACTGTGTGTATAGTGCTTTGTGCTTTGATCTAATGTGTTTATCTCTTTCTTGGCTAAGTGCTTGATGTGATTAAGTAGATCTAGTTATGCTTTGTGTTGATGATATATGAATGAACGTTAGATCTGATATAGAAGATGCTTAGTGCTTGATCTATTGAATCTAACCTATATTTATGTGGCTAAGTACTGAATCATATTTAGTATAAGTATTCACTGCGATGCTCTGTGCTATTTGCGAAGTACCAGACGAGTTAAATATTGATGAAGGATCTATGCTAAGTGCCCTGTAAAAGATATAATCACAGATCAGTGTCCCAGCTAAGGTTGCAGACATCTAAGTCCTGCAACCACCCCTGCCTCTACCTCGGGTGAGACTTCATCTGTTTCGCAGGTGTTGCCAAAAGGGCCTGTAGTTAGTGTTTTGTTGGTGCGCTCTTGAGTGTTGAACCCTGGGTCTGCCCCTATGCCAACACCACTGCTCCACCACTTTCTCCTGAGTCTAGTCTGGATAGATAATCAGGTCCAACTTTTCATCATCCCAGCTTGATGATAACCTCGAAGGAAAATTCCCGAAATAGCAGTAGCCATATACAAATTCTCCCTTCCAGCACAGGTTTGTTAACTAGGCATTTTAATGCGGAATGGTGAGTGAAGAATTTGAAATGGGAACATAGCAGATAATGTATAAATTTATGTAAAGCATAAATCACTGCTATTCCTTCCCTTTCTATCATTGTATAGTTGCACTCTGCTTGCAAAATATTCCGACTCACAAAGTAGATGGGGTGATCTATAGCTCCATCTCCAGGTTGCGTTAAGATAACTCCTAAGGAAATTCCTAAAGCATCTACATGGACGTGAAATTCCTTATCCCAGTTTGGGAATATCAGAATCAGTGTTGTAATGAGCTTCTCCTTAAGTGTCTCAAATGCTTTATCATATTTGGGAGTCCATTGGAACATTTCATCCTTTTTTAGAAGGTTTTCGAGAGGTGTCGTAATGTTGGTGTATCTTCGAATGAACCTGTGATAGTAGCCTATATGTCCTAGTGTGGAGCACAACTGTTTAGCACTCGTAGGTGGCGTCATATTTGCAATGACCGCAACTTTAGCTGGGTCTAGCAATACTCCTTCTCGATAGACTATGTGGCCCAACATATTTCCATGTGGCATGCAAAAGATACATTTTTTGAGATTTAATGAGATTTGCAATTCTCTGCATCTATCAAACATTATCCTTAGCAGTGCGACATGTTCCTTGAGCAGGCTATATATTGTCCAATCGTCCATACAGACTTCTATAAATTTGTGAATGAACTCTCTAAAGGATGCTATCACAATCCTAGAGAAAACTACAGGGGCATTCTTTAAACCAAATGGCATCGCATTGTATGCAAAGGATCCCCATTCTGTAATGAAAATGGTTTTTCTCTTGTCTTCTTCAACAATCCTAACTTGATGGTATCCTGAAAATCTATTTGTAAATGAGTATGCTTCCTTCCCCGCAACCTGTTCTAGGACCTCATCGATAAAGGGTGTTGGGAAGGGGTCGTGTACACAGGAAAATTTGAGGCTTCTGTAGTCCACACAGACTCTAATATCCTCAGTGTCTTTCTTGCTTTGGATGACTATCGGGCTGACCCATTCTGCTTCTTCTACCGGGAAAATGAGACCTGCTTCTAACATCTTATCAATCTCCTTCTTAACTTTCTATTTTACTCTCGGGTTAAGATGGTATGGCCTATGTATGACAGGCTTGGATCCTGGTTTTAACTCAATCTTGATTTCTCCCATAACTCCTTTGATTCCTTGCAATTATGAAAAAGTCTTTGGGAACAATTCCTCATATTCCCGCAATAAACTATGTATTTCCTAACTGGTTTGTTCATACCAGTAATCTCCCACCAAGGATATCTTAGGTTTCTCTTCGGTTCCTATGTTGAGTATCTACAATTTTAGTGGGTGATTATAGGAACTATTGGTCTGGTTAGGTATGGTATTTTGGATTTCTCTACTCCCCTCTATTTCTTTGACGACTAGGTTTCTCAGTTATTCTAATTCATCTAGGCTTTTTGAATGTTTTCCGATTTGATAGCATTATATAGGCTTTGCAATTGAGGGTAAGTGGAATTTATTCTGAAGTTCTTGGGTATGCTTGGGACACACTAAAAAGTTTGATATATTATTGCTATTGGCTGTAAACATAAGTTCTTTAAGCTTTTGCAAGACTATTTCAAGATCATGGTACTTACTTGTGAATGATAAGTCCTTGCAAAATTGAGTTGCTAGTGTTTGCCAATTGCGGGTTTGTTGTCTGGTTTCATCATGTACAAACCAAGCTTTTGGGATTGGGCCTTGAGAATGGGGAAATAACTAAACCCAAAAGTGAGAGGGTATCTCCACTGCTTACCACTATGTTACACAATGTTCAATGTGTATTCTAGGATCCGATTCTTTGTTGAATAGTTGCATGGCATGGGGATCCGTCTGCATCCCTAATTTCAACTGGTCCTTATTCTAGAACCTGTACTTGATAGCTTGCTTCACCTCGTACCAAGTTTTGAGTATAGCGTTATGAGTGGCCCACCATCTGGAGGGGGTGTTTTGAAAGGCTATGTCCAATACCAAGATTCTTTGATCTTCTCTCACATTTTCTTCCATGTTCTGCAAAAAATTGTCTAGGTCTGAGGTGTCATCATATATTGGGAGTGCTATAGCTTCGATCCAAATCCATCTGGTTGTTCTGACGGTTGTGAATCTTCTTGAGAATCATTCGTGTGAGCCTTGTTGACAACTATCAAAGCTAGTTCTGAATGTTCGTCTGCTGACTGTATACTTCTCTAGCTTATTGATCCATCCACAGTAGGATTTATATAATTTTTTCTAGTCCTAGTTGTTATAGTGTACGACTAGTCTAGGTCTTCTCCTTCCATATTATTGGCTGTTGGTTCTGTGTACCTAGGTCCTACATATGAATCCAAAGTTTGAACTACTTTAATTCCCTCAACTTCAAAAGTCATGGTGTCTTTATTTAAATTGATTACTGCATAGTTTTCGTAGGCCTAATCAATGCCAAGTAACGCAGGATGGGGGTCCTTGTCTCCCATGATCTCAATGAATTCAAAGTCAACTACTTTTTTTACTCCTGCTACATCAATTTCCACGTTCTCCAGTCTTCCTATGGGAAAGATACAATATTGGTTTTCCATTATTAACTAAATTGGGGAATATGTCAGTCTCAGTTTTCCCAAGGCTTCCTAGGTCTTCTTGGGAAGAATGTTCACAACTGACTCTAGGTCGAACATGAAGTCCTTAATTTCGAAGTCATCTACCTAGGCTACCATTCAAAATTCTTTTCCAGTTCTTACTTTTCTTCACTGCACTCTCTGAGTACTTTTCTCAGGAATATTAGCCCTTATCCTTGCTTCTGAGGTTTCTTCATTCCCTAAAACTAGGTACAATGCATTGCACAAATTTTATGTTAGTTGATCACTCCCCAGAATGTTAGAGAATAACTGAAACTAGAGGTCAAATGCATTTTGAGGTTGCTCAAGTTATCTTGGTATGACTAAAAGGATTCTGGGTGCAAGGGGTCAAGCAGGGGCTTGCTCCATCTTAGGGTAAACATTTGATTGGGGAGGGTTTTCTTGTGTTTCATGATTAGGAATATTTTGGAATACTTCTATGGCATCTTTAAAGAACATTTTTTGCTTTGTGGGGTCATACATGTCTCCCTTAAGTGCTTCTTTATGGATCTAGGGTAGAGTATCAACATCAAATCCTATCCTCGCTCCTCCTCGAGTGACGATATTGAGGTTTGGCAATTATCCCTTAGAAATCCTCTTGATCTATGAGTTGATAAGGCTATTTCCTCTTTGTCATACTCTATCTTCCCACTTTGCGATTAACTCTGGATAGTCTTTAGTTGCATGTATGTTGGTTTTGCAGTGACAACACCATGGCTACCTTGGATGAGGGAAATATATAGCCAAGTGACCTTGTTCATCACAATTTTAACATCTTCTTGGTCCTCATCCCCCATTTCTTCATCCTCTGAAGTCTCCTCTGGCTCCACCTCCTCAACCTCTTCCTGGTCCCTACGGGTTTTCATTCACCCTGAATGTTGTTCAGTCTAGCCTGTCCACGAGTGCGTCCAATACTCTACACTGATTGGTAGTATGCGTGGTAGATGTGCAAAAATCGTAGTGCATTGTGTTTGGTACTATCAAATACTTCTTCATGATGGGGCACTGTCTTGGTTCATGCCCATGGATTCTACAGATCTCACAATATTCTTTTTTTGGAGCTACTTGGCCTCCTGGGAAAGCATGATATGGGGTGGGGTGATGCAATGGTGAGTTCGTTGATACTTGCGCAAATCCTCCTGTGGGTCTTGGTGGGGTTACCATCATATTCTGAGGGGGTCCTGGTCCACTCCCTTATGGGCATTCATTCGCCAAATGACCTTCCCTATAGCATCCAGTGCACCAGACCTGTGGTCATCTTGGTCTAGGTATCGTAATCTCTTGAATATTTTTTGTAAGTGCCTATATCTACTCTTGTAGTTGCGCTAGATTCACATATAATGAGGGTCTAGTTTCTCTCAGTTTCTCAGGGTATCCCGCCATGGATTCAATATTCATTGATTGTTCTAATGTGTCTATCAACGTGGCTATCCATTGTTGCATTATCGGAATCCGAGTCAGAGACAACAGCCCCTGAATGTACCATTCCCTTTGATTTTATTCATGGATTGGATGTGCCAACCTCCCTATGGCATATTTAAACTTCTGGATGTACTCCTAGGTTGATTCTCCTTCCCTCTGCTGGATCTCATGCAACTCAGATAGAGCTTGTTGTTCTGACTGAGGTAGTTTGAAATCTACTATGAACATCATCCGTACTTGTCCAAGTGTGAATGCTTGACCTTGCATCCCTAACACTCCCAATTCAATGATCTTCATGTACCACTTGAGAGGATGACCTCTCAAGGTAGTCCAGAACTCGACCAGTTTATTCGCATCCGGAGTCCCTCTCGATCTCCAGATGGCTTCGCATAGGAACCAATGTTGCTCAACGTCTTTATCTCCCTTACCCCAAAATTCTGGGTATCTAGCAATCGAACCTCCCATATGGCTGGCCATTGCTGAACTTGATGTTGCTATCAGTATGAATCCTAATGGTCCTGCTTGAAATTTACTAGGGGATCCTAATATCCTCCCTATACTCGCACTTCCTAGTTATGACTGACTAATTAATTGTACTGGAACATAATGAGAAGGTAGTATTGGACATACTGCTTGTATAGAAGGAACTTGGGGTATGGGTGATTCAGGGCTGGCACGACTGGCTTCAAGGAAATTTTCTTTGATTTGGGGGGTCTTATTAGCTTCCACTTGGACGATTTCTTCGGCAGGATTCCTGATCTCTCCTATTATCGGGGTTGAATCTTCCCTTTATCCTCCAAGATTCATGCTAGCTTCCTCCTCTCTTACATATGCTCTTTATCCTTCTTGTCCCACTTCCTTTTGACTTCTTTCTCTCCTTGCTTCTCTCTTGTTTAATCTTTGATTGGCTAGTCATTCCTGTCTTCTCATCCTCTACAGTTCTTCCATCTGTCTTTCCTCTACTTCTCTCGATCCTCCTTATTTCCTTAACTTTTTAGATTGTCTTGCGGCTTTCTTGATCTTGTCACGCCACCACTTATCAACTATGGTGGCCCTCTTCAAGGATTTCTCATATCTTGAATCCATTTCTTGTTGTTTTCCCCCCATTTTTCAAAGAACCCTTCCCCTTCCTCATTCCATGACCCTCACCCTGTCTCACCCTAGCCAGAGTGAGGGTGTTTATTCTACCATCTTAGTTGGGGACATAATCAACATCCCCTCCTCCATCAAGAAAGCCTTAATCCACAGGGGGATTTATCTCAACAGTCTTCCTCTTACACCTTTCTTAAAAATTTCCTCTGCCCATGAAAAGGACTGGTGATTCTCAGCTACAAATTTGATTATGTATCCTTCTATCGTGGTGCTAACCCATAAATCCATAGCTTGTGTGAATGGGAAGTCAAGCCTCCAGAGTGTTGTGAAATTGTTGGTATCCCACGTGCAGATCGTTTTGATCTGTCCCTAGAACTCGAGAGCTTCTTGGAGCCTCTTTATCCAGTGAAATAATTCTTCCAGGAGTTTAACCCAGAAAATCTCATACTGGTGGCTTGATATTTCTGAGTAAAATATTGCTTCACGAGTGTTTTCCAATGATTTTCTTCTTAGTTTCGCTTCTTTCCATATGAAGGCATCACAATTCCTTTTCCACCATTGGTCAATACCAGATCTATGAATCAACGCCAACATTCTCCCTCTAGGTTCCCTTTTAACACGGGTCTCAACAATTGAACCATTTTGTTGGTGCGGATTTGATCAGACCAGGGTCCTTCTCAAGTTACCAACAAAAGGTACCGTGTTGTCTAGAGCATTGGAATTTTCATCTCCTCCAAAGAGAAGAAGTCTCACCCGAAGTGATGCTAATAAATATAGATAGGGAAGGGTAGGAAGAGGACTAAAAAGGATCCATAGAGCATTCAGAACTCATTCCTGTTCTTGTGCAAGAGTCATTAAAAGATCTGATCCATCTAAGTGCAAGGATTAAACCTACTTATGTTGCGAGCAACAATTAAACATAGAACAATCAAATAGAACTTATAAGCCATAAAGAAATGATGTCATGCGTAAGTAAACATACAAAGACACATCATATTTTAAAATTTGATCCTTCTTCATATTACCCTTGAGGCCTTACTCTATTACAGAATCAAACTCACACAGTAGGGCATATTATAGACTCTTGCTTGTATTTTCTTCACTTTACAACAGGTATCAATGACTAATCCCAGAACTTGGGAGAATATGATCAACATAACCCAACCCAACCTAACAAACCCTTTTAAAATTATATTCATCCCTATATATAGCTTAGTTGTGTCTTCCTTCTTGGCTTGCACACTTTCTTGTTATGTTGCAACTGTTTGTTTCTTAGCTGGTGTTGCGCTGAATTCCACAGCTACTTTATGTTACTCTTTCTCCCAACCTCTGATGAAGTTTGAGAGAATCATGCTTAGTCAAAACTTGTGCAATTCTTTCCCAAAAACGAAGGGTCCAACACATGTTGTTTATTTATTTTATGTTGTAGCATGGATCTTGATAAATGCATGTGGGTCTTTCATGCTTGTTTTCAGATAAATGTTATTAGAATTCAAGATCAATTCATAAGTGAGTTTTTGGAGTAGTGTGGCCAGCCTGTGGTTGGTTGGGTATGTTATAGATTATTATGTTCCCATCCTGTGGGTGGCTAGGTAAGTTATAGAATGGTATCAGATCTTCTGGTTGAAACACCAGAATAGTATTTCAAATTTGAGAAATTCAATGTCACAGATTTCAAACAGAGTGAATTTCAGGAAAAAAAGGAAATATTAGAGAGAAATATCCCCAAATTCGTGGGAAATTTTTTCACACATCCACTGTGGGGCGTAAAAATTTCATTCTCCTTAAAGGAACAAATCCTCTTGCCATGGTTTCTAATTCGGAAAGTCAGGGTAACTAGCCCCCTTTTTAGTTTTTTTGGACGACCATCGTATATGACCGCAGGTTACGTTCGAATGTCAGTCATGTGATTGTGGGCGTGGATAAGGGTGGTTTGAATCCAAACAACATTCTCCCCACAATTCACCATGAGCCAACACATGTCTCTTTCTCAATATCATGGTTCCGATTTCGTCTCACCCTCTAACCTTTAAAGTCCAAGAACTTTCTATCTCCACAATTCCACATGATTTTTGATCTTATGATCTTGACGGTACTTATGAACCGATGAATCAGATATTCCCCCTTTTTAAATCAATGGACGTGATTTTCTTTGGGACTTCGACATTCATAGTTTTCAAATCTCAAGCCTTGCTTTCTCTACAGTGGATATCTCCCAGAGTGGGAGATCTACTAACAACTGTCCCTTGCAAATAGACGGTTTAGATGAATTCCAGTTCTCTAGCCTTCAGGAGTTCTTCGTTTATTACCTTCTCTTTCTTCTAGAGTGCTTTCTCCCAGAGTGGAATATCGTTTGCCACACATCCTCTCCAAATCAACGATCCTAGTCCTCTTTGGGTCTTCGAAACTTTTCAACCAAGCACCAAATCAACAGAACTCAACTACGTTCTCGATCAATGGTCAAGATTCGAATTCGGGACTTCGCCAATTTCACCCTCTACTTTCCTTTGGAGTATTCTATACCTGAATTTCTAGATCGGGTGCCATGCATCCACCTCAAATCGACAACTCTCATCTACTTCGATGATTTGGGCTTCGACGATTTCAAACTCTTCTCCTTTGCGTTCTCCCGAAGTGTTTTCACTTGGAGTTCACGATCTGTCACCACGTGCCCTCTGGATCTGATGATCCAGATTCATTTCGGCTCTCTGACTCTCTGGGCCTTCTTAAGTTTCAAGGTTCTATGCACTTGTTTCTTTTGAAGTGCATTCACCCGAAGAATCTTACCTATTGACACGTACCCCTCTTGGAGATCAACGATCATGACCTACTTTGGGTCTTCAGGACTTTGGGAAGTTAACCCTCCTATGCACCCGAAGGTTAAAACTCATGCACTTTACCTTAGATCAGACAACTATCTTCCCTTGGTGCTAAGATCCGACGGTTGGGATCTGTTCCTTCCTATTGCTACTCCTCTGCTTCCCTGGATGTTGATCTAACAGTATAGGCTACTCCCCACAACTGATATGACGAATGTTATCGCTCCTCCTCCTGAGCTTATGACTTCTTCCAACTTAGAAGATTGTTGTGGATGTTCAAAGGCCTCAACCTTCATTCTTCTGGTGAGCCTAACTATCTTGGGTATCAATTTTTCTCTTGAAAACGTTATCTCTTCTGAGCTTTCCGATTCTCTCAGGCCGAAGGTACCGAAGGACTCTGTTACTCTGTGGATTTCCTAAAGCGTTCATGACCATCCATCTCGCAAGTGTTCAAGGCCTGGTGGTTATGATCTGACCAATATTGAGATGTCTTCTGATCGATGGTTCACATTAATTGTGGGGCCCCAACGTGCATGCTCTTTATCAGAGATCTCACCTTCTGCAATATGGAAATTACTCGCCCAACTTGGTCAAACTGGAGTCATCGATCTTCAATCTCGATGAAATCAATGGCATTGGTGAATTGCGGGCCACAAACTAGCACATTCGCTACTTTCACCTTCGCACTGCGTAATGATTCCCCACCCTCGATCTCCGTTCATAGATCGACAGTTCATAGTGATTATGGGGTTCAACCTTCGCAATCTGGGAAGTGCTCACTCGACTATAGCCTAAATATAGTTGTTGATCTCCCATTCCCGACGAGATCGACGACATGGGTTGATTTTGGGCCGTGAACTAGCATGTCTTCTAATTTCACCTTCGCGCTCTGCAATGCTTCCCCTCTGTCAAATTATTTCTTCATCGATAATTCAGGTAACCTAACTATCGTACAACTTGAAATCTCATAGATTTGAGCTCCAAGGTTCCTAAACCTTCATGAGATAACTCCTTTTTGTGCAGGGTTCCTAGATCCAGGTCCCGTGGATCTTCAGATAACTCTTGGGCTATAATCCCCGCTCTTAGTCGGGTTTTTGGTTAAGTACTTAGGTGTGAGTACAAAGTATCCTAGACTACTAGTCTGAAGGGAACTCCTTCCTAACTCATGGAGCTTTAATCTTTGAGCCAAGGCAAGGTGAACTCATGAGGTTACCAAACGGTAGTTATGTCAAGAGGTATACTCCAACTCTGGAACAGTGATGTAATTCACTAGAGAAAGCACCTCTAAGGATTAAAACAGAGCATATGGAAAATCAAACATAAGTATACATTCTCTATGGAACGAATGTATATTAATAACTTAATCATTTAATACAGAAACCATTTATAGACATATAAATAGACACATGAAACCATTATTTCCAATTCCAAGCACAAGGCATGAAAACACTTATTAGAACCATAAGGCATGAAGCGACTTCTAAAAGGGGTGCTCGTTTCCACCCAACCATAGGCTTAGTCACTCCCAATGGATTTATCATTGGCCACCCCCGATATTAGACCACGATGCTTTGAGATTCAATCTCTTTCTTCCAGCTCAATGGAAGTTAGGGACGAAGGTTACTCTCCTTCTCCCAACACAAAAATAGATGGGGATGAAGGTTACTCTCCTTCTCCCGACTCAAAAATATATGGGGATGAAGGTTACTCTCCTTCTCCCTGCTCAGTCTCTATTTTTTGGGATCAAAACTCACTTCCCTTGTTCTCAGTCCTTCCTTGGACCCGAGAGCTTCGACTCTCCTTTCTGCACTTTTCGTAGGCTTTCCTCTACCCCCACCACACTTCCTTTCTTGCCTTCCTCAACAATATTGCGTGTGGATCGAATTCCTAGTCCATGGTTAGTTATGGAAACCTTACATATGGGAGGTTTTCCCCATCCCCTCATTAAATCTTGAGGAGGTCTTCGCACCTACCAGTCTGACTGTAATTCATTCCTGGGTCAAAGAGTTGTTCTGATCTAAGAAATTAAATCCAACAAGGTACTAGTTCAGTGGAGGTTAATGCAAACATTCCAGGTCCCCTCAACCACCTTTTCATAGCATTCATGGTCTCTTCTTAGCACGTCCCCTTTTCAGCAGTCATGCAAAACGTATCCATTTTCTATTAAAATAATAGAATCTACATTCATTGACCTTTTAAACAAAGGCCCATCAAATCAAACATTCACACTTTCAATTTTGCCATAGTTCCTTGGCCCATATAGTTATAATTACAAATTAGGGAAAATAGGGTGTTACAATTCCCTCCCCCTTAAAGGAACATTGTCCTCAATGTTCTATCTGTCAACCGAATATGTACATACAATAGTAAACAAAATCGGATATGTCTGTCTCATGGCATCCTCCATTTCCCACGTAGCCTCATCTAGGCCAAAGTGTTTCCACTGCACCTTGACCTGTGCAATGGTTCAGTTCCTGAGTGAGGTTTCCTTTCGGTCTAATATGCATTGAGGTTCTGGCAGGAATTCTCCCTCCGGCTCCACCTGGATCACAGACCAGTCAGTTATATGATTAGAATCATGTACATATTTCTTCAATAATGAAACATGGAAAACATTATGTGTCTTTACTATTTGAGGGAGTGCTAGCTTCTAGGCTACAGGTCCCACTCTATCTAAGACTTCAAAGGGTCCATAATACTGAGGTGCCAATTTGGCAAAGGATCCCATTCTTAGGGAACTCTTCCTAGGTCTAACTCTGAGACAGACATGGTCTCCTGTCTTGAACTCTCTGGGAGTTGTCTTTCTATTGGTGTAACTTTTCTGTCTATCCTGAACAATATTCAAATTTTTCCTTATCTGGATCACTTGTTATTCCATTATTTCAGCATGTCGAGTCCGATTGTAATTCTGTCCACTGGATTACTCTAGCTGATTGGAATCTTGCACTGTCTACCATAGAGGGCTTCAAAAGGGCTCACCTTCAAGGATTCTTGATAACCGTTGTTGTAGGCAAACTCTACCAATGGTAGGTAGTCTTCCCACTTCTTAGGCTAATTCATTACATGCATCCTTAGCATGTCCTCTACTATTTGGTTCACTCTTTCTATCTGTCCATCAGTTTGAGGGTGATAGGCTATGCTGAACAACAAGTTAGTCTCAAAACCAACCATTATGGATTTCCAAAAGCTTGAAGTAAATTTGGTGTCTCTGTCAGATACAATTTCCTTGGGCATGCCATGTAGTCTGAATATCTCCTTCATGAAGGTGTTGGTAATATCTATTGCCTTGCAATTTGACTTGATAGGAATGAAATGAGCAAACTTAATCAGTTTGTCCACCATGACCATGATGGAATCATTTTGCTTGGTCGACTTTAGTAATCCGGTGATGAAATCCATGGAGATGGTTTCCCATTTTCATTATGAGATTGGTAGGGGATGTAACAACATTGCTGGATGCAGGTGTTTTGCTTTAACTTGTTGGCATTCTAAGCACTTATCTAGATAATTGGCTATATCGTTATTCAATCCAGGCCAATAGAATTGTTTCCTAGTGGTCATGATCATTTTTTGATATCCTGGATGACCAATATATGGTCTCTTGTGTAGTTCATCCATTATGAACCTCTTCAAGTCGTCATAGTTTGGAATATACAATTTGTTTTTGTAAGTCAATAGGCCTTCCTCGAGCATCTAGTAGCTTTTATACTTTATCCCTATAGGCTCTTTCCTTAGGTATGAGGTCACAATTTTGAAGAATGTGTTTGTTTCTTGTGAATTCTTGACTCTTTCCCTGACATCCATTTCACAATTTCTTACCGGTGCCAGATGAATCGTTTTTATACTTCTGGTAAGGGAATCAAACACCGTATTTTCCTTTCCTTTGATGTGTTTGATTTTGAAATCAAACTCACTAAGGAGAGCCATCCACCTAGATTGTCTGGCATTGAGTTTTGGTTGATCAAACATGTGACTCAACCCACAATGGTCTATCATAAGTACAAATCTCCTACCCAGGAGGTAGTGTCTCCACATTTTTAAAGCATGTACTATCACATCCAGCTCTAGTTCACGGGTCACATAATTGATCTCATGATCATTTAATTTCTTGGATGCATAGAAAATTACACGTCCTTCTTGCATAAGGACTCCTCCGAGTCCTTCTTTGCAGGCATCTATACACATGAGGAAATCATTATCCGGGTCTACATTCTTCAACACGGGTGCATGGGTAAGGAGGTATTTCAGTTCCTGAAATCTGTCTTCACATTTTGATGTCCAAGTGAATTTAACCCCCTTTTTCTGAAGGGCAATGATTGGACAACCAATCTTCGAAAACCCTTTTATGAACCCTCTATAGTATGTTGCTAGGCCCATGAAGGGTCTAATATAAGATACATCCTTTTGGGTAGGCCATTCCATAATAGATCTGATCTTGTCAGGGTCTACTTCCACCCCTTCCTTAGAAATAACATGGCCTAAGTAATGGACTTGCTTCTGGAAAAATTCGCACTTGCTAAACTTAGCATAGAGTTGATGCTCTCTTAGTACATGAAGTACAAGTCTAAGATGTTCTTTGTGCTCCTCTATATTCTTGGAGTAGATTAGTATATCATCAATGAAAACAAATACAAATTTGTCCAGAAATTTGTTGAGTACATTATTCATTAAGCACATAAAAGTGGCGGGGGAATTGGTTAACCCAAATGGCACCACCACGAATTCATAGTGACCATACCTCGTCCTGGAAGCTATTTTGTGGATATCTTCATCCTTAATTCAGAATTGATGGTATCTAGACCTTAAGTGAATCTTCGAGAAAATGGAAGCACCTCCCAATTCGTCGAACAAGTCATCGATTCTTGGTAAGGGGTACTTGTTCTTTACGGTTGTCTTATTGAGTTGTCTGTAATCTATGAATAGTCAGAGTCTGACATCTTTATTTTTCACAAATAAGATGGGTGCTCCCCACAGAGATACACTAGGTCAGATGTAGCCTTTGTCCATGATCTCCTTTAGCTGTATCTTGAGTTACACTAGTTCTGGCGTACTCATCCTATATGGCGTTCTAGATGTTGGCACCGCTCCTGGTGCAAGTTCTACTGAGAAGTCAATATTCCTTCTCGGAGGTAGAACTGGTACCTCTTTTGGGAATAAGTCCTTGTATTATATTAATATGGGGTGGTTTGTTAGGTTTTGTTTGTCATACTCAATAGATTCCAACACCTGTATTGCATATAGAGGACACCTATTTCTGCAATACTTCTTCATTTGAAGAGATGATATTTCTCTTACCGAGATAGGCTTCTGAATCCCTTGGAGGGTTATCTTCCCCCCTTCTTCATTTACACATTCTAAAGTTTTATGGTAACAATCCAACTTAGTTTTATAAGCATCCAAACAGTCCATACCAATCAACAAGTCATAAGACCCCAGGGGAAGTATGTTAAGGGTCCCTCGGGTGGGCAATCCACCCATGATGAATCGACAGGCTGGTATGACCTCTACCAATTTCCTTCTAGTCCCAGTGGCTAGTCATACCAACCATGGCTGAAAATATCTAACTGGTTTCAATTTTCACTTATCAACAGTCTGGGGGGCCACATAACTCAAATTAGAACAAGGGTCAATTAAAATAGAAACTACATGGCTGGTGATCATACTTTCCAGCTCCAATACTAAATCTTGGTGATCAGCTTGATTATTGTCCAAGGCTGCATAGATTCTTGGCATGCTCCTAGCCACATCATTGACAGTGCTAGATTCTTGGATATTGTAGACTGTCTTACTATTATGTTGTCTATGTGGGCAGTCCCTCAACCGGTGATCTTCTCCACAACCCCAATATTTTAAGGGTTCTTTCTTTACGTTATCGATCTTTCCCAGGACTATATTAAAAGGTTTATTTCCACTTTGAGAGAGGAAATTTTGCTGATACACACTTCTAGTAGGAAGGCTCATCCTAGAACCCTTTCCATAATTATTAAATCTTGATGATTTAAATCCCTTCTTCTTGAATCTAAAACTATTCCTCTTCTTCCAGTCTTCGCTCGGGTGGGAAATCCACCCATGATGAATTGACATGCTAGTATGACCTCTACCACTTTCCTTCTAGTCCCAGTGGCTAGTCATACCAACCATGGCTGAAAATGTCTAACTGGTTTCAGTTTTCACTTATCAACAGTCTGGGGGGGAAAATAACTCAAATTAGAACAAGGGTCAATTAAAATAGAAACTAGATGGTTGGTGATCATACCTTCCAGCTCCAATACTAAATCTTGGTGATCAGCTTAATTATTGTCTAAGGCTGCATAGATTTGTGGCATGCTCCTAGCCACATCATTGACGGTGCTAGCTTCTTGGATATTGTAGAATCTCTTACTGTTATGTTGTCTGTGTGGATAGTCCCTCAACTGATGATCTTCTCCACAACCCCAGCATTTTAAGGGTTCTTTCTTTAGGTTATCGGTCTTTCCTGGGACTGTCCTAAAAGGTTTATTTCCACTTTGAGAGGGGAAATTTTGCCGATACACACTTCTAGTAGGAAGGCTCATCCTAGAACCCTTTCCATAATTATTAAATATTGAGGATTTAAATCCCTTCTTCTTGAATATCGAACTACTCCTCTTCTTCCAATCTTCATGAGGCCCTATCTTATTCCTGAACTACTCATAACAATACCTCTCCTTCCAGATGGTTTCTTCTAAGGTATTTGGTTCGTAAAACTCAATCCTGTCCCGATAGGTATGAGGTAATCCACTAATAAATTGTTGCATTTTTACCTTTATGTAGGGTACATACCTCAGTATCTCAAGGAATTTATTGACATATTCATCTATGGAGAGTTTCCCCAACCTGTGTTCATAGAACTCCTTAGTCTTCCCATCCATGTATTTCTTTGATAGATATTGCTTCGTGAATTATTTATCGAACTACTTCCATGACAAGTCCTTCTCATGGAATCCTTTCACATTCCTAAGGTATTCCCACCAAATGGAAGCCTTTCCATTCAGGTTGAAGATGGTTATTCAAGCCTTCATTTTTTCAGAGTAATCATGGACTCTGAAGTACTTCTTTAAACCAAGCATCCAAGATTTAGCCTCTTCTCCCTTCTTAATCTCTCCATCAAAAGAGGGTGTTTTAGATTTCTTGAACTCTTCAGGATCATGATTTTTAGAACACTTCCTCTTCTTTCCTTCCCTTTGAGAATGTGAGATCACTATGCTACTAGAAGTTCCTTCGGAGTTTCCATATTTCTTTCCATAGGACTCTGTCAATGAGTGTCCCCTGCCTTCAGGTTGGGCCTTCTGAAAGGTACTTCTCCTAGTGTGGTCATGTTTTCGGATCCCAGGTGGACTTTGACTTCTCTTCTCATGTCGTTGGTCCATATGATTGGTTGCAAGTTCATGCTGCAGTTTTTTCTGTATGTTGGATAAGATCTGCAACAACACTACATTAATTTTTGTTTGTTTTTCTTGCTCCTTTATCAATCTCTCATTGTCATCCTTGCAACTTTGTAATTTGGCCCTGAGGATCCTTACAGTTTTAGCTAGATCTAGAGGGGTTTCCACTGCCCTCCTTTCATCAGATTCTTTGTCTCTATTGTGGGAGACATCCCCCACTTCATGACACGTCACCATACTTTAGTCTTGAATTTTTCCCATGAATTACTAGCTGCTAGAGTGCTGACAAAAACACTTATTGTTGGCTAATATTCCATTAGTTTATGAACAATAAATAGTTCAAATTTCTTAAATGCACACACACAGTACCAATTTTCATTCTTTTCCTCAATAAAAATTAACCAGACTCTTTAAGAAAGAGGTAATATAGGGTGTCACTCTTTAAAAGTACTCTAAATAGAGTTTTTAAGCAACTTGTCCATGAGCCCAAGCAGGCCAAGTGTTGTAACCATGCTCTGATACCAATTTGTCACACACCCAATGTGGGGCGTAAAAATTGCGTTCTCCTTAAAGGAACAAATCCTCTTTCCATGGTTTCTAATTCAGAAAGTCAGGGGAACTAGCCCCTTTTTTAATTTTTTTTGATGACCATCGTATATGACTGTGAGTTACGTTCGAATGCTAGTCACATGATTGCGAGCATGGAAAAGGGTGGTTTGAATCCAACTGCCTTTATCCCCGCAATTTACCATGATCCACCATGTGTATCTTTCTCAATACCTTGGTTCCTATTGTGGCCTTCCCTCTAACCTTTAAAGTCTAATCACTTTCTATCCCCGCAATTCCACGTGACATTTGATCTCATAATATTGATAGTACTTCTGAACCGACGGCTCATATATACCCCCTTTTTAAATCAATGGACATGATTTTCTTTGGGACTTCGGTGTTCAGAGTTTTCGACTCTCAAACCTTTCTTTCTCTGTAATCACTATCTCCCATAGTGGGATATCTACTGATGCCTGTCCCTCGCAAACAGACAGTTCATATGAACTCCAACTCTTCAGCCTTCAGGATTTCTTCGTTTATTACCTTCTCTTTCTTCCAGAGTGGAAGATCGTTTTCCATGAATCCTCTCCAAATAAATGGTCTTGGTCCTCTTTGGGATTTCGGGACTTTTAAACCAAGCACCAGATCAACAACCCTCAGCTCCCTTCTCGATCAATGGTCGAGATTCATCTTTGGGACTTTGGCACTTTCACCCTCTACTTTCCTCCATAGTATTTCATACTCAGAGTTCTAGATCGTGCATCATGTGTCCACCTCAAATTGACGGCTCTTGTCTACTTCGGCGGTTCAGGCTTCGGTGATTACTCTTCTCCTTCATGTTCTCCCGAGTTTTTTCACCTGGATTTCACGATCTATCATCACGTACCCTCTGGATCCGACGATCCAGATTCATTTCAGCTCTTCATCTTTCCGGGCTTCATAAGTTTCAATCTTCTACGCACTAATTTCTTCTGAAGTGAATTCACCGAGAGACTCCAATCTATTGACACATACCCCTCCTGGCGATCAACGACCATGACCTACTTCGGGTCTTTAGGACTTTGGGCAGTCAACCCTCTTATGCACACGAAGGTTAAAACTCATGAACTTTACCTTAGATCGGATGACTATCATCCCTTTGCGCTAAGATTTGAAGGTTAGGATCTGTTCCTTCCCAACACTACTCCTTTGTTTCCCTGGACGTTGATCTAATGGTCTAGGCTACTCCCCAAAACGGATCTGATGGTTTTTGTCGCTCCTCCTCCTGAGCTTCTGGCTTCTTCCGATTTGGAAGAGTTTTTTGGATGTTCAAAGGCCTGAACCTTCGTTCTTCCTGTGAGCCCAGATATCTTGGGTCTCACTTTTTCTCTCGAAAATATTATCTTTTCTGATCTTTTCGATTCTCTCAGGCTGACGGTACCGAAGGATTTCGTTACTCCATGGGTTTCCTAAAGGGTCCATGACCAACCATCTCGCAATTGTTCAAGGCCTAGCGGTTATGATATGACCAATACCAAGATGTATGTCGATTGATGGTTCACAGTAATTGCGGGGCCCTAGTGTGCATGCTCTTTATCAGAGAGCTCACCCTCCACAATCTGGAAAGTACTCGTCCAACTTGGTCAAACTGGAGTCGTTTATCTTCCAGTCCAATGAGATCAATGACATTGGTGAATTATGGGCTGCGAACTAGCACGTCTACTACTTTCACCTTCGTGTTGCGTAATGATTCCCCACCCTCGATCTCTGTTCATAGATCGACGGTTCACAGTGATTACGGGGTTCAACCTTTGCAATCTGGGAAGTGCTCACTCGACTCTAGCCTAAATCTATTCATTGATCTCCCATTCCCGATGAGATCAACGATGTGGGTTAATTGTGGTCCATGAACTAGCATGTCCACTAATTTCACCTTTGCGCTCTGCAATGCTTCCCCACTATCAAATTCTTTAGTCATAGGTGGTTCAGGTAACCTGAATATCGTACAAATTGACATATTAGAGATTTGAGCTCCAAAGTTCTGAAACCTTCATGAGATAACTCCTTTTTGCACAGGGTTCCTAGATCTAGGTCACGTGGATCTTCAAATAACTCTTGGGCTGTAATCCCACTCTTAGTTGGGATTTTGGTTAAGGAGTTAGGCATGAATCCAAAGTCTCCTAGACTACTGGTGTGAAGGGAACTCCTTCCTAACTCACAGAGCTTTAAGATTTGAGCCAAGGCAAAGTGAACTCGTGAGGTTACCAAA
>ML778605.1:559958-576001 GCA_009831015.1 Picea engelmannii | reverse complement strand
TTGATAAAGGTATAATGACGAAGGGGGTTCGGCATTGATCCTCGTCCACAGATCTGAGCGCGCAATTCCTGGCCGCCCAGATCTGCCCGCTCCTTAGTATCATGCACTCGGGCCTCCAGACTTAGGAAAGTAGGTTTTGACCCGCATTCTTGCCAATTTTTCTCCCTGGTGCCTTTTCCAAATGCAAAACTCCCCTCACACATGATTTTGTGATAACAAAGTTGAATCTACGAAGTGTCGAAGCCATGAAGTGTAAAGTTGAGGTCGTGAAATCACACAGGTCATTAGAACTAGAGCAGAGGAATGTGGAACATCCATTTGGTTGATGACATGTATTATGCCATGTGGAAGGGGTTCCATGTGGGGACACATGTCACATGAATTCAATGCCTTTTGGACCTCAACTTGTCCATTTCATGGTGACACGTGGAACACATTCCATGGGTCCACATCACCATAGGTGACATCAACATGCCATGTCATCTCCGAAAGTATGGCCTCTGGGGGTATCCAGTGTCTCTACCAACAAAAGTATCGAAGACCTAAGTTTCAAATTCATGCAGGTCGTCGATCTAATATCCCTTCGAGAATTTTCTCAACCGTTAGATAAAGCAATGGAAGGATGGTGTAAGCACTTCGACAGATATCACTCTGGGGAAGTGGAATGAATTGAGAGTTGAAATGTCCCAGAGTCTCATAGAGCCAAAGTCCTGAAATGATTAAGGACTATCCCTCCCAATGCTTGATTAATTCATGTCTGTCTGATTTAACAATGGAAGGATAGGGTAAGAGCTTCGGTGGGTATCACTCTGGGGAAGTTGAACTACTTGAGAATTGTAATGACCCAGAGTCCTGGAGCGCCAAATTCCTGAACTAATTAAGAACCGTCCATCCCAGCACATGATTAAGACATGATTATTGATCTCGTTGAAGCCTCGAGATGGGGTGGGACTGTCCAGTGAATGGGAGATCAAATCTTGACTGTCTGATCTACTAGTGGAGCTAATAGAAGGGTTTCGACGAAGTTTACTTCGGGAGAAGTGGAATATTGAAAAGGGAGAATGGTTGAAGGATGAAGTACCGAGGACTTGGTTCCCAACACTGGTCTCATGATAAGTTAAAGGGGTTGATTAGAGGTGCAAAGAGCCTAGAAGTAACCAAACCCTCAAACTTTCTATTCAAACAAGATCTTGTGTAGAAGAATATAAAGGAAGGCACTAAAGAGTGATTAAGCCCATGGTTCGAGACATGGTCACATGGAAACTGGTTTGAAGGAAGAACCTGTGTAGAATTCAAATTTTGTACCAGTTAAAGGAGTTGTGGAATATTTTGACAAGATCCTATTGCAAAACAAAAGAAAATATGTTGAAAGTGACTTTTCGGGAAGCCATAACTTTCAACTTAGATATCATATTGGGGCAAGAGTATAGTCATTGGAAAGATGATTAAGAGGAGAATAACATGGAATTGTTATAATATGGATAATGGTGATATATTTCTCCATGAATTGAGAAGAAGAATGACTTGTATCATTGATTGGCAGATTTCTATAATATGTATAATTCTAACAAAAATGGTTGCTTGCACATTTGGCAGGATTAGAGATTTAATTGGATCAATTCCATTCTAGGATTGGATACCATATTCATGGAAGCATGACAGAGATTGTATAAGCTGGTTGAGGAAACAAAGAACTACAAGGAAAGTAATGAAAAGTGGATAAAGAACTCAAGAATAGTGGAACAAAAGTATTAGTCAACACCTACAAGATTTGAATGAATTGCAAATACAAAATCAAGAATCCTCACATAAGACGTGAATCTAGTAGGTGAATAATGTTAGTAATGGGTATAGAAAGGAAAATTATGATTGCCTAGCCTTGAAGGAAGAGAGGTGTAGATAGTTGCAAATCTTAAGTGTGAAAAAAGTAGTCTAATGGACAATGAGGAGTAATAGTATTTGATTCAAGAATGTTGTGGAATGTTTGAGCTGCATCATTCTAGAGTGTTGGAATGTTTCATAAAGGTAATGTTGGATATGACTACCCAAAAGGAGATGTTGCAAATTGAGTACATTGGTTGTATTGCAGAATGGCCAAGTGAAACTTGGCTGGAAAGTATTCATACCAGGGAACAATAATGCATATGAGTAGAATGGGAGCACACAAGGAAGCAAGGATCTGAAGGAATTCAAGGACAAACAACTACAACATAAATAAATAAATAAGTGAATTGAAACATAAATCTAGTAGAGTGCACGAGGCAATATAAAATGAAGTTAAAATGCATATGAATTAGTAGGCATGATGATAGTGAATGCTTGGTGCATATGGATGTGTAATTGTGCATATGTGCATACTTGGATATGCATATAACATGCTTCTGAACTTAGAATAGTATGTTATTATGAAATAAAGATGTTATGGAAATTGAGTATGACTAATGATGGATTATGTATTCAGGAAAAATGATATAGCATGGTTAAAGATGTGGATGTTGTTGTTGTTGATAATTTCCATCTATGTGAAGACCCATGAGGGTGGTAGGAATGGTGATCAAAATGATGAAGGAGGAAGTTTGTGAGATTCTACAAATACTAGTTGATCAGGTAGCATCAAGTAGGTTGATAACAACCATCCAGGTATGCAATTGTTGCATAGATGTTGAAGGTAATTTAGGTAAGAATTCCCTCAGTTAATTTTTAAATATTTAAATTGATATGTAATGGACAAAGGCCTAGAGTATATAGATGTTGTTGATGGTATAATGCATTTAGATAAAATGTTAGTTTCATATTTTGTTATGATTGGTTATGAGATCATAACCAGGTCAAGTCAGGAGACATGCTCTTGATATATCAATAAATAAACATAGAGCTAGTCGTGTGTGAGACCATGATATGGTTGGATATGGAAGGGATATAACGCTATGTGAGTGCTCAATGGTATCTACTGTATAGCTGATGTTTGGACTACAACCTCTTTGTTGACACTGAAGAGAACTTAAGAATTATATTCTTGCTATTGTGTTTGGCTTCAAAAGGAAGGTATCCAAATAGTTAGGCAAGCAGTAGGAAATTTGTGGATGATGTGTTGAGGCATTGGACAGACCTTCCAACTCACCTTGGTGAATGCATGACATAGTTATGTGGTATTATGTAGTCAATGCAGGGATGCATTGTGTAAATGTGGCCATGGGTATTGGTACATCGATTGTTATTTTATTTAGTAATTAATTGTTGCATTATTATAAACATATGGTGCCGAAAATACATAATGATGGATAGTTGCATTATATTTAATATGAATACTAGATGAAGGTGATTGAATTATTGTTGTTACAATTCTGAGATCACTTTTCGTAGCTGTTAAAAATGTTACAAGTGGTATTACAAGAATTATTGAATGCATTTTGGTGAATGCATGTATATATTATATAAAATAGAAATGATTATGATAACAACTGAAATGATGTGAGTATTGATAACTGAAGAAGTTGAAAACACTTCAAGAGTTGTTAGATAATGAAACAAGAGATTTGCAGGTTAAAGTAGCTAAATAATGATAAATTACAAAAAATCTTTGTTGGGGGGATAGAGTAATAAGAATATTGATGGATAGAAGAAATAAAATATTGGTTGATAATACATGTGTAGAGAATGATAGGTTCATTTCAATTAATATTTGGATTGATAGAAGTGATTGAATTGTAGTTGTAAACAATTCTGAGATCACTTTGCGAATTTGTTTTGAATTGTTACCATGAAAATCTATATATCTTGTACATGAGATATTGACAATTTGTTTGGTTGAGTGTAAATTGAGGAAATTGCAGGTAGAATTGTCTTGGATATGGCAGGTATGTAGGACCATAAGGAATATTTATATCTATAGCTGCAGAGCCAAACATTATGAGAAGAAAATTCATGCCTGTAAATTTTATTTTCCTATATAAAACAGATTTGAGAAATTAATAGTTACAAATTGTTACATGATTATGCTAACAATTGGTTTGGCTGATTAAAGGTTGATAAAATTACAAGAATAATGGTATTGGGTATGGCATTGTTGTAAGCCATAATAAATATTGATGCCTGCAACTGCAAGAGCCAAATGAATTATGTTTTGGAAGCTCATGCTTGGAAACTCTGTTTTCCTGTATAAAACATATTTGACATTTATGATTGAAATTGTTATAACAATATCTCATGATGAATTTATTTTTATAATACAGATGAGATGTTGGCTATTGAAGTTGGAAGCTCACGAAAAAAATAACACCAGAAGGAAATCAAGCTCATTGATGAAGGCATGGAATGAAGAAATTCTAGTGGACTTGTTGCAATTAGAGTTCTTGAAGCCGCAACTATGAAACTACCTGGCCGAGTGAACTGGAGCCCTGGAGAGAAATGGAACAACTTGAGGGACTGCATGGAAGAGAAAGGGGTTCATTTCTTGGGGTTGTGAGGGTTGAGAGGGAAGGAGAGATTGTTGGTTGGGACTGCTGCCATAAAAATAAATTCTGAAGTTCATTATACATGTTTTGGGTCAAAATGCCTATGTATACATGTTTAATTTTAGCCATAGTGCCTATGTATATAAGAGTTGTTTGGATTACCAGTGTGGATTAAGGACAAAGAGCCTAGATTTGTAATGTTAATAAGATTAGAATGATGTTGTGCATTGAGGATAGTGACAAAATAAGGGGAGGGGGATGTAAAACCCCGTTTTTAACCCTGATGAACTGGAATGTATTATGTAATTGTGACTTAGGATGGTGATCTGGTAAAGTTGAAAAGGGTCCAGAGTGCCTAGGAAATGTAATTCTTCATATACATTATTAAAATACACCGCTGACTCCAAGATGAACAAGGACAAAAGAGATAGGTGGCTATGATTCCACGAAAGAGGGGGCTTAAGGGGCTAAATCATTTTATTATATTTTATTCACCCATAATTGATTTTATGGAGAAAAGGGGTTACATGAGCTTCTTGGGAGGAAGACCATGTGGTTCTTGTTTTCATGTAGTTATATAAACATCCCTTGTGTTCTTTTTTTGGGGTTCTTATTCTTCTTCTTCACTCACTCACTCGTTATTTTGGAGACACTTGTTCTTATTCATTCATTGTTACACCCTTCTCACTCTTTCATTTTTTGTGCCTCCTTCTTGCTAATTCATGTGCTCGTGGTCTGAGCATGGAAATGAAGGGCTGGAAGAGGAGATCCATTGCTATATGGTTGTAATAGATTACTGATCATTCCAGGAGGGAATGGATGCCTGTGTGCATGAGATTGATGACATTTCTGAAAGAACTATCTACAACTGAGAATCCGTGGAGTTTCCAGTAGGGAGATTTCCTGACCAGTAGCACTGGAGACCTAGAGAGAAATGGAACAACCTAAGGGACTGCATGACAGAGAAAGGTGTTCATTTCTTTGGGTTGTGGAAGTTGAAAGGGAGAGAGAGCCAGAAAGTAGGATTTGTTGTGTGTTTGGGAAATCCGAGGGTTAGTTATCCAACTGTTGTGTGTTTTAGATTTGGCCTAGGACCCGTCCTTGTGGATTCATAGCCTTGGCTTGGGGGTGACCTTCTATTGAGAGTAAAAGAACAACAATGTCTATGGTTGGGAGGAACGTCCTTGGTCTACAACTAGTTGGTGAATGTTTACTTGCAAAGATAAGTGCTCTTTGTGTTTTCTGTATAATATTCCACTGTGTATTTAATTATCTCTGAGATATGTATTTATAATGTGCTTGTCTAATGGTTATTTATTGTGCATGACACATTGTTTATTTATTTTATGTTGTAGCATGGATCTTGATTAATGCATGTGGGACTTTCAGGATTTTTTTCGGATTAAATGTTATTAGAATTCAAGATAATTTCATAAGCGAGTTTTTGGAGTAGCATGGCCAGCCTATGGGTGGCTCAGTACATTACAGATTGGTACGTTCCTAGCCTGTGGGTGGCTGGGTATGTTACATCTGTCGACTAAATACGTCTCTTTATGGCCTCAAGCAGGCCTTGAGGGCATGGTATACCAAGATGGACTCCTACATGTTTTCATAGAACTATGTATGTTGTAAGTTAGACCCAAATGTTTACATGCTTAGGATGGATGATTCACTTCTACTCCTAGTTCTGTATGTTGATGATTTTTTTATCACCGGTTGCTCGAATTTAGCGATTTCTATAGTCAAGAGGATTCTGCATGACAAGTTCTTGATGAATAACATGGTTCCACTACATTTCTTCCTTGGACTCGAGATCATTCAGGATGCATTAGACATCAAACTATATCAGGATAAGTATGGACGAGATATCCTTAAGAGATTTCACATGGGAAACTGGAAGTCTACCCCAAATCCTTTCCTATCAGGAGTCAAACTTGAGGATGGAAGGGACACTCCACTGGTGGATTGCGCATTATACACATTGAGATCCACATGCACTACATCCAAGACTTAGTACATGAGGATATCATCGACCTGCGTTTATGTCCATCAGCAGAATAAATTGCATAAATCTTCACCAATACCTTCACTGAGAAAAAATTCCATTCTCTACACAGTCGTATTAGAGTGAAGGACACAGTTTCCTAGCAACTGTCAGTTCTTCTGTTTTTACATACATTGTACTTTAAGGGGGGGTTTTGCCATGAATTTTTCCCTCTTTCCTTGTTTATTTCAGTGTATCTTTTGTATTTGGGTACCTAACATGGCCTCGTTGCTGGAACCCATTCTTTATTTTCACCATAGTGATGTTTAGGGGGGGGTGTTGGAGATACTTCACACACACCTAGGAATTATTTTTCCTAAGGTTTTCCCTATGTTTAATAGTCATTGTTTAGACTCCTATAGTCTAGGGACAATATTCCTCTAGGATAATTTTATCTTTAGTTCACACTTCAGTTTGATCAGTTGAGTGGAGTCTAGATGCGACATTGGGATCATCACCATGCAACATTGGGAGCATCACCAAATAATTCACATTGACCTTGGGATTATCACCATACTAGCGCATTACTCATGATTCCATGATCTCCTCCTCACTTCACTTTGTTTCAGTCAGTTAACTAAAGACTGAGAGACTAGTTAAATCAGACTAGGTGGCAGTTAACTCTCGTAACTGCCTAAGAGACTAGAATTGGTGGTAGTTTACTCCCGTAACTATCGGTGTGTGTCCAGATCATTATAGACTACCAGTATGGCACATTGGCTTCTCCTCCAGTGTGCATTAGTTGAGTTATACATAGTATATCATGTGTAAATTATGATTCATTCATTTGGTTAATGGAAATTCTTTGTTCTCACTCTCTTGTTCCTCTCTTCTCTCATTTTTCTACAAACTTTGTATGTCATTTGCTAGCTAGATATTATATGTGCAGGTTCATTCACATTTACAGGAGAATAATAATAACATCTCACGGATCATGATATATTATAAGAAATTTGACTAACTATAAGCAGTGGATTAGGACCGTAGGGTTGTAGTGATAGAAAAGTGAATCAGGCAAATTCCTTAGACCCACTGTGAGATGTTTAGAAAATTTTCTAAGTATTGGTGAAAAATGAAGGTGGAAAAATGTGATGGTATATTTTGGAGGCCGCAAAATTTTGAACTAAAGAAAAGATGCATCATGAACTTGGGACAAAAATGAAATTTTCTAAGTATGGAAATGAAAAATTCAAGAGAGAGTTTATGAAATACTTAACACATTTGAGGATCAACAAGGCCCTATTGAAGATTAAAATCACAATGATGAATTCTTCCTGCAAAGGATTGCTAAGCGCTATTATTTATTATGATAATAATATTTAACTAGTAGGTGGGACCCCCTTGTACACTAGAGGCACAAAGATAGACATGTTATACTTATATGTTGTTGTTGTTATTATGTTGCTTACATAGTCCTATACATTTGATGATGTAGTCTTGGTTTCATTTGGCATGACAAATGGGTGGTTGATGTATTAAATGTTGTTGATATTTACTTGTGATACAGGGCGGCTCTATGGATATGGGGATTATATTGTTTATAGGTTCTATGCTATGTTATGTTATATCATTGATTAATGATCCATATATGATTATAATTAAATGGGATCTAGTTCAAAACAAAAAGAGAAAGAAACTATGGATAAGTCCTAAGGACCTGGTAAAACATTACATATAAAGTTTGAATGAATATATAAATTGATACAAGTGGTGGACCTAGCTGTTATACTATGCGATTTTGTTTAAAAGATTATATGGAAGCACATATGGTAACGTTAAATTATGTTATTATGGTTACACATTTTGGGTGGCGCACTATAGAATGGATATGGCATTGTATCTATACAATAGATATGGCATTGAATTATGAAATGGTTATGGTTTGATTTTAATGGTGGATGTTATGTTAGTGGGTTGGCTCATACATGGAATTGAATAGGGCCAGGTGAGGAAGCGATGTGAATTTACTGCACGTCACTCAAAACCTCCCTTGAGCCCGTAACCCTAACACAGTTTCATTGTTTCTCTGTTGGTTATGGAAGCTCCACGATTTCAGGTTTCGAAAGGGGAAAACTCGACCAGTTCGTCATTGAAGCAATTTTCTAATAGGTATGGCTCTTTTCTTTTCATCCATGCTGGACTCTCTGTATTATGAATCAAATGGTGGCTCAGGATTGCATGGGTTCTCTTTTTTCTTGAGTTTTTGACGTAGTGTCAATATTGTGTTATGGGTTCTCTGTGATTATTGTGAAAATTTGGCATTTTTAAGAGAGGTAATGGGTGTTATTGATTGTAAAGTATGCGTGTTTTTTATTGACTCACTTAGCTTGATTTTTTATGACGATTCTCTGTGAAAAATGGTAACAGTGGTGCAACGAGCTCTGAGTTTTATTTTTGAGGGGTTTTAACCACCAGTCTATGTATTAGTTGTTGTCAACCCTTTTTCTCTCTCGGTCGTTGTTGTGATTCTTTATCCAAGTTTAAATGAAACTGTTGACAGTGGTTTGGTTCTTTTGGCTAAGCCTCGATCTATTGTTTGTATGGATTGTTCTTTACTGTCATTTCACTGAAAGATTTCCACAGTTTAATCTTGTTTTTCCCAGAATGTTTAATAGAGGCCTATGTATGTATCAAATGGATACGAGTTGCGCTCTGGTATTCTTTTCATGATATTTTTTAACAAACGCTCCTCTCATCTCTACTATAATGACTGACTGTTATGGTCTAAAGCCTCACTGCCAGTTATTTTTCAGAAGTTATCAACCTCTCGGGTGTTGGAAAAAGACATGGTCTCTCTATGTTTTCGAGTATCTTACATTATTTAAATTAACCCTCATTTCCTCTCTGTAATAAAGTAATAGAGGAATTTGTGTGTGCTTGGGTTGTTGAGCTCGAATTGCCTTGTTTCCACTCAGGAATTCTCGTATGGTTCTGTCAAGATCTTGGGGTTATAAGTTGAAATACTGTGGTGTTTTAAAAGATCACGGATCTCGATTCTTCCAAAATTATATGCATCACCTGTGGTTGCTTCTCGGTGGAAAATTTTTGAGGATGTAAAAGTTATGAGCTCTCTGTGTTTTTTTACCTCTCTGCATTTAAATTTTAAAGAGCCCAAAGTGGATTCTGACTTGCTTCTACCTTCCTCAGGCACCTTTTGGGGTTTGTCAATATTTTGGGTTACCAATTTAACGATTGTGGAAATTTTAAACGCATGGTCTCTCTCACTTCAAAGACCATCTCTTGGTTGAATCTCTCTGTTCCTCCCTGTGATTAATTTGTTTGAATAGAAAAGAAAATTATGGTTGCCTACAGCTCAAGAGCTTTCCTTCTGGTCGATTATGGTCTTTCTTACCATGTTTAATCCTAACATGATCATGATTACATTTAAAGTTTCAAAGGAACCTATGTAAGTGATTGTTTCACCAAGCACGATCATGATTTTGTCAAATTTTAAAAGGGATACTCGTGTGTCAATATGGTTATGTTTTCTTCATACATCCTATGGGAATCACCGTGCATATTATGATTGTTTTAAAAGGAAGTATGTACATATTAAGGTACACAGATATCAAGCTCAAAGCTACATATTTTGGGTTGACTGTTGTTGTCGAATCAAGATTGTGTCAATTATATTGAAGACCTGTGTGTATGATTGATTCATTAAACGTTATTTGGTTCTATCCAGATTTAGAAAGGAACCCATGGGTAATTAAATCGGGTGTGATTTTTGTTAGATGACAGTGACTGTTGATGTTTTACCCTGGGTCTATTATTGATTACCAAAGATGAATGTTGGACATAGATCATAGGGATCAATGTGCATGTTTTGTTTATTTTAAAAGAAGAGATCAATGTTATCACATGCAGTATTGTGGTTCGAAGGGTTATATTGTTACTGTTGAATTGGAAATGTTTGCATAAGTTAGAACATAGAGACTGTTATAAATTGAAGAATTCTGGGAAATTAAATTGTTTTATTGAGACAAAAAGCAATTTGTATATGATTGGGGAACAATTAATGTTTTGGTCTTGGAAGTGGATGCTTTTTTGGATTGAATTCAAAACAGAGTTATGATAGTTGATTGATTTAATTTATTTTATGAACAATATCCGTACAATTCCCTCTCATTTTCTCACTTTTTCACTCATTATAAATCCCCTCATGATCCCAAATTCATTTTTCACACCCTGTTCACTAAAATTAAATTAAAACTCTGTATGATAGTGATAAAAACGACACAGAGATAGATGGTAGCTGATATGTTTTGGTATTGTTGCACAATCAATTATTTAATGAATTGTTGATAAGTAATTGTGTTCTTACTCCCTTTCATAATATCACTTTTTATCTCATTGCAAATCCCCTAAATATACCATGAACCCTATTTCACCCCCTGCTCATTTGAAAATTATTAAATAAACTTTATGGATTGGATTGCATGGGTTTGATGTTAATTACTGAGCCAAACTTTGTTTCATATTAATAGAATGACATGTATGGTCTATTAAGAGATAGTTACTAATAATTGTTGCATACGAGATGAGATTCTTCAACAGAGGAAGTCATGGACGAAACAATAGGGGCAGAGGAAATTGGAACAGAGGGCCTAGAAGGCCCAGATTCTTAATACATTTCGATGTCGATCCTCAAGAGTTAAACCAAATTTTTCAAGTTGTATTTTTCAATTGGATTGGATAAGGGATAGTCTACCCTAGACCAGAGAGGCCTCACTTCCAACCCCAAAATGTTCTTGATATCCTTATGCCTCCCCATGTATCTTTGCAACTTGAAGTTCCTGAGAATCATGGATGGAGGGAGATTGTTCATCCAACAGTCTCCCATCATCATGGCTGGAAAAACTTGTCATTACCTCCTCCTCCACCACCTGTTAACCCAAATGTTCATATTTCCCCTGCACACTCACTTGTACAGTCCTACCACGCATGAAAAAGACTCAAAACTGAGGCCCACCATGTGCATGACAAAGGTAAAGTTTTTGTTTCTCCCTCCTTCCCTTCAAGTAACTCAACCAAGTCAATGTCTTCCCATATGCACTTGATGGATGACTGCTCCCATGTCATTAGTGATATCAAGTATCAAGGTTCCACCCAACCTAAGGTTGATTCAGGGAAGTCTAAAGGGGGCAACAACAACAAATGAAGAATTTCTTCTCAAAATGGCAAATATGGTTTTGATTATGTGTTTATAATTGATTTGTTGAGGACAGTGGACTGCTAAAAGTTTTGGGACAACAAGCTATTTTTGGATATTGTTGATATTTACATGTTTGGATATAATTTGAAATATTTCTGATATTTAAATTTCAAATTGTGGAAAAAATTATGGGAACCACAAGTAGGCATGTGTATGATTGATGGTCTACTTATGTTTATTTTTGTTAAGAAATAAAAGGGAGTCACAAGGGGTCCCACCTACTAGTTATTATTTAATAAAAGACCCTTAATTATTATTATTATTATTTCTTCCCCCAAAATAAAGATTAGTTATGTTTTAGTTAACTTAACTAAGTGAGGTAGTTGAACTACTTAAACTAATTTGGAATGCATAAAAACCAAATGATAAGGAAGAACAAGGGGAGAATAGAAGGAGAAATATTACTAAGGTTTTCTCTTGAGTTTTATTGAGATATTTCAGTATTCAGTCATTCTTCAATTCATTAAAAGCCTAATTCTCTTTTATGACAACAGGGTCCTATTGTAGACAACAAGGTTCAAAGCTGAACCATATCAGTCAGATGCTTGTTTCAGAGGTGTTGATCTATCTTTGATAGTTTGTGTAGACTTGTCTATTTATGAATTGAGTTTCATGATTGATAAAGGATATTGTGTAGAGTCAAGTGGGAAACAATCTGTGGCACGCTAATCTAGATTTTAAAGTTCAGTTTTTACTTCTTGTCAGAGTCCTTTTGTACGATTTTCATCAGGGATATCTAAGTTTGACCTTGGTCCATGCCCCCACATGGATTTTTGTAAAGAGAATGATTCTTTTGTTTCTTGGAATGAAATAAAGTGATTTCTATTCTGTATCATATGTGTTAATTTGTGACTTGGTATTTTTTCTTTTGATCTCCACATTTACTTTCTGCAATCTGTTATGTTCAGAAAATTACATAAAAATGTTATATTTTGCAATAATCTTTTATTTCAAAAAATCAGCCTAAGCCCTTGTAATTAATACTTGTGGATTGGGAAATACATTTTGAGGCTATAAACATAGGGTAATATTCTCGACTATATTTCCTTAGCCAAGAAAGATTAAAAAATGCTTGAGTAAGATAAATTCATATCTTTTCCTCAACATGCCCTACCCTAAATTCCTTAATTTGGGATACTTAGGAGTTAATCATTAATGTATGAGGCCGTATTATTTGAATAATATCCATTAGATAGTTAGTGGGTAGTTATTCAATGTAAAAGGGTCATGTTTATTAAATAAGTCTAGCTAAGAGGTTGGTACTCATTAGTGATGGGACCACAAGTAGTTAGGGTTTCTCTATAGAAAAACTATCTATAGACATAGGAGGTTATATAATGTTTTACCTCATGTTGTTATTATGATGGAGCTCTGCTCAAAGGAGGTTTATCCCTTGAAGAGGCTCATGAGCGTTGCTCTCTCTTTTCTGGATTATCAATACAAGGGTTATATTTTGTAGGTTCTATATCATTGTCTCTCTTATTTACTTTTCTGTAGATTGTATTTCTTGAATGATTTCTCTATAATCATTATTTCTATTGGTTAAGTACATTACAAGTGGTATTAAATCTCCTTCCTATGCCAACATGTATCTGAATTTTATAATTGTATTTAGGATTGATCAAGGTGGATATTGGTGGCCACCCACCTATTCCAACTAGCTCCTCTTGTCCGTTTTTAGTTTAGCATGTTCTCCTATACTTCTTTGTAATTGTGGGTTATACACTTTTTGGGTTGTTTGAATCCCTACACATATTCTAGGTGGATATCGATGGCCTCTCTCCTACTCCAAATGGCTTATTTTGTATGTTTTCATGTTATCGCATATTGTTGTACTTCCAGGGATGTTTTGGAGCCCTAAACAATGTTTTTTTGTCTCACCATAATCAAACTGTAGATGGAGTCAGAGTTAGATGGTGTAATGTGCATATCTATGAAATACATTTCCAACGAGATATCAAGAACCTAAAATGGAGGTCATATGAAAAATTTACGACCCCGAGAAGTTGAGGTACCAACTTACCCATAGGGGCCTACATGAATTTTGGCATTTCACCTCCTAGGGTTAGGTTTTTGGATATATAGGGTTTTGGAATTCATGAGTAATATCAAAAAGGCCTTTGGAGCCTCATTGCAATCATTCTTCTCATACAGATGCATGTAGAATCCACATCTCTTCTCAAAGATAGCTATCACCATTCAAGCAAGTGTTTAAGTTCTATAGTTTTACAGTTTGATCCTATTTCATTTATTCAATAGAAGATATTGTTCACTGGATATCTTTGTTGTTCTTCATATATCTGTGTTTATTTTATTCATTCTATTAATCAGTTTATTCCACTCATGAATCTGTATCAGTGGCATTAGAGTGGTATGCTCTTCATTTATTTTTCTTCGTGCATGCCCATGATAAGATCTGGGTACAAGAAGTTAGGACTCAAACCAATCGATTCATTGCAATATCAGTCATGCCAAGCCCACCAAAAACCCATGGGAGATGAAAACAAAGATGATGGAGTAGGAGATCCTTTTAAAATGTTGCTCGAGGAATCCCTTGCACAAAAAAGGAATGAAATGATGGACAACTTTGCACAAAACATTCGACGACTGCCCACATGAGAAGCATATTCATCAAGTGGACATGCAACCCCCTTCAAGGTACATGTAAATTTTGACATCCCATTATTTGAAGGACTGATAGATGCAGATGTTGTAGATAAATGGTTGAATCTTCTCGAAGGTTATTTTTCGGTCCACAATTTTTCTGATAGGGAAAAGATTACTTTTTCACTCCTCAAGGTTGTCCCCCATGTTAAGGACTAGTGGGACAATTACTATAAGAAAATGGCCATAGAGGAATCTGGAATATTTGTGGTTGCCCCTACATGGGATTCCTTTCGGGATGAAATTAAAGAACAATACTACCCTGTTGGAAGCTACGAGGACTAGTACACCAAATGGACCACCTTGAGTCAATAAAGGGACCAGACAGTATGAGATTTCACCAATATTTTCCATGCCCTACACACAAAATTGGGTATAAAATACTCTAAGCGACATCTAGTTCTCAAATATTGTAGTTGTTTGCATAGATACATTAAAACATAAATGGATTTTCTGGACATCACCTCATTGGGTACGACTTATAGATACACTATCAAGATCGAGTAGAAATTTAAGAAAAAGAGATGAGAGTTTGGATATGCAAACTCCTCATAGCTGAAGTAGGGAAAAGGAAGCCCTAACCCACATAGAAAGGGACAGAGAAAAGATGGCCACTCTCAGGAAAACCAGTCCAAGCCACAACACAAGAAGGGCAATGAGAAGATGAAGAAGGACATGGGAAAATGGTGTGAGTACCATAAAATCCCTTCACACAACACTGAAGAATGCTACTTGAAGCAGTCACTCGTGGCTGAGCTGACGGATTTCAAGTCAGAGGTCGATTCTGATTCTTAATCAAATCCTGAATGAGAGAAGCAAATTATCGATGGTGAACCAAGTTCCATAGTCACTACCACCAAAGTCCATCCAAGCGAACTAGAAGAACCAGAGGAATGGGAACACCTCTTTTAGTCACAGATGTGGGTAAAGGGGGTTCTAATTCATTTCATTGTTGATAGAAGTAGTCATAAGAACCTGATTTCAGTAGAGGTCATCAAGTGGCTGGACCTTCCAACAACACCACACCCACAACCCTACACCATCGATTTTCTTTGCTAAGGAAGAGATATTTGTGTCGGCCAACAGTGCCATCTTCCCTACAACATAAAGCCTTTCAAATATGAGGTATAGTGTGATATTTATCCCCTTGAAGTTTATGATTTTGTTTTAGGACAACCATATTTTTTGAAGTGTCATGTTGTGTATGAGTCTAGACCCCACTGTGTTATTATTACTTTGGGTAGACAATTTTACAGGATACCAGAGGTAGTGTTTCCTACCACTATTTATTTAATCTATGCTAAGCAATGCAGTAAGGTCATTTCAAAGATTGAGAAGTTCGTATTCTTTGTGATCTGTGCTCACAGTAAGATGAAGGTCACTACCACATCCGTGGTCTCTATACAGAGCCTCTTTTTAAGTAAAATATATTCTATCTATTTCGACATTAAATTGTCAACCAAGGGCTCTTGCAAAAATGATTATGTTCAAATTTCCTTGTATGTAAACAAGAATCCCCGTGTCCAGGGATGATTTTAGGGGCTAAATTTCGCTCATGGGCTAATTTTCCATGGTTTTTCCAAAAATGAGATTCGCTATTTTAAAAATTATTCGCCCAAATTCTATAGGATAAAATTATTTTACCTTAAAAATCGCCAAAATTTTA